>JAYGXS010000003.1:91227610-91272662 GCA_036362985.1 Ligula intestinalis | reverse complement strand
ACTGCCTCCTTGGTCTGGTGAAGGAAGTTGCTAGCCAAGAGGACACTAATTGTTGCTGCCTTCAATGCCCCTGCAAATGAATGGAACCACCTGACAGTGGAGGCGGCGTCACTATCCTTTATTTTTTTAAAATAAATGTATTGCACTCTTGACCTATCTCTATTTCAGAACGTTAAAGGGAGTGGCTGCTCAAGGGGAACAAGATGATGATTGGAGATCAGTCAACAGTATTGCATTAGATGTGAATAAGCTCTTTTGTCAGGTGGAGATACGCAAGATGACTTCTCTGCCTGCCTTGTTGATGAAAGACATTAACAGGCACCTGAAGAAAAATAAAAGGAAACGGAATTAATTCAGAAAAACTGGGTCGCCAGGAAACCTCGAGGAATTGAGCATTCAATACTTTTCAACAATCTCGTCATCGTGTAGTTCTTATTGTGTAAAAATTCATCAGAAGACGGAATCAAAGTGGAATTTGTTTCTCAAGTCGTTGACCTGAACTCCTAACCTACAAAAAAACAAGCAATAACAGCCTAAAAATACCAAGGTGCTAGGATCGCAAGCTTTCTCGAAGATTATGAGTTATTCAGGACCTCGAAGATCTACAAAGGGCTGAGTCGTTCCTGAATATCCTGCATATTGTTTATACATATTTGAAAGTGCTTCTTAGCAATAAGGCGTATTGTCTTCTCAGTCTGCTTCAAATATTTGTAAAACTATACACACCGTCAGTAGATATTTGTTATTTTGTATATCAGTCAACACACTACGTCATAGTCACGAAGGCAAATTTAAGATTTTGAATTTCATCGTTTCGTTTACAACTTAAATGGAAGTAAAGCTATTGCTCTCGATTTTTCTACAAAGCTGCCATCGGGGCTGGTAATCGAACCGCGGATACCCCGGGTAAAAGTCGAATGGCTTACCGATGGAGCTATATAAGCGTTTAGCCGTAAGGATCAAATTAAGTCATCAAATAAAAAAGATCGGTCACGAAGCTTATTGAAAAGTCCTCCTGCCAAGCGAACTAAAAGTCTTAAATGTTTTAAGGGATGCAGCTCATAAAGATGAAGCTTTCTATCACATTTTACCCTTCTTAACAAATTTACGAAACTTGAGGAGGTGTTTTATAGTGTTAGAGAAGAGCTGGAAGAGCTGAATACATTTTCTCGATTTGTCCTTCAAGAGGAAACACTGGCGATGCAGGAACTTGAGGGAGGGGACCTAACGTACGCAGCAGCAGCAGCAGCTCTCGCCGAAGCGTTTTCGCACAAAAATGATCAGGCAAGTAACAAAAATGGTCAAGTTGTCCTCGACGAGGAGCACCGTGATCAGGATTTTGCCGAAATATCTCTAACGGTCTGCGGGACTAATACCCTGCGCCCAATTTAAGTACATGAGGAACTTTCCGAATTAAAAACCCGTCAAATTATAGGCTCGTATTCTAGACCGAAAGTGCAAAATGCACCCAGCACATCAACCACTCCTAGTGGGTATGCTAAGGCTGCATACAAATCACAGAAAGAAAGAACACATGTAGAAGCGGGGCAGCACAAAGCCAAACCTTATTAGTGCCATCCCAGACTCCAAAAGAAGCCTATCTCTGGTGATGGTAGCGGAAACACAAAGTCTTAAACTATTTCTAACGACATATCGGGGTCTTCCGATAGCAATAGGACTAGAAATATATCATGGGTTTCCCTTGACCGACAAAACTGCATAGTTGTTCAAGACGAGTCAAACGGAACTACAGGTAAGGTATTATAGAAGTCGTCCGTTAATCGGTAAAACGGCATTCTCATACAATGTGCTCTTAAATCCACTTTTGATTACACAGCGGAACGAGTTGCCCACGACTATGATCGAATACACGAATATGTCAGCGCTGTCCTAAACAATGGGGGAACCTTTGCCGTAAATAAAGCCTTCCGTATGGGTAAAGCAGACCTAGGCCGCAACCTACAAACAAACCAAAGGCCTCTCAAAGTTATATTCGATAACGAAGGCTTGGCATCAAAACTGCTAAAACTAAAAAAGGCCTTAAAAATTCGCACAAGAAATGTTTTCTCAGCCAAAATACGAGCCGAGGGAGCGAATGAAAGTGAGGCAACTAAGGATAAAATTGACAGAGACGACCGAAAGCGGGGCAAAGGATCTGAAAATAAAAGATGGGCAAATAATACAAGTCAAGCAGCTCTTCCTCTGGCAAAAACCTGTCACGATGAGGGTTGGGCCTCACGGAGTAAACCATCACTAAAGATCCTAACCGCAAATGTACAAAGCTTGTTTAACAAGCTGGGCAAACTAAAGAACTTGGTTGATGAGGTGAAACCACTCATCATGGCTTTCGCTGAAACCTAGCCTTTAAAAGACATCGCTGATTCTGAATTATCACTTTGAGGATATCAGCTTTTCAGGAAAGACAAAACAACTAGGGGAGGACAGCTTATAGTCTATGTCACTTGCAAGCTGACAGCCACGGCTGAAGAACCAGTCACAACACGAGATGTGCAAATGCTAAATATGACTGCATCTGCTCAATACGCCAGGCTACTGACGCTTTCGGTGACAAACCGCATGGCCAACCATTCTCATGACCAAGACACTATCGTCATTGCAAAATTATATAGGGTAAGTGAGAAAAAAGACATCCTTATCTTTGGAAACTTTAACGCTCCTGATGTTGACTGGCGGACATGGACTTCACAGGCTCTTCAAGACAACTTCTATCACAAATTACTACAATAAGCCACAGCCAAAATGCTCTGCCAAACCGTCGCGTTTGGAACGAGGGCTAGGGAAAGACAACAGTCGAACTGTCACAAACTTATCTCTACCAGAGAGGATGAAACTGTGATTGACCTGCAGGATCGACTCAGATTAGGGTCAAGCGACCATATTATGCTGTATTTAGAATGTTTGCGGTTCTCAAAACCCTACTCCTCCGACACATGGGAAAGTAACATTTAAAAGGGCGACTTCCCACTTATGAGAAGAGATATGTCAGATGTATCATTGGAAACAGATCTCCAAGGTAAGCCCATGAACAGTGGATGCCCTTTAGCCCAACGTTGAAAAGGACTCTTAATATCAACTGTTCATTCAGAAGAAAGACAAGTACGAATCGCCCGAATTGGATGAACTCGCACTTGCTAGCCGCTTTCAAAAAAAGAAACCACTCCTGGAGTCGCTACAGATTAACCGGCTCCGGTTATTACTTACGGGAGTATAAGCAACAACGTTACATTTGTAAAAGAGAACCTAGTAAACTACACAAGAAAAACGAGTTGATCATATCACACAAGTCGTTTGAACACCCCAACATCCCGTACGGTTACATACGAAGCACGAAGAGATCTCAGGAACTGATCTCTGCCCTTAGATCAGGCGATGGACAACTGGTGACCGAAGACTAGATGAAAGACTACCTCCTCTCCGATTTATTTGAATCCGTCTGAACCCGAGAACCTTCAACTTTTGCTGACGGTCCGTCCGCTCATCGACCGATAACTGCACCAAAACCCTCCTACTTATTGCCCAAAAAAGAGGACCTAGAGTTTTCACACAGCACTGTTAGGGCCGAATTACTCCAACTTAAGCCAGCCAAATCACCGTGGCCGGACCAAATTTCTGCATTAACACTTAGATAATTAGCTAACAAACTATGCCAAACCTTGGCTCCTATCTTCCAGAAATCTTTTGACGAAGGCGAACTCCCAGAAGAATGGAAGTGGGCAAGCGTCACTCCAATCTATAAGGGAGGTTCCGACTTGATTGCGCAAGTTACCGTCCTGCAAGTCTCACTTGCTTCGCGTGCAAAGTAATGGAGCGCATTATTAAGAAGCATTTTATGTTTTTCCTCGAAAGCAACAAAATACTATGTGAAGGACAGCACGGCTTTCGCCCAGGACGCTCTTGCAACACGAGTGCTCTTTACTCACAGGAGAATTGGGCAAAGACCGCTGATAAAGGCTATCCAATTCATGTTATATTATTCGAGTTCAAAAAGGCCTTCGATAGTGTATCACACAGGCTTCTTCTGCAGAAGATTTGGGACGTTGGAATCCAAGGAAAAAGTTATAAATGGATCAGTCGTTTTTTTTCCCTCAGAGATCAGAGGGCCGTTGTCGGAAATTCAACCTCAGAATGGACAATTGTCGAGAGTGGTGTACCACAAGGCTCAGTTTTGGGTCCGCTGCTATTCCTGATTTACGTAAGCAACTGCCCTAAATGAGCTTGATTGCGCAGCTGTCATGTTTGCGGATGACATAAAAATATGGGCTGAAAATAGGTGCGCTGACGACGCAAAGAGACTACAGTCAAACATCGATAAACTGGTTATCTGGTTTCATCTCTTATATTTTATAACTTCCCGAACTGAAGCTAAGACTTTGTCGTATGGATGTGCTTCCTATTCTTGAATACTGTTGTCCATTCTTCGGTCTAATGAACGAATATAGCCGATCACAAATTGAAAGTGTCCAAAGAAGATTCACTTAAAAGGTCCTCTTTCTGGCATTTTCAGATACTCCCTATTCAGATAGATGTGAGATAACAAAACTGAAATTTATTTGGGTCAGGAGACTGGAAGCAGGGTTTTGTCTCCTGTTTCGCCTTAATAATTGTTCAAATCTCCCCAAGATGTCTGCCCTTACTCCCGTTACTCGCCCTTACAATCTAAGAAATTCAACGTTGATTTTACCTCCTCCTACATCTTCCCCTACTAAGCGATCTCTATTTTTTGCTTCTAGGTATAGCTATCTTTGGAATAATTTGCCGATTGATATTCGGGCGTTGACTAGTCTATGTGAATAAATTTAACACGGAATCTATTAACTTTTTGTTTTCCTCATCTTTTTTATGCAGCTTTCTCCACGATCCCGAGAAAGGACCCCCGGGAATTTAGGATCCCTTCTTGAAACTACCTTCCACTGACTCGTTTCCCCTGAATCAGGACGCTGTCTTGACGGCTCTCGTTTCGCTGGTCATCAACCATCATCAGGGCCTTATATTTGGTCACATCGCAGACATCTCCAACGATGGTCTTGTAGATTTGACGGACTTTTGGATATTGTTTGCGAATTTCAAGTCTGTCGAGCTTAAGTGTTTTTAGTCTCTATCTCAGTATAGAAGACACGCTTCTTTGAAATTATTCAAGAATTGACTATATATTTCCAAAGTTTGGAATTTTCTACGTGAAAATCTGAATCCGGTCGCTCTGAAAAATTCCTCCGCTGTGAATTATTTCCAAAGTTTGGAAATTGCTTCTTGGACGTGTCGATTTTGTGAAAACTCCTAAGTGCCACAAAAATCTGCACATCTCCGAATTTCATGCCGAGGCTGAGTCCTTATATCACTGTGTTGTTATATACCCTTATCCTAATATTGCCATAATATTTCGGATAAAAGTGACTCTCACGTTAGGATAAAAGTGACTCTCACGTTATTCCTAAGGAAATTTTTAACCAAACACATTTCATTGTATCTGTCAAGAACTCAATATTTTACTCTGACTTGCTGTAACCTGCTTGTCTCAGTAAACGTGCACTATCTGGCTAATCGATCTTCTCTCCGCCTCACTCCTACGGGCTCTTTCATTTTGCTTCCGACTTATTTAGCAGTATCACACGCAGGTCGCAACACAAAAAATCTTACATAACATGGAGACTTTAGATGCTACAAGTCCGTTAGCACGAAACGTTTCGCCTCCGCCGGATCTCGAACCCGGGTTGCGAAATCTGGTTATTAGCGGTGTAAGCACCTCAGGCCGCCCGACACGGGCATTTGTCAACCATGTTAAGATAGGACCAGAAAGTAACTGCCGATATGGCCACTTAGATAATTTTATAAATTCTCCACCTCCCGCAAAACGGTCAAGATGTCTACTACGTTTACCGAAGTTAGACTGTGAGGACTTCGTCCTCCGCCAGGAGTTTTTGGAGATGAAGCACGAACTTTACCAAGAGGTAAATAAACTTAAACAAGAGATAGCCCATCTAAAAGGCATATTTCTTATACAGCGGTTAAAACAGCCCTTGTCGGCCAACAACCGGGGATAAATAAAAGTACATATGGTCAGATAGCCTCGACCGGTAAACCTGAAACTCGCATATCATCTGCCGAACCAAGTAAACCAGCGGGCGTCTCACTCGATCGCAAAGAATCTTACATAAATCCGCTGTTTTCGCCATTGTTACTCTGCTCAGGCAGCACTAACAATGAGTTTGCTTCCAAGCCCTTCCCCCTTACTAACAGAGGCAGTGGGTACCAGAATACATATGTCAGAATTCTAGATAACGATGTGGCTCATCTGTGTGTGCCCTTGAATTTCACCTTCCGCATAACACTGCTATATTCATTTTTGTTGAATCTAACAAATTCGCTTCTAAACAGTTATACTCGTCTTATAGCTATAGACTACGGATACTTTGTGAAACCAATTATTTCTAGTTCTTCGTGTTATCGAATTTTTGGTTAATTGATGAGGCCCACTGGGCCTGAAATATACAACTTTTTATAATTATAATTATAATCAGCATTTGCGTCCTAGCGTCACATCGTTGCTTGATGCTGCACTACAAAGCGACGATACGGAGGTCGATAAGATCATGAAACCAAAAAAGCATAGGGGTAGAAAGGCTCGAAAGTCTAAATGGGCCAGGAATGCGCAGTCAGCTTACCCAAAATCGGCACATCAGGACTCATCAAACCTTTAGTACCGGATACAGATGGCCGCTTGGTCGGAACTCATGAGCTCGCAACAGATGCACCAGTGAGTCACAAGCAGAATATAGTTGTGAAAGGTGTTCCAGAGATAGCGTCAACAATTGCACAAGAACGAGTTGACGCTGATATTGACTTGGATTTGGATATATTTGTCAACACGCCTGAAACCTGCATATCGGATCATGTGTCAAGCCCACGGGCTTTACCATCGTCACTCGGCTTAAGCGACAGTAGCAATTATCGGGATTTGCATCCAAGCACCACATAGTTGCTCGACTCTGCACAAGAAAGTGATGACTAAGAGTTTGACAGGATCATAACTCAAAAGAGGCAAAAGCCTAAGAAAGACAAACGGTTTACGGGTTTGCATTCAGCTTACCCAATAGCCAGTAGATCAGAACCGCATGTACCGGATACAACTGCTCCCTCGGCTGAAACACGTGAGCTTGCAACGTATGCCCCATTGAGTCGCAAACAGAAAATCGTTGTAAAGGGGGCCCCAGAGTCGTCAATTGCACAGGAACAAATTGACCATGACGTGGATCTTATGCGGGTGTACGCCAAACCGTTGCTAAAACCAAGCGATTCTTTCCGCATTCTTAAGGCATTTCGAATAGGGAAGGCTCCAACAGCTCCAGAATCAATTTCTCGGCCAGGACCTCTAAAAGTTGTTTTAGAAACTGAAGCACAGGCGAAACTCTTGCTACAGCGCAAACCATCCTTACGGGGTCTGCATTCGCAAGTTTTTTTCAGCCGAATAACGAGTTAAAAGAGCGAAGAAAGATGAGGCAGCTAATAATAGAGCTGGAAAAACGGAGAACCAATGGCGAGACAAATCTCAAAATAAGAGAGGGAAAAATAGTTCAGGTCAAAAGGACATAGCCTTGGTCGAAGCCGGTAACAGTGACGGCCAAGCTCCCCCGCCACCGAAACATCAGACAGGCCCTCTTAGATTGGTCGTTTTAAATGCCAGATCACTGATTAATAAAATGCTTCTGCTCCAGACTATGGTTTTCGACAACCACCCAGACATTGTTATGGTAACTGAGACATGGGCATTGGCCTCTGTAGCTGACTCAGAACTCTCTGTTCCAGGCTATGGATACGTTCGCAACGATCAAAACTATGGCCGTGGTGGAGGAAGCTGCATCTATCTTAAGCAGCCACTTGCATTTCTCCCGTTGGACTATCCACAATTCACAGAGATGGAGGAGAGCTGCTGTCTACGAGTTGTTCTAAAAAACAACTACTCCTTACCTGTTGGCTGTGTTTATCGCCCATCTAATGCCAATGCAGACTACGATCTTTGTCTCTCGCAGGCATTTTATGCCCCAGCTGACTTGAATCGTAAGTATTGCTTGATTGCAGGCGATTTTAACCTTCCTGACGTGCAATGATTTCCACCATCCGGTCCTTCAAAATTTAAAAACTTACTCGAGGCAATAGATGTCGGCATGTGTGATAAGGTAGTCGATTTTCCCACTCGAGGAGCAAACATACTCGACCCAATTTTTTGTAGGGGATGCGCACTACTTTCAGCGTCATCCTTAAACGCACATGGGTGCGTCTAGAACTGGAGGCGGATAAAACATTTTCCCAAAAGTATAGTTTTTATCATGACTTCCGATCAGCAAACACGTCTGACCTACTGGCACATCTTAACGCTCTCGACTGGTCTGAATGTTTCCAATGTTTGGATGTAAATGTTTGTGCCGATGCACTGTACAAAGTGTTGGATCCACTCATCCTCCATTTTTTTCCCCGTAAGAAAGTAATACATGTCAAGGATGAAGTGTATCTTCCTCTGTCTTTCCGTCGTAGGCTGCGTAAACTCTCTCGTCGTTTGCATCGGCAGAACAACACTTCCGTTCTGCCCTTGATCACACTGATCTTTGAGCAGGTTAAGAAGCTCTCCGAAGTAACGAAGATAGCCGATGAGGCTCACTTCGCTGAAAATCCTTCTATCAATGTTGCGAAACTCTTTTCGCGTACAGTAAAAGCGCAGAGGAAAACGCAACACCCCATTCTTCAAGATGCTTTAGGAAACCTCATGGCTGATGTTAAGTTGACCACCGATAGCTCAAATGCGTTCCTATCCAAAACGTTTAGTGAAAGCTCGTTCGCTGAACCTCCGGTTATCCAGGCTTGGATGGGTGCCATACTCCAAACCATAAGTTTTACCGTCTGGGATGTGACTGTAGCCATTCGTCGTTATCGTCAATCCTATAGTCCAGGACCAGATGGCGTCCCAGTTAGCCTTCTAAAAGCTGAAGCGAATAATATCTTTCCGTGTATTCTTTATTAGAAATTTAATCTTGCTCTTGAGAGCAAAACCTTTCCTTCGTTGTGGAAGGAATCGCACATAATGCCTATTCGCAAGCATGGCCTATCGACCTCATTTGACAACTTTAGGCCAATAAATACACTTCCCGCAGCCTCGAAAATCTTGTTAACCTTAATCAAAGAAAAGATGATGCGTCACTTGTAAGGAACAACCTGCTCAATACAGCTCAACATCGCTTTATCGAGAAACGATCTTGTGACACCTGTCAGCTCTATTTGTTTGATTATGTGCTGCAATCTAGAGACAGCGGTTTTGCCACTTATAGCGTCTATTTTGATTTTAATAAGGCCTTTGATGTGGTTGATCATAACCGCCTCCTTCTGAAACTACCCTTCTTCGGCCTAGGTAGCAAGCCACTGAACTTCATTTCTTCCTATTTGGGTGCTCGCACACAACAAGTAAACATTTCCAATGTCATCTCCAACCCCATGCATGTGAGGAGTGGAGTTATACAGGGTAGTGTACTGGATTCGCTCCTATATTGCCTGTTTGTCAACGACGTTTCAGATTGTTTTCAGTATGGCAGACCTTTCATGTACGCTGATGATTTAAAAGTCGCTTATCGATATAAACCGGCAGATCGCAACATCGTGCTGGAGCTGATAAAAAATGATCTTCAGGCCTTCGCCCAGTGGTGTTGCACATGGCGCCTCACCCTTTCATGTCACAAATGTTCCGTTATAGTTGTTGGCGACGATCATCAACCGGAATTAAGCATTGATGGCCACGAATTAAATGTCCCAGGAGTTATCAAGGATTTGGGCATATCCTTCTCTAATAGTCTCAATTTGTCAGAGCACTGTGCCCTGATAGTCTCAAAAGCACGCCTAACCACCAGATTTATCCTTAGAAATTTAAAGAATATCAAGGTTAGAACTAGCCTTTATAATATGTACGTGAGACCTAGTCTTGAATACTGCTCGCCTCTATTCAGTCTTCTGCGCACTAGTGAACGGAAGAAAATAGGATCGGTGCAGCACTTCTTCACTAGAAGAGTTTTCACTACAGAACACCGTAACTTAACCTACCAACAATGGTGCGAACTTATAAAGCTGGATCCCCTTTGGCTTCGTCGATTGCAGAAGGGTCTTTTTTTACTGTTTAAATTTTGAATGGTCAAACCTTTAATCCCCTTAGTACAATAAGGCAGCTGGAGCACTCTCGACGCACCAGTCATCGAGACGTATTTTTATTTCTTCCTATGGCACGTACAGTTAAGTACCGGCAATTCTTTTCAGTAAATGCCATATCAATCTGGAATATGCTGCCCAAAAGTATTAAAACCCAGCAAAACTACCCTATGTTTAAGAGAGCTATAACTAGTTTTGTACATTCAGGGCAACTTTCACGAATTTTGGCTGCTGACTTGGTGGAATCTATCTTTCACTCTGATGGCGTTCGTGGACTTTGAACCCCGCCAGGCTTCGTTGCTGAAGATAATGCTGCTGAAGCAGCAGCCCGCAGTCTGCTAACCTTTCAGCCGATAGCGCGCAACTTTTTACCGACAACCATTAAAGGAAGACTGAGAACACTGTGTTCTTGTGCCAACCCTCTCCGTCTGGAACTAATGTTTTTAAACGATATGAAACTGTTATCCTGCTGATGAGTCAACTCAGCTTACAACTGTACATTTATTCCGTTTGTATCATACCTTTGAAGGCAGGTTTTTTTACTAGAAACAAACTCCCTATCTCGTCCAGTATTGAAAAAACAAAAAAAACTGAAACAAAAGCAATACTGACCGCTACATAGGGAGTTTGTTTAAGGTTTTTTTCCGGTCTTCGAGGTGTTGGAAGGCACCTAAGAGGTGCATTACCATCTCTTTACAATTGCATGTAAACTGGCATAATAAACGTGTTATATTATATTATACGGCGGTGCCCATCACGATCATAAACTTAAGGGTTCCCTATGTTCCATTATGCCGCACCGGTTTGGGAACCTGAGTCTAGTGCCGGGAACCCGTCTATACCAGTAATGTTTCGTTTATACCTTTTATTCTGCCCCACACTCAACTTCGACTGAGTTTGCTTCCAAGCCCCTCCCCCTTACTAACAGAGGCAGTGGGTACCAGAATACATAGTCAGAATCTGCAGGGTGCACCACGAAAAACTCCTAAATTTATGATAAGGTTTATGCTGTTATAAAATAAAAATTATTGATAAAAATTATAACTTACAATTTTATTGTGTAATTAACAAACCGTTACCTAATAACAAGTTACAGATTCCGCTCAAAATGCTGCTCATTAACTGCAGAACAGCGATGTTAGCGATCCATTCAGCTCAGAGCTTCTTGACGAATGACATCAGGGGGGATGTTGTTCCATGTCTATGTCAACCAGCAAATCTTCATCAGCAATATCAGTTTTGACTTCCACTGCACGACATATGCGTTCATTTTGCCTATTCAGTGGTGCAGACAAGCAGAATGATGATTCATCTGGGAACCACACTTGTTTCCATTTTTCTCCTTCATTGAAGCGCTGAAGCATGGCATCACACTTTGTCTTTCAAGCTTGCTGGTGTGCTTCAGTTAAAACATGGCATTGAATACGTCGAAAATATTTTAAATTGGATTTTGCAATTGTTCTGTGCACATACCCTTTTGAAAATCCCAGTTCTTTACAAATTTTACGTTGACTTGAATGTGATCTGTGATGATCTGGTGGATTTACGGAAAGTTCCAAGACTGCTCGCCTTGATGGGGAATCGTGGCTGCAAGAAGTGCCACTACCAGGCTTACGTACCTTTGCTACATGTGATCCACCTTGTTTGAATGCAGCTGCCACACCTCTAAACTTGTCAGTTGTAATGGCAACAAAAAAAAATCAGGCAAAATGTTCTGACATTTCTGCAATCCCCACGTTGGACTTTCTTTCCGGTATAGGACGATGACCTCGCGCTGGAGATTGATTGGCTGTGGGATGGGTCTACACGTCTTTCCAGAATATTCCGGGCATAGGTGCGCAGGTGGGCATTTTAGAAACATCTCCACTGCGACCACCACCCACGTTGTGTGGTTGATCCTCATCACTGATCGGAACATGGCGTGGGTGACATGAATGCGAGTGCGAACTAACGGGGGAGGCTTCACTTCGGATGTGGCCCAGGTGTTCTGTTTTCTCCGCCATCGGTCGTGACGGCAAAGGTGGTCCAGCCGCCGTTACAATCACAACTTTAGGGTTTTTTGTGGGCCCCTGTAAATAACGATGAGGCTCATCTGTGTGTGCCCTTGAATTCCACCTTCTGCATGACACGGCTATATTCATTTTGTTCAAATCTAACAAATTCGCTTCTAAACAGTAATAGTCGTCTTATAGCTATAGACTACGGATACTGTTTGTTAAACCAATTATTTCTAGTTCTTTGTGTTATCGAATTTTTGGTTTATTGATGAGGCCCATTGGGCCTGAAATATACAACTTATTATTATTATTATTATTATTATTATTATTATTATGACCAAGACAGCTTTACGTAATTATGGACAAGCAAAGGAGTGCTGTGGGCCCAAAAGTAATTCGTCGTGGCGCAACAGTAACCATGTGCGAAACTAGCTCACTCGCACTCCTCGGGAACTGACGGCCTTACAAATTCACTTATGAAAAGAGTATTCAGCTTCCCCCGATTTCTAAGTTATATATTATCAGCTTATCTTCTAAACGGTTTCTTTCCTAACTCATGGAAGACATCTATTATTCTTCCAGTCTTCAAGTCAGGGTCTCGTTCGGACGTAAATAACTACCGAGATGTTCATAAAACCCCGGCCCTAGCCAAACTTCTGGAAAAGATCATTTAAAATCAGAATCTCGATTTTTGTGTAGAAAATAAACCATTTAGTGCCTCACAGCATGAATTTTTACCTGGAAGATCATGCGAAACCTGCCACTTAGCATTCCTTAACCTGGTAACTTCACTTCGTAATGAACAGCAATCAATCATCGTGATTTACTTTGACCTTAGTAAAGCTTTTTACAAGGTGCCTCATAGGCGCCTTTTCGTGAAACTGGAAGCCCTAGGCTTCAGGCTTCCCGTCCTCGATTTCATTGCCTCCTACCTGTCTAACCGCAGTCAGAAGGTCTTAGTAGGCAATATCTACTCGATGCCTCAGCCAATCACGAGTGGTGTATTACAAGGCACGGTTTTAGGTCCCCTCCTTTTCATTCTTTACATAAATGAAATTTCAACAGTGCTAATTGATTTGGAAAATTTCATTTATACTGATGACCTTAAGTGTATTTACTCATTTTTTAAGGACACGGCCAGTACTTGTGTTGATAAAGTAAACGCAGACTTGGGTTCTCTCTAAAATTGGAGCGCAACATGGCAGATGGAGTTTTCTCCATCAAAATGTAGTTTCTTGAGTTTGGGTCCTGCAAGGCTTCCTGGACCCATTATCTTCCAAACTAGTCCACTGTTAGAAAGATCTACAGATAAGGATTTGGGTCTTACTTACACGAATAAGCTTGCATTATCACCTCATGCAGATCGAATTTCTGCCAAGGCCGCACAGATATGTGGGTTTATATCGCATAACTTTTTCCTTCCAGAAATGAAGTTAAAACTATACCGCATGTTTGTTCTTCCTATACTAGAATACTGCTGACCGCTTTTTGGCCTCATGTCCCAGCATGACCGTAGTAAGATTGAAAAGCTTCAGCGAGTTTTCACTCGTAATTTTTTTTCTGTTTCTGGGTCTGGTATGTGTTATACAGATAGATTTCAATTAGCAAACATTAAATTTATTTGGATAAGAAGACTCGAAGCTGGTCTATGCTTTCTGTTTCGCGTTAACAATAGTCCTAATCTCCCACAAATGAACGCTCTCCTTCCAGTAGACCGACCTTATGCCACTCGTAACTCTTCCATGATAATGTAACCACCTCGTAGCTCCACATCTAACCGTTCTCACTTTTTTACCTCCAAATATGCTTATATTTGGAACAACCTTCCTCTCAATATTAGACTGTCTTCTACACTGTCGATTTTTAAAGGCAAATTATATAAGTATTTAAATTTAGAGGAAATAAAGTCGTTACTGTCTGTTTCCTTTCCAAACACGCAAGTTGTAGATTTTGAAGAGGGTCCACCTGACATTTGAAGCTCTTCCCAGGATACTCAAATGGCTTCTAAATATGTTAGCATTTCCCTACGCAGAGTCAAGCATCACTTCCAAGGGCTGCGAATTCTTCTCCGTTTTTGCAACCTTCGCTGTGGTCTTCGCGATTGGCTCTGGAATCTGCTGGGTCGCAACTCGATGATGTTGCCTTGACTTCTACTGCCTTCTCCTGCCTTCCGGATGACCCCTTCCTAACTCAACGATCTATTATTTTTCCCATGACCATAAACGTCCCGAACCCTCAACATGAGGTCCCAAACTAACCACATCAAACCCTTTTACCTATAAAGGCAGTTTTTTCTCCTTAAGTTTTTTGAACTCGGTGGCCCACTGAACTCATCCACCGATCTAGGAGTTGTTTACTGCCGATGACAATTATTTTATAAGAGTTTACTGCTTATCATCATTATTTTTATTTTCACGATAGCACTAAGTTTGTAACGACAGAGCCCCTTGGGCCTTAAATATACAAATTAATCATATTAGTATTATCTTCGTAACCTTGCCTGTACTCTTTCATGGTGCAGGGTATCCTTCTTGAACCATGGACGGCAGGCCTGGACAACATACTCCAAGTGGAACCAAACAAACGCTCCCTTGGTTTTCCTGAAGAGCACCTTGCCAAGGTTGATAAATTTCCGCCTAATCGTAAATAGCACCTGTGTCGCGTGTTGAGCAGCCTTTACACACTGAGTAGATGGTTTAACTGTGGATTATATTAGAACACCGATATCCTTTTGTTCATTCTTATTTGAAAGCGCGTGCACATCGACAAGGTATTGGAAGGAATCGTTATCCTCATCAGTCCTTTAAGTATGGAGTTTTAAAACCACACGTCAGACCGGATGGCTCTCCAAAGTTTGACGTCGTCGGGAAAACATGATAGCGCTGCAACCCATGTCGTTGACACAGTCGTTGATATAGATCACGAAGAGCAGTGGCCCTAGCACAGAACCGTGGGGTTCGCTACACAGCACATATGTAGGGTTTGGCTTTGAGTCCACGATGCACACAGTTTGCGATCGCCTTGTGAGAAAATCTGTGATCCATGCCAGCAGGTTTCCTCCTATGCCAATTTCTGAAAACTTATACATAAGCGGCTGTTTTTGGACGCGATCGAATGCCTTCTTGAAGTCCGTATGTATGACGTCAAACTTACTATCTTCATCTAGTGCGTGAGTATACTGCTCAGTGGAGTGTAGAAGGCTGAAAAGGCCAGAATGGTTCTTTCCGAAGCCGCTTTTGAGCCCTGAAAGTATGTTGTTTTCCCTCAAGAACTAAATCGTCGTCTTCTTTATTATCGCTTCCATCATCTTACAGCAAATTGAAGTTATGCTGATGGGCTCCGATCTTGTATATCGGGTAAATATATATAAGATTGGACCAAATTTAAGGCTTCGGTGATGGTTGATGACCAGCGAAACGCGAGCTGTCAAGACTGTCTCCTGATTTCGGGGGACACGAGTCAGAGGAATGAGTTTCAAAAACGGATTTTAAATTCCTGTTGGTTTTTTCTCGGGATCGTGGAAAAAGCTGCCCTCAAATGTTGAGGTAAAAATGGTGAATAGATTCAGTGTAAAAAAAAATAATTTGCAGTCACGGCTTATATGCACATAGATAACGCAACGCCCGAATATCAATCAGGAGATTATGTCAATGAAAGCTTTACCTAGAAGCAAAAAAAAGATCGCTTAAAAGTTGTAGGAGCAAGAGGAGGAATATTCAACATTGTATTTGTTACGCTGTAAGGGCGAGTATCGGGAGTAAGGGCAGAACTTTTTGGGAAATTTGAACTATTATTAAAGTGAAACAGGAGACAAAAACCTGCTTCCACTCCTCTGACCCAAAGAAATTTCAGTTTCGTTATGTCACACCTATCTGAGTAGGAAGTATCTGAAACTGCCAGATAGAGGACCTTTTAAGTGAATCTTCTTTGGACACTTTCAATTTGTGATCGGCTATATTCGTTCATTAGACCGAAGAATTGACAACGGTATTCAAGAATAGAAAGCACATACATACGACAAAGTCTTAGCTTCAGTTCGGGAAGTTATAAAATATAAGAGATGAAACCAGATAACCAGTTTATCGATGTTTGACTGTAGTCAAAACTGCCAAATAGAGGATCCATTTAGGGAATCTTCTTTGGACACTTTCAATTGTTTAACAACTTGAATCGTTCACTTGACCTAAGCATGGACAACAGTATTCGAAAATAAGGAGCACATGCCTTTTAATAAAATATACGCTACATTTCGAGAGGGTAGAAATTATAAGAGATAGGGCCGCATACGTGAATAGCGTTTGATGTAATCCTATCAGCGAAGGTGAAGGATTTAATATATTGGCCTAGATTTAACCTGAGTTATTAATGTTCGAACATTCATTCATGGGGCAATTTTGAAAAATGATAGGCTGTGGCAGCCTTACAGGCCCAAAGAAGAAGGTGATATCTTCATCTGCCACATTGCGCTTCAAGCAGATATAGCGTCCAAACCAAACAAATGCGTTCTAAGCATTGCTCAACCGTACAATTAGAGTAATATTACGCATGTTTCAAGGCTTTCGCGTATAAATACGATTAAGCGTGTTAAACTATTGTTGAACTATCATTTATATAAAGCAAAAACAACAAGGGGCCTAGAACGGTACCTTGTAGGACACAGCTAAACATAGTTGTTGAGGTAGAGTGTACGGACCCCACTACGAAGTGTTTTTTTTCGATAAGAAAGATGTGATCTAAAAAAAGCCAATAGGATGATTAAAAAATCCTATAGCCTGTAGTTTGGGTTGTAGTCTCCTGTGAGGTTCTTTATCAAAGGCCTTACAAAGATCAACATAGATGACCAACACATATACATGATCGTTACGATGAAAAGTGAGGCAATTAAAAAAACATATTTTATGTTGCACAAGATCCGCCAGGTAAAAAAACATGTTTAGATCTACTTTATAGTTGATTTCTTATGCAAAAATTTGTAATTATACTGGTGATTAATTTTTCAAACATTTTATCTGGAGAAGTTGTTTTATGAATACCGCTATATTTTTTTAAAAACTGGGATTACGATAAACGTTTTCCGAGAATCAGGCAAAAACAGTTTTTGAGAAATATTGTAAATAATTTTCTCAGTAAAGGTGTAAAGTCTCTTAATTGCTTAATTAATGAGTTTGGAATGTTATCCGTCCCGAATTAATGTGAATTGTTGAGGCAAACATTTCCCTTTAAAATACTCGTAGGTAAGCAATCCTTTGAAGGGATATTTGCATCACATATCAGTGGTATTTTGGATGTTGGAGTAGTTTTAATTGTAAAGAACATGGCGAAGAAAGAATTTAACATTTCTGCTTTTTCCAAATCCTCTGTAACAAAATAATTGCTACAATCGAGTAAAAGCGGAATGACTTACTGAATCTTAGTGGATGACCGAAAACGGAAGACTTGAGCAACGCATTTGGAAGAGATAGGATCATTAATTCAGGCCACGGACGGTCTACGCCTATTTATGTCAGTTTTGTTTTTCCGCTTATTCAAACTTTTGCACTATCATTAAGTGCACGTAAAAAGAGCTATAAGACGGATCCTTAAGTTGCATCCGAAATGTTTTAAGTCTATTTTGGAGAAAATTGGGAACGGTAGAGGAGGCTGAATTTTATTAAATGGGCTCAAGATGAATAAAGGTCTGAATTTTTTTGTAAGGTTTTTTAGGAGTTCATTAAATAAGATTGGATCATTAGTTGAAAAAATTAAAATGCAATCTAGAGAACTAACGAAGTGATTTATAAATTCAAGGTTTACGTTAGCAAAATAGAATTATTGCATTTGACCTCAGGCTTTCTAGAAAGAGAGAATTAAAAAAAGAACAACACTGAATTAATGCGCGGTCAATTGTGGAGAGATGACGATGACTATTCATAAAGAGTGGACGTCATTTGTAAACTTTTTATCGAATATGATCTCATTTCTAATCACTCAACTGACCAGTTGTGACATGTTTGCAAAGTTAGTAGTTTATATTAGTTTTTTGAAATTTTGGCGGATAAGTAATTGCCTCCCAGTCAAGGACAGGAAAACAGTTCGCAAAGCGCACTTTCATTACCGCAATAATATAGGGGATTTTAGACACAGCCAATTCCAGCTTTTTTATTGTGCGGGAGAATGACTGAAATAAAACAAATATCTCTTGAAAACGATGAAATCCTCAGATAGGGCGGGAAATGCACAAACTATGATTTGATATAAAGAAGGCAACCACCACCACGTTTTTCAATGCGGTCTTGTTGGTACAAACTTAAATTATCTACAGCGAGCGTTGAGTCAGATAAAAAAGTGAGTCCAAGATTCAGCGATACAAATAACATGTGGATCAAGTTCAAAAGCTACTGTGCTGAGCTCTGTAATTTTATTTACAGCTGATCTCGCATTCACAGAAACTATACTGAGCGTAAGCCTTAGATGCAAGTCACGCTTATCAGTATTTGTTGTGTTCTACAATTAACTGAAATATTATTGTTAAATATATAAGGATTATTGCATGGCTGCAGATTTGCTTTAAAATTAAGGCAAAGGTGCCCGTGTTGTGTACGAAGAAAAAAGGAGGTCGTCGATAAAAATGATAATGATAAGAGTTAGCATAATTTATCGGAAAACACACGTTTCAAAATGACCTACACGGGTATCGAAGACTGTGATCAAAATAAATAGATTTGATTAAGTGTTGATTTCGGGCCATTTGCGAGTTTGGAAAATTACTAACGCGATTACTTAAATCTGCTATCGATGCTGAAGTGTCAGCATAATTTGTCGGAGGATAGGCATTCGAAAAGGGCAAATAAATTTGAGAGAAGTGAACTAATTGTGGACTTTGGGCCATTTTGGGCATTTTAAAAGTAAAAATGTGTGCATATGCTGAAATGTTACTATGGTCCCCATAATAAGGTTCAATACTGATTTTGGCAATTGGCTTATCTTTGTGGGGGGCACGTTTATTTCTATTAGGTTTAGCCGCTTTAGCAGGTAAAGTTTGTTCGGAAGGCGATGGTATTTCGCTCGAGCCAGGATTAAGAATTGAGAGTGATGTATCGGGTTAACTGATGTTCTCAATGATATGGAGGGACGTGCACTTGCGTCGACCTGAGATACCACATTTGGAAGATTTGGGGTAGGATGCAGATGCAGGCAAAATCCTACCTTCCATGGGGGGTTTCTCCCTTCATAGAAAGAGCTTAAGTTTTCACAGGTATTGAGCTGAACGCTAATGCTGAGAAACGATGTTGTCAACTTGTATCGCCGAATTTTTTTTACCAAAATCGGCGGATTTTTGCTTCGACAGGACCAATTATTAGCCACAGCCACCTTAAAGTTACAGCCACACGTGTAAAGGAATTGACAGGCGACGTCTAGTGGAATTATAATTTTTGCCACATTATCTAAAATAAAATTATAACATCTTGTTTGCCGGTCACAGCACTCAGCAGACACAAAATTGGTAAAGGGCTCTAATTTATCACATTGCTGAGAATTAACCGAAGTGACATTTCCATCAAAGATGCTACTGCGAAGACAAACTGATAAAATTTAAAATTAGATATTGCGTGAAGTTTTAATGTGTCAATAAGTTTTTCGACAAAAGCATTGTAGGTTTTAGCAATTTTTCTTAGAAAACGGTGGTTATAGGGGTTTTCCGCGTGAGAAGTCAAAAGACAGTGTTTTATTGGTTAATTATTGATGAAAGAATATTTGTTTTGTTCTCTTAAGGAAGAAAATGTTCAATCTGCATATCTGTAGATTGTCCTTACCTATTGTAGGGAAAACCAAATCATATAATTTACGTTTCTTGAAAATCGTGGTGTATAGCCCTTCAGTTTCCATGCGAAATTTACTACTAGAGGCCGCGGGGGCCAAACTTAACTAAATTTGTCCACGTTACGATACCTTCTACACATTTCCTTCACTCCATGTATAATACGCCCACAATGAAAGCCTTTATAACAACTGCTTCCGAGGGAAACGTTGGTGGGACTAGGGTTATATGTTACGTAGTTCTTTAACAATCTTTGCTAATTTTGTTTACGTTGTGACTTCACTTCAAAAGGACGAGCAATCAGTGGTTGTGATCTTTCAACATCTAAAAAACTTTTAAAAAGCTATCGAATGGACGTGTCGAGGTAAAACTGGTGGCCCTCGGCAACTGGTCTCCTCCTCTTGACTACAGTTGAATCCTGTTATTCTTACCATGGTTTGAAACTGGTCATTACCGATTTACTTGTAGTTTTACAGACACGTCTTATATATAATTTGATAAAATCTGTGCAGATCGTCTTACAAGATCAGGTTGTAATATCACCTGGCAGATCCATTTTAATTCATCCAAGTTAAGTGCACGGTCTTTTGGCGTCACCAACATATTTCAACCGCTGGCCTTTTAAGATATTTTTTTGGAAATATTCCCTGTTATTCACATCGTGTTAAGTGAAGCAAACAAAGCAGCACTGCCGCCGCATATGCCTTTAATTCACGCAATGGCTGGCGAAATATTACAAAGTTAAATAAAGTAAAAACATACCACATTCTTGTTCTAACCATCCTAGCACACGGCTGTCATGTCATTGGCCACAGGAATTCCTCTGACTGTGGCAAGATTGACACTGTTTAGACTTTTCACTATTGCACATGTTCTCTTCATCGATCTGCTGTATTTTATACGAAAAGGTGTCAATTTTGAAACAGGAGAGATTTTGACGATAAAATAACCGAGAACAGACTTCCTTTTCTAATTGGAGCTAATTTAAGCCCAACTCTTCCACAAATTCATTGTCTCCCTCAAAAATGTAAACCTTATTTTACTCGTTATTCAAGCTTGGTTGATAGTTTTAACGTTTGCTAAAAATCCACATATTTTGGTTTCTTTGCTTTTGCATATGTCATGTGCCAGAATAATAAACCCCTCAGAATAAGGCTCTCGTGAAAGCAAGTCATTTTAAAATGCAAACTTAAGTAAAAATATATCCTCAGAAGATATACACCGATGCCATCGGTCTATTTGCAAAAAAACTCGAATTGTTGACTTCAGAAAAGAGGAAATTTCATTAACATAAAATAATTATCCATATACGCATATTAAATATACTATGCAGAAATACTTACAGCAGTGCTTCGTCCTTTACGCTTTCCAACCATTAACTCCAACCGTTGACATCTTTTCTCCACTTTCCGTATTAAAACCCTGATTATGGTATTATTCGACTCCGATGATGATCCCGGCTGTTCTGTATTCGTAAACTTTTCGGTTAACTCAGCTTATGTAACGGTTGCATTTCTGGCCTTATGGTGGTAAGATTTTGAACTGAATTTTATTTCTTTGGTTTTATCACTTTTGTACGTGATGAATTCTTTTGACGTGCCTGCCCGCTGTTTGATCAAGAAGCCATTCAGATAGTTTGTGACCGATATGAGTGACTTTTTCTCTTATAAGCTTTTCTCCACTAAATATAAGAATGTTTGAAACTCTCATACGCCCTCATCAGCAGTTTTTTGTTTTTGTATCGAAAAAGTGCCGTAAACCAATCTCTGCCCCCCACTTTGACAAGGGCGTTTTTTTATTTGAATAAATATTACTTAGTTAACCTTATTTTGCATAAAGTGTTCACTTCAATTATAAGTGACAATCTGCTGGGAAGTATTAAGCAGTCTACCTATCTTACAAAAATTATTCAATTGGTATGTTGTTTTCCCCGTAGTCTTCCAATTACCCACGGCACTAAGAATGCAATGACGTGGGTTCTGTACTTGATGAATGATTGTTTTAAAATGTAGTACCAAATGTTCAATTGGATATTAAATATGAAAATGTGTACGCTATTCGATTTTGATATTGTTTATACTTATGCAAGACATAGGCCTCATTTTGCTGGATGTGCCTAAAAAATGGCTTAAAATCAGCGTTCTTTTTCGCAACCGTTGCCTATATAACACCTTAATTTTGCACATAAAGGAACATTGAACGCAGCCGAAAAAAACGATGAGTCGAAAGATTAGTTTTCCCAGGGTCTCTAACATAGCATCGCACATCGGAATATGTTTTTGCCGAAGGAGAAGTTTCAAGGTGATTTTGCTGTGCAAAAGTTCTTTTGTGACAAGTTAACTTCAGCTATCATCATTTTTCTGTAACGTTTATTCCCCCCTTCCAATCTATTTGCAATGCTTCCTTTCAAAAGATCACTTGAATAAAAACTGTTTTGGCTTGTTGAACGTCAATTTCATTTCCATCTTCAATTTGACATATTGCGCTTAGGTTTGCCGCGCATTTTTCTTCACGCGTTCAGTTGTCAATAATATGGAACACAAAATTTATCAAATCTTGAGAACATGGCAGAAACGGAGATAATGTGTGTCCCTTTTCTGGAAGGGGGCTCCAAGTATGGGTAAAATTGTCCTTAGTCCCCCAGCGTGCAGGTCAAAACGCCGCCTGACACGACCAGTTCAAACAGAAGCTTTTTTGTCAAAGATAAAGCAATTCTTGCACGTTTCTGAACGTACATGAAGTAAAGCATACACGCATCATAAGGCAGTGATGTGATTTTTGGCAGGGTGTCGAGTACTCATTGTCTAATCTGTCTTTTTTTCTTCCAAAAATTGCAAAGGTTTTAATATATACATATGCGGGTCAGACGATCGATGTTCAAGTAACAAGCTGCTGCCTAGTATCCTTAAGCAATTAATATCATGTATGTTCTGCTTTATTTCCTGTTCATCAAACAGAGCCAATGAGCTGCCCTGCGTTTGTTTCCCAACACCTTTACTTTCAATAAGGTGCTTGCCAAAAAGATTTGAGCGGATAGCACTTTTTGTGTGCGTTTAAAACTGCAGTTAGAATTCATGATATTTTGGTGATACTATCAAGTGCTCCTTCTCTCAAAACCCCCTCAGTCAACCTTCTCTCAAAACAAGGTTCAGTTATATATTCAAAAGTATCAATTCAAAAACCCATTAAGTAATAAAAAGTCGATAAAAATATGCCTTCGGAAGAAATAAACCCGTGTTATCGGTCTATTTTCAAAATACTTAAAGTGTGGACTTCGAAAACGATCATCGTTTATAAGAGCAAAATTTCATTAAACATTAAATAATTTTTTATATATGCATATAAAATCCTCTATTCAGTGATCCCTTACGCAGTGTATCGTCCCTTACGCTTTCCAACCATTCATTCCAAACCTTAAAAACCTTTCTCCAATCTCCGTATTAAAACCCTGATTATGGGATTCACCGTCTCTTATGATGATCCCGGCTGTTCTGTATTCGCAAACTTTTGAGTTAACACGGCAGATGTCACGGTTGCATTTTGGTCATAGGGTGGTAGGATTTTGTTCTGAATTGTATCCTTTTGGTTTCGACCCTGCTGTACATGATGAACTCATCTGTCGTACCTGGCGGTTTGATTGAGTAGCCATTCAGGATATTTTGTGACCGATATGAGCGGCCTCTCTAGTTATACGATGTTCTCGACTGAAAATAAGAATGTTTGAAACTCTCATACGCCCTCCTCAGCAGTTTTTTTGTCTTGGTATCGAAATTGTGCTGAAAACCAATGACTGCCCCCACTTTCATAACCGCGTTTTTTTTCATTTGAATTAATCCTACTTAGGTAACCTTATTTTGCATAAAGTGTTCACTTCAATTATAAGCGATAATCTGCTGGGAGGTATTAAGCAGTCTACCTATCTTACAAAAAATTCTTCAATTAGTATGTTGTTGTCCCCGTAGTCCTCCAATTACCCACGGCACTAGGGATACAATGACGTGGGTTCTGTACATGATGAATGATTGTTTTAAAATTTAGTACCAGATGTTCAATTGGAAATTAAATATGAAAATGTGTACGCTATGTGATTTTTGATGTTGTTTATACTTATGCAAGACATAGGCCTCATTTTGCTGGATGTGCCTTATAAATGGCTTAAAATCATCGTTCGTTTTCCGCAACCGTTGCATACTTAACACCCTAATTATGCACACAAAGGAACATTGAACGCAGCCAAAAAAAACGATGAGTCGAGAGATTAGTCTTTCCAGGGTCTATAACATAGCATCGCACATCGGAATATGTTTTTGCCGAAGGAGAAGTTTCAAGGTGATTTTACTGTGCATCTGTTCTTTTAAAACAAGTTAACTTCAGCTCACAGCATTTTTCAGTTACGTTTTATTCCCCCCTTTCCATCAATTTGCAATGCTACCTTTCAAATGAGCAATTGACGAAAAAATGTTTTGGCTTGTTAAACTTCAACTTTGTTTGCCTCTCCAATTTGGCATATTATGCGTAGGTCAGCCGCTTACTTTCCTTCACGTGCTTCAGTTGTCGAGAATATGGAAAACAAAATATATCAAATCTTGAGAACATGACAGATACGGAGATAATGTGTGTCCCTTTTCTGGAAGAGGGCTCCTAGTAATTATTCCTTTTTCCTTAGTCCCCTTGGGCACCGGCTGAAACGTATCCCGACCCAACTTGTTTGAACACAGAAGCTTCTGCATCAAAGATAATGTAATCCTTGCACGTTTCTGAACGTACATAAACGAAAACACAAACTCGTCATAAGTCAGCGATGTTATTGTTGGCAGGGTGTCGACTGCCCATTGTATATTCTGTCTGTTTTTTTCCAATAATTGCTACAGTAATTAACGTTTTAACATATTTGTCAGATGACTGATGTTTAAGATCCGAGCTGCAGTATAGTACCTTAAAACAAGGCACACCATGTCGTTTCTGCTTTATTACATGTTTATGAAACAGAAACAAAAAGCTGCTGTTCGTTCTTTTCCCAAAATTTTGTCTTTTAATGAGATGATTGCGAATATATTATTGTGATTGAACTTTCACGTGCATCTTAAAGAACAGGTAAAATTTATGTTATTTTGCTTAAACTACCAAGTGTTTTTTTCCCGCAAAACCCCTCACTCAACCTTCTCTGAAAATAAAGTACAGTTATATCTAGAAATATATTTATTGACAACCACATAAAGCAATAATAATTCGAAAATAATGCCTTCTGATTCTGCAAATGCTGGTAAATTGTTCTACTTTTTTGCTAACTACACATCACTCAGGACTCAAAATTGAGATCTTGCTTATGTAGCTGTTGGAGCCTCACACTTTTGGGCCATCAAAGGGAGAAGTATCTGGCCATTTCTTGAATACATTGCTCTAGCATTTGTTAACATTTTTGCTTCTAACTCCGAGGGCATTTCTCCAAATAGTAGTATTTAGTAAATCTGCAGATGCATACACATTTTACACTTATCGTCAGGATAGTGGATAAAACTGCAACATATATGTTAACACATAGTTTTCCTCTATAAGAAAGCAATGACAGTGATCGAGAAATATCGTGGATATTGTACTTGATATAACTTGGAGGACTAAAACCCTTTGATTCGCCGATTGCCTAATTTCTTCGGACTCCCCTTCGAATAAAAACACGTTATTTTGAGCACAGTTACATACTTAAAACGAACCCTGTCAACAACATATTTCCCTAGACAAGAGCACGCGTAATGCGAAATAAACTAAATTCCATAAATTATATTCCCTCGGACATTTCTGATAAGAACATGTGAGAACGAAATGTCATCTATGATTTTAAATAGTGTTGTATTGAACTTTAAATCTTGTTTGTGTCATAGCGTTTTAATTTTGAATACGGCACTGGTTTAATAGATTCTCAACCGAAACGTAAAAAAACGGTTCCACTGCCTGGTTTACCACACGATCAACGACAGCTTTTTAAGGAAAACGTTTTCAAGCAACGCTTCCCTGGTGCAAATTTAAATATGGCAATAGCAGCAAAATGATTTATTGGATCCTATGTAAACAGTTGGAGCATGTAGTGAACCTAACTTTGACTTAGTAACATTGGCTCCCTATTTATACATTTTTCCTCCTAAGTTGTTACTTCAGCTGTTTTTCCCTGTTTTTTTTTGCTGTCCATAGCTTTTCAACTTCTCGTGTTATTGATTAGCCACTTGGCCACTCCTTATGACCCTTGTGTTGATATCAATTTTTCTGTACGAATTCATTCTGTGTCTTCTTTTTTGTGATTCACGTTAAGTTATGAGAGGCGGCGACTTACTAGCTATCTCGAAATAATATCGATCCAATAAATCATTTTGCTGCTATTGCCATATTGAAAACGTTTTAAAATGATTATTTCAATCCATCTTTTTCCCCCTCTCTTATCTGCTGTTGTTCATTAAGGAGAACTGCACGTATGTGTAACCCTGCTTAACCTGACTTGCTTTCATCAGAATGTTTAAATTCGGGACTGATAACAGGAAATCCTGCTTGGGCAGTCAAATTGCTCTCGTATTGGTGGATTCCATATAGGTGAAAACTTGAACGGGGTATATCAAACCAGCGTGAAGCTGGTGAATGTACCTAAGCGGTAGAGCATTAACCTCCAAAACAGACTTTCTCAGGAGCAATGGTTAAAATCCCGCCAAACGCAGAGTTTTTTTCACATTTGGGTCAAATGTAATATAGCAAATCGATAAACCAACTTGAAAAGAGGAAGCTTGTTTTTCCGCAGCTGGTGAAATAAGGCTGATTTTAAAGGCAGTGGCAACGGCTCAATCATAACTTTGAAATTAATGGAGGCTGTCTGCAAATTTCGAGGCAACTAATGTACGGCAGCACACTGACGACATATACGGTAAAGGTCCAATTGTCATGTCTTCTGTGGATCCACGCCAGACTGCAGCCAACTACATCCAAATCATAAACTCATTTAAACCATTTAAAAGATAGGAAGCTGGTGTAAGCGCTACGTTCATCGATATTACTTAGCCCGTTTTGCTCAATGGAGCTTAGTTTTCAACATGCCCTTAGGTATTTCAGGGTTTTTATGTATTGTCTCTTGCCGTTTGGTGCGCTCACATAACCTTTAATAACCCCGCTTCGTTTTGCCAAATAATGAGAAGGAGAATGGTGTGATATTACATTTCTTTAAAGAATGCCGCCACACTCAATTTAAAAACACCCGCCTCCGCAGTTACATATAAAAAGAAAAGAAGACGTCTTTCTGAAAATTCAAAATTAATTCATGAATTTTCCTTACAATAACCTTAGCAAAATACACTTCTTAAGCTTCATGTTGTTGATTTTGTTGGATTGCATTAGAAGATCCCGTGTTAACAAAATATATGTTGCGTCTTCTAAGAAGGTAGGAGTCAAATAAATCCGAAAGCATTTACACTTGCGATTCCTACGTTCACAGATGTGTGCAAAAATTTACTCTTTAAAAAGGACGAAAGTAGGGATTGGGTTTGTACTTATCGTGCGTCCCTGATAAAGCCAAAAAAACGCAGTATTTAAATATAGGACAATTAGTTAAGAAGACATATGGTCGATCACTAAAACGATTTTTTTTCCTGAGCTTCCGAGCTCTTATAATAGCCCATCGTCAAAGGTGGAGAAACAGCAACAAATATAGAACCTATTTGGGGCGTGTGTAAAATAACTACAATTTTGAAAGTGCAGAAAATCAATAATTGTGTGTGCTGCCGACTGGTCACTGAGGGCTGTGCTAGCCAGTGCCAGTAGAGAAGATCGACATGTTGTGTGGAAATATTTACAGAAATAGAATCGTCAACAAAAACAGTAATAATTATGGTGGGAGGGATGATCAATTAAAACGCCATAGGAGAAAGAAAGGAGGATGAGAAGCGAGATATTATATAGGCTTGGGCGCCAAATGGCCACGTCAGCATCGAAAGTGGGATGATAATGGAGGATTTTGTGCCAATTGATTGCGGCGGGCGTCTGGATGTGATAGTTTGCAATAGCGTAAGGCCCTGTACACTGGCGACAATTAGACACATATGTTGACCAAATTCTCATCCGTGGACAAGGCTTCGATAACTGCTCTGCTCGTCTCGTTTCCCGCGCGGGCGACTACCTTGACGGCAGCGAAGTTAAACTCATGGCCGGTTTCATAGATGTGAGTTGCAACTGGTGATGATTCGTCGCCTAGTCACACGGCCTGCTTGTGTTCACGTATACGCGATTCGAGCATGCGTTTCGTTTGACCTGGTTAATTACAGGGACAGTTTATGTATGGGATGCGATAAACTACCCCAGATTGTTCATTCTGCGTGAGCCGGTCTTTTATTTTCATCAATCTGCAGCACATTGTAGCTAGGGTCTATGTGCAATTCCAGCACCTAGTTCTGCAGTGATGCGCTTAGTCGCTTCTGAGACGTCTGTTATGCATGGCGGAGCGTGCCATATCTGCAGTGGTTCTTCTTTTTGGGTCCTCCGGGGCCGAACGCCTAGGCATCGGTTTATAAATGTTTTTGGGTAACCGTTGCGCATGGACTGGTCACGGATATATCTGGCCTAGCTTGCCTTTTCCTTTGGTTTACTGCAGTGGGTCTTAAATCCTTTTTGAAGAGTGTTTTTACACAGCTCCGTTTGTGGGCAACTGTATGGTTACTGTGAAAACTTAGAAGTTGTGTTGTGTTGGTCGGCTTCCTGTAAACTGTCGTCTCGAATTAAACGTGGGTGTTCTCTTGACGAGGACATCAAGGAAAGGCAGCTGCTGCTCTTTTTCTTCTTCCCGTGTAAATTGTATGTCAGGAAATATTCCATTAAGCAAGTCATGGAAGTTTTGCAGCATGTTTTTCTTGATGATGACAAATGTGTCGTCGACGAAGCGGCGCCAGAAGACAGGTTCCTGCTGGGCGAAGGTGATGTTTTCTAGTTCCTGTAGAACCAGTTCTGCCACTAAGCCAGAGATCGATGAGCCAAATGTAGTTCCATTGATCTGTTCTTTCGCATGCTTGGATTGCGTATACGTGAACACAAGCAGGCCGTGCGACTAGGCGACGAATTATCACAAGTTGCAACTCACACCTATGAAACCGGCCATGAGTTCAACTTCGCTGCCGTCAAGGTACTAGCCCAGGCGGGAAACAAGACTTGTAGACCATTTATCGAAGCCTGGTCCACTGATGAGAATTCGGTCAACAGATGTGTCGAATTGGCGACAGCGTACAGGGCCTTACACTATTGCAAACTATCACATCCAGAAGCCCGCTGTAATCAATTGGGCCACAATCCTCCATAATCATCCCACTTTCGATGCTGACGTGGCCATTTGGCAACCAAGCCTACATAATCTGTCGATTCTCATCCTCCTTTCTTTCTCCTATGCATTTTTAATTGCTCATCCCTCCCACCTTAATTAAAACTTGTTTTTTTTGACGATTATATTTCTGTTAATATTTCCACACAACTTGTCGATCTTGCCTACTGGCACTGGCTAGCACAGGCCTCAGTGGCAAGTCGGCAGCACACACAATTATTGATTTTCTGCAATTTCAAAATTGTAGTTATTTTACACACGCCCTAAGTAGCTTCCATATTTGTTGCTGTTTCTCCACCTTTGACGATGGGCTCTTTTAAGAGCTCGAAATCTCAGGAAAAACAATGAAATTTGTTCCAGTGTTTGACCATATGTCTCCTTTACCAATATTAATTCCAGGAGTAGGAGTATATTTTTCGCAAAGGACAATTTTGTGTTACTTATGATGCTAGCTGTGTATAGAATAGATTACTTTAAAATACAACGAAATAAAGCCCCTGAATATGGTACATGTAGGAATGTATATATTAATAAATGTCAACACTGGATAAGATCCTTCTCGTTCTAAGCCAGTCTCATACACAAAGCACGATTGCTAATTGCCCGCATTGATTTGTCTCTTAGCTTGAACACGATATATCTATCAGCAATCCATCTTCCTAAAGAAGAAACAGCAAAATTGATTATTTTTTAAATGCAAACTAATCGACTGTGCGGAAACACTTTGTCTTAGGGATGAAGGCATTAACCAATAAACTTAGTGAAGAGTGCGGTTAACTATAGACGTACACACTTATCGGTTGGCAAGAGTGTAAATGTTTTTGAGGGCATCAGTGACGCAATGGATGTAATTTAAAACGATGTTGGGCAATTATATATGATGTACGTCTGGAGCTGACTGAGCAAGGCTCTGTACACCAACAGTTGCACGATAAATTAGCTGATTTAATTTTCTTCCATTGGTCACACTCAAATAAATGCCCAGCTCTTATTTTTGCGACGAGGCGAGTAACCTAACAGTTGAGAAGTCGACCTCATAGCTTGTGTCATAGGTTTGCATAGCAGAGTTTGTGAATTATTCTGTAAAATGAAAAAAAAGCTTTTTGGTGCAGGCTTGTATCACTTGCACGTAACCTGACAGTGTGTCCTCGTAAAATAATGCAAGTAGTTAGCTTAAAGAAATGTTTGGGTTAAAATAATTTGCATAGGCCAGGGGAACGTGTAAAGATAGGAAAGCAGGTTACCTTACTAACATACAAATTAGGTCACCTGCCATTGAACACTTTAATGAGTTTGTTGGTCATTGAAAGTCAATTTTCTCCACACTTGGATGGCAAATCGCAATTTCACTTGCAGGATTTTGCTGGAGACCTTGCCAACAGCTACTGTATCGTACTTAGCAAGTTCGGCATTGATGAGACGGAAGCTAGATAATGTGAATTGTGCCAACTCTATGCAGTAGAGTGCTCCATTAAGTTAACACATTATCCACAACCCCAGATCGTTCTAAAGATCTTCCTCTGACAACGATGTCTGATTGAAATAAAACGGCCTTCGGTGGGCAGTGTGCACTATGGTGTATTATGCCGCCTTGAATGCCAGGAACCAATGTTTCGATTTTTGCTCTGGGCAATGCAAATGCCTGTTGATAAAATTCATAATCATGGTTGTTTAGGGCATTGCTTAATTTCAAGACGCCAGCAAACATAACAATTACGCCAATATCGGCATCTTGGTGAACCGCTTAATTAGCCACCCCATCAAAAAATCACAACTGTGCAAAATATAAGGTCTTAAACAAAATGTTCAAAAAGTGTTCGATTGACTGCAAATGCTGCATGCACCCTTATAAGACTGACCTTGCATCTTCATTCCCGAATCGAAATTTAAAAAAAACAAATGAATGAGTAGATCGTGACAAAAAGTGCATGTTTATTGTGTGTTGTACACAGAAAGGCAAACATATAAAATAATGAGTATTTCGTTCAAGCAGTAGCCCACTTTAAAGAAAATGAGTTCAACCATGACTTTTTCTGCAGCTTACGTCAACATACGTCGAAAAACGGATGTAATGCACTTGCCTATATTTGATTTGAAATAACTGGAAATCAGCCGTTTCGGCTCCATCCAAAATGAATTGTAGCATGTGCTTCTTACTTTGGTATTTCGCATAAATCTGTCATGGTTTATAGCGCAAGCATATCTACAGTAGACTGCAAATTCTGAGTTCACAAATTTCTGTCAGTTCTCCATCAAGAGTAGGTGGAATATGCCCAGTGTTTATTACTGGACATTCTTTAGAAAACACTAGATGCTTTCCCTAGCATTAATAGTGCATAGTAATACCCCTAGTATTAACGACCAAAGTGCAGTTATGATAACTCTACCCAAAAGGAGAAGAGAATAATGCTCATTAGTGTATTTTTTTCTCGAAAGTGCTTGTTTGAATGTATAAGAAACGTAATTTTTCGCGTGCAAATACTGGTCTGATTCTGATAATCTGGTCATTGAGTTTTCTTAGGCTGACCATATGCATACGAATAGTCACGCACTTTTTCAAGGAATCTTTTTTTGGTAAGTGTTTAGCGAATTCACTTGCATTGTCAGTAAGTCTTCAAAGAGTCAGTACAACAAACGCTACGGTAAAAGCTGAATAATGACAAATACAAATAAATTATGCATACAATTAATAAATGTCGTTTTGTCATCTAAATCTTCAAGGTTTGACATAATCAGGAGCTCATTCATTCACACATGCAGACAATTGTGTTCCGTTGCCCGTTAAAATTAATAAATTAATAGATAAAAGGGGTTATGCAGGTCAAACCAAACACAATCGACCTCGGGTCTATTATGAAACTGTCCACGAGTGAGCCACTGCAATATGAATGTGAGGGAGGGCGTGTTTCTCGGAAGAATATTCTTGAATAAGGTAAATATTCAAATGGGCGAACATGCTAACCATCGCAAAATCTAGTTCTACGTCAGGATGTAACCACTTTTGAATCATTGCATGAAAAGATTATATGTCAACCGCGTGCTGTGTGTCTGCTTGAAAGGTTGGATTTATGATTATCCATAGTTGTGCAGGCTTCTGTCTCGCATGTGCAGTGATATGTGTTCGAAAAAAAACTCGGTTAAGAGATCGAAGTGTGGGATTCTGTTTGATTATTAAATGTGGACCTGAGTGAACAAAATATACAGGCCTGAAGTTCAGAAGAAAGAGATTGTGCTTATTGTGATATTAGGTGGTTGGAATAAAAAAACTTTAAACTATAACCTAAAATAGTCTCCACTTAAAACACTTTTAGTACTTTATAAATTAAAACGGTTCGCGAAAAAATAAAACCATAATGGTGCAAGACAATGTCGTTTATAATGAAGTAGTGTCGATAAACCGAACCGATGTGTTTGTTAGCCTGATCATTCGAAGTCTTACAGAAATCCATCTTCAGTGATAATAAACAGCAACAATTAATTATTTGTAGTCATAGTACACCAATTTATTCTCGGAAGTCGGTATGCCGTAAGGATGAACGCCCTTACATAGGATATTTTTACGTTTTAAGTTATGAGCAAACATGACGATTTCTTGAATAACGGAAGCCTGGGGCACCGTTCTATAAACCTCAAGCTCCAAAGATCACTGATCACCACAATATAAGGTATGAAATCGAATGGTTGATACGTCTCTGATTAACAATATAAGCCTACACTTTCGTCCTCTTGGAGTGTCCTTGAATAATTTTTTTTTTTCAGTACATTGTCAACTGCTTTATTGAAGTCCAAGAATAGTGTATTCCATTTATCGGATCCTCGAATCGATTGCTCAAGCAAATATAGGTGATTGATCACGCAGGACTTTTACTGCGAAATCAGTGCTGCTTGTCAGAAATAAGTCGATGGTGCTCGAACACATGTATCAGGTCGTGTTTGGCTAATCGCTCCATTATCCTAGAGCATACGGCAGACATTCAGTTCAAAGCTGCACCCGTCAGTGACAGCCTTTTATGTGATGGTGGACATCACTGCTCCTTATGTTCTATAGGGCGACTGCTATGAAGGATTATTCAACTGGTAAACTGAATACAATTTTTTAGCCTTTTCCGTAAGATAAAATCGTTTTTGTGAGATTTTTTTGTCGTTAACATTATGCTGGTTGTTCAAAATATAGTTATTTATGTATTATGTGCATTCTTCTTTATTTTAAGCGGATATAAGTAATGTTTTCTCAGTATTTCTATCATCTTATATTTTTAGAATAAGGACTGTTTTTCATTTTCCGTAGCGAATGTGAATTACATTTAACGGGCGACTGAGTAGATGGCGACGGGTCGTCAATTAATTTTTTTCCATTGTGCACTTAATGGCTGAGAAAAAAAATAATTGGTTGAAAGCTGGACACATAAGATGCTGTGATAGCATGATACATTATAGTCATCTGGAACTGTACTATGAGGGAACGGCTGATTAAGGTTTTTTTAAAAGTCAGGTGCGCTTAATCCGCTTGCATGTAATTTCTCTCTGACAGGAACAAGTAAATTAAATTAACTGAGAGCTGTATTGGCTGGCTACTACTTCACACACTTCTATTTTTGCAATAGACAATGTCGATAATGATGTTCATGTGACTGTTCCCAATACAGAGGTTGCCGGCCAAAAAAAGAGGACGTGCAAAACTTAGGGTGCAGATGAAAATGATGCCATACGCAAACCAAAATATTGTTTTTCAGGGAATTGTTATTCCTACACAAATTTTGACATTTTTGCAGGCATGAACTAACATTTAACTTTCTGTAGGCTAACGTTTAAGCTTGCTTGGTGCTTGTCTACATTAAGCATCGACTGACAGAGCAAGCTGTATGTTAACACATTTTTCTTCCGTTCATCCAATGTACGATGAAGAAAAACGAGAACAAACAGCTGGCCTCTCTAAATGTCATTATCTGTCACAAAGGTTGCGGTGTTCTTAAGACTTAGGTATTCAGGAAAGCGAGAAACACGATTTTAGTCGTATATATTAACAGCAACTACCCAATCAGCCGCAATAACAGTTGCGTAAAAACACTGTATTGGCGTGTCGAGACGGACTGCAGCGAAGAAGAAGAAGTCGCCGACGTAAACTTTCGTCGACGGGTGTTCAAATAATATGGCTACTCGCGCAACTCCGTTACCCGGAGCTTCCGTAAACGAGATAGCTAACAATAGTGCATCAACCCCAAGATTTGGCTTTCAATCCCGTTCGACCAAAACATATCGGAAGCATTCGGCAGAGTTATCTCACCACTTTGAATTGTAGTCAAACACAGGCCGGAGGCAACCATAAGGCTTCAGATAAGGAAGACAAAAGAACCACTGCCAAGGCAATCAATATATGGGGTCCTCTACAGGATATTGTACAGTTGCTGCCAGAACAGACTGGCAGACTTCTCAGGATGAAGATTGCCGAAATTTGGCAGCAGTGCGGTGAAATAGTGCCGATTCTCAAATTACGGTTCATTTGACGAGAGCTGGTTGCAAGATCAAATTTGATGAGGCTGAAAGTCTCGCATGAGTTGACAATCAGGTGAGCCGATCACTATTTTAGTCATGTTTCACGGGTTCCTAATTAATGAGCAACTGAAACAATTTGCCCAACCCATTTTTATTCCTGACATTCAATTTGGACAAAGCAAGCCGTCACTTGAGGAACGGGCAGGCCACCACCTCCTCGCACGCCAACACTGGAGAGCCATGCGGCCGAGCACTCATCACGCCCAAACTAATCGCCTGTAATGAACATTTTACAGCTCAGAGCCCACATGCCGTCCGACAAGCAATCCATAAAAAATAAAGTATTACATGTTAATTGTCGCTGTATGCTTAGAGTAATGTTTGTGCCCTACAAATACTGCAGACTTCTGTGCATACTTTACCTGTTTCTGCTAATCATGTTGCTCATGACAAATAAGAAACGGATATCGAAACGTCAGGTGAAAAAACATACTGTTCCTGCTATCAAGTATTGTTCTTCTCAATTTCTTCCTGCCTCACGGATATACGCTTGTTTTTTTATTATTTAATTGTTAAACTACACACAATAATTATGTTTAAAGTGGATAAATTAAGTTTAATTGAGAGAAACATCACTTTATACCGCCAGTTGTTGACAAACAAATATGGTAAAAAATACATATGCTTGATTATTGTATTACAGTTAATTGACGTTTCTCAGTTATTTATTTGCAGCTGGTCAAAAGGAACGTGATTAAGGTTTTGCTTTTATTAGATGTCACTTTATCGATGAAGAGTGGAAGGCCTCGGAAAATACAAATGTTCAATGTTCTACCATGTTTTAGCGACAGATGTAAGAACGCATATAACGGTGGTAGTACGTACACCTATGTTTGCAACCTTGATTGAGATTAATTAGTTTTAACGCCCCAGTATACCGTATTTGTTTGAGCTTCATAAACTGGTTAGACTTTATGTTGTTTGCTAATGACCGACCGTGTGACACAGAGATTACAGTGATGCTCGATCTTCAATGACTGTATTTTTAGACAATTGCATATCGCACGCATATCATCGTAAATTATTCGTGACCGCACGAAAAAACCGTATCAAACAGAAAGCAATTAACATACAGCATAATTTAGCTTAGAAGATAAACACGTTTCTAAAAATTTGACTCTGAACTGTATACTACACAGCTCAATGGCTGATAAACTGTGATTTCGTTCATCGTGTGCAATCCGCAACACAGCCAATAGTGCACCTTTTCCTTATGGATCGGCAATATCATCATGTTTGTGCTAATTGAGAAGTTGCCGCTATGAAATGCGTATGATCCTTTCTGCGGACTTGTTGTCTTTGGTAGCGATGGCGTAAAATCTATTGTTTGCTCCACCATTGGCATTAAATTACATAAGGAAATCTCTGGCGTCCTGGTGGAACTGGAAATATATTTTCAAGTTGACGATTGTCATTATGGGTTCATGTTTACCACTTCAACTTGCTTTTACCTGCAACCCACTTTACCGTTTATCTTACACTATACGTTAACCTTCTCATTAATGTCGTTCTTCAAGAAGTCGTTCACTATCGTTCCTCATTCCCCCGTTCTGTGACATACATATTGTCAACATCATCTTAGGCAACCCATTATTTTCCAGTTTAATTGGCTTTTAATCCCAGTGCATCACATATATCTCTCTTAATAAACGCTTATTCGGTTCAATGGTTCTGACGTTCGCAATTTGCTGATTGCGGTATTTGGCGTCTCAACGATCGATAGTTATCTGCGCTTGACAACCGACTGATTCAAGTTTGTGCCTGTATATGATGGGCGGTTGTGGAGATCCAGTCCCTCCTCGGTAACCTTTTGTTGCAATTTCGTATTCAGCGCCCTATGTAGCGCTCCTCTCAAGTGTGGTCACTGAGTCTCGAGTGAAATTTGATTACCGACACCATCTGGAAGTTCGAAGCGAAAAGCGGATTGATCTTTGATCAGTGCAGTGACACTTCCGTTGATCACTACACGGGTATTTGTGTATGATAATACCATAACGTTGGCTGGTTTTGGGGCAGTTTCTTATTTATTTTAGACAAGCGGAGGTAAAGCGGGCCCAGACAAGCATGTGATCCGACCCAACTTCTGCATCTCGAAAGGATATGCTGTCAGATACTGAGGTGATCCCCGATGAACATACTAAGATGTAGCCTATCTGGTTTGCCGTTCGACCATCGTTTGAATAGTATTTTACCAACTGTCAATCGGAATGTTGTTAAAGAGTGTTTGAAACGACGATATGGTTATACTCAGTAAATGTTACCAATCGTTTAACATTGTCGAAATGTTGGTCCAGTCCATGTCTCGAGGTTTCGTCACATGGACCAGTCCTGAAATTTCAGTCTCCAGAGACAAAGAGCAATTCTGAAGTGGTTATCCTGCCCACTGCAGCTCGAAGGCTTTCATAAAACTCTGCCTTAACTGCTTCATCCACTTGCGATGTTGGGTCATAAACGGCAACCACAGACATATTTGCAGTGGTGCCTTTAGAGCGGCAATTCATTCTCCGGTCTTGCGTTCGTTTTTCGCCGATGTGAAGTCGCACGTACTCAGCATATTTTTTGTGGGATTTTGATTTCTCCCGTTTAAGAGTCGACGAGACGATTTTCTGCCAAACGGGCAACGTCTAATTTATCGTGTCATAATGCGCATGTTAGAAGTGCTGAATGGCCGGGATCAAGCAATGTCCGTAAATTCCAAAAAATGGTGTTCAAAGTTTGTCACGAATTTATGGTATTGGCTTGCATATTTGTCATTCCAGGAACAGAAAGCCACGGATTGCCTCACTTCTCGGGCGCTGTAGCCTAGTTCTAGTCGACAACACTAACTTGCATATATGACATTCCGGGCACCAGGCGACCACAGATTGTGTCGCTTCCCGTGGATGCCGGAATATCGTTCGGGTGACAGTTCAGGCTTGCATATTTGTAATTCCGGGCACCAGATAACAACGGAGCGCGTCGATTCCCGGGGACGCCGTATCAGAATTTTCATTCGCGGTATTCGTTCTGTCCATGAATATTCTTTGGTATTTTGTTACAGATGACGTCCCCGGTGTTTCCTGACATTGTCCTCTGTTTGCCCTGTATTTTCCCACGTTGCTTGCGAACCACTGGCGGTGAGGTCAATAAATGTATTTTTGTTTGCGTTTCTGCTATATTATTTGGGTGCGCGCCGCGTAAGCCGACTGCCCACCCAATGACTTGTATTACGTTTTTTTGCATTTTTTTGCGTGATATTGTCCACAAACTGTACATTTAAGTCACCATGTAGGCGATTATGTGTTATTGCATGATAATATGCTGTGCCTACCGCATAAAGTGTATGTCTACTGAGAAGGCAGGATACAAATAAATCTAGTTTTTTTTGCGTGTGCGTCAACGATCTCCATCGATATGTGTGAAAAAAAACCTCGAAATAATGTGGACCTGGACTAATCAGCAAGCACTGCACAACTGTACTGTAGAACGAGATGGAACTGATCACGTTAATAATGAGTTGTATATTTCAGGTCCAATGAGCCTCATCAAGTAGAAATCGTATAGCTCGTAGTTTCTGAGCAATGGGCTATTTGGCGCCAATTTATAGTCTTCTGGCAGGATCGAATTGTTAATGTTAAACTAAACCGCATATGTTTCAAACTACCAATTTAAGCATCGTACATCCACCATCGCAGATTGCAAGGGTTTGCCCATGTCCTGCGCAAACCATCGACAAACCTCTGCATAATGGTCGTCAACCCTTCTCGTAGTGCAAACTGGAGATGCCGACAAGTTGTTCAAGACATGTTCAGCATTCTTAAGTCGGAACGGATGGTCCTCGTAACGATTTACGGCTTGCTACCTTATAAAAAACAATGGGTTTACATCTGTGGTGAGCTCACCTCTGACCACTACCAATGAGCCGCTAATGTTAGCGACATACGTGAAGCTGATTTATATGAATAACTTGAGCTAATTGGATCAAAGTTAGTAAGTAAGTAACGTAAAGAAATGGCAATATGCAAATGTGCTGGTGCAATGTGAAAAAATGGTGTGGTAAAGGGATTTAAATGGAATGCGATGGTAAGGTTATGCAGAATAAGTACAAATAAAACATTTATATAAACTAAAGGTTTTACAAGAACATTTAAAATTGCACTAATTGTGGCAGAAATGGGCATGGTCGCATTAAGTAACGTTTCTTCAAAATTCACATACTTCAGACAAATTTCCGTTTTAAATGCATAAAATGATTTATGCGTGCATTGTATGAATTTCAATTGAAAATTCAAAAAAGTACGATATTGGTTGTGCTTGTCATCAAATGCATACCATATTTATAGGTTGTAAGACATTTCCGTTTGTTCTTTTTAAAATTTATTTTGTGAGTTCGAGTGCGACATCGAGCAAACTGTTTTCGGAATAAGGTTCAACGTATTTTTAATTTCACAGTCCCCTTTTTCGGAAGATAAATTGGTGAACATACGTTTTTTTTCGATAAATAATCATCACACCTTTACATTTGTATCTTATTGAAATAAAAAAACGATGGCGGTAGGTGGACAAATTTTGCGTATGTCTTGTCAGGGTCAGTGGAGCAGGGAGAAAGTGGAAATGGGGTTGGGGAAGTTGCGGACAGATGGTCAATCTCTAGGCGGCCCTGCTTCTGAGGCAGGTGATAAGGTATGCATTGTTGGATTGAGGACTCGTTCGTCTCTGCGGCGGTCTGCTTTAGAGGCCAGGGGTGTAGGCGTAATAGCTAGTTTCACCCATGGTAACTCTAGGCCCACAACAGTAATTTGCTTGTCCATAAGTACCTATTTGCTTCAATTTATTAACCAAAAAATTTAAAATAAAAAATATATTTAAAACATTTGCTTCAATAATGACTTCTAAACGTGTCTCCTTGTATTGCTGCCTGCGTGGGTGAGGACTAAAGAATAGCCTGAGCATGTCAACTAGTTGCCGGAAAAAATGCATTTTCACAACAAAAGCCAATAATGAATACGACCAAGATTAATTTTTAAAAAAACTTCTTGGAAGAAGGCGTTCACCCTTGAGCTCCCTATTCATAACCAAAAATCACATAATAGGTCAACCGTAACAATAGTACATAATACCAATGCACAAATGTAGGCGTAGCATCAGCGATTAGTGTGAGCCAGTTGCAAGGTGCTGCTTCTGACACTTTGTTCATTATATCCACCACAGTTTCTCAGCAAATGAGAATCAAGTTTGTATTTAAAAATGTAAACAGTTTTTGAGAGGACCACATCTTCCGGGAGTCCGTTCCAAGCTCAAATGACCCTCTGAGAGAAGGCGTTACGTCGAACGTCGATATGGGTCGGTTTCCTCTGTAGTTTAAATAGATGACCTCGCAGATGGTCAGTCCAAGCCAATTCGAATAAATCAGCAAATTCTAGGGCGCAGTTTTGGCCTCTAACAATTCGGTAGGTTTGTATGAGGTCCCCGCGGAGTTGCCTATAATTGAGAGGGAAAAGATCAAGTTCGGTCAGTCTCTCTTCATAAGGCAGATGACCATCTTCGTATCCCTCGCCTGCACTCGTTCCAGGTGCAGGTAATCCTTTTTGAACCACGGAGGCCAGGCCTGGACAGCATACTCCAAGTGGGACCAAACAAATGCTCCGTAGGTTTTCCTGAAGAGCTCCTTGTCAATGTTGACGAATCCCCGCCTAATCGCAAACAGCAACTGTGTCACGCGTTGAGCAGCCTTTACGCACTGAGTAGATGGTTTAAGTGAGGAATTTATTAGAACACCGATATCCTTTTGTTCGTTCACATTTGAAAGCGGGTGCCCATCGATGAGGTATTGGAAGGAATACTTCTCCTCATCAGTCCTTTTAGTACGGAGTCTTAAAACCACACACTTACAAATGTTGAAGTTTAAAAGCCAACGAGCAGACCAGCAGCTTAGTCAATTAAGACTCTCTTAAAGCGCTTTCCTATCGGCGTCAGACCTGATGGCTCTCCAGTGTTTGACGTCGTCGGCAAACATGAAAGCGCTGCAACCCAGGTCGTTGACACAGTCGTTGATTTAGATGAGGAACAGCAGTGGCCCAAAGACAGAGCCTTGGAGGACGCCAATCAGAACAGATGTAGGGTTTGACTTTGAGTCACCGATGCACACAGTTTGCGATGACCCTGTGAGTAAATATGTGATCCATGCCAGCATATTTCCTTTTATGCCGATTTCTGACAATTTATACATAAGACGCTTATGTGGGACGCTGTCGAATGCCTTCGTGAAGTCCGTATAGATGACGTCAAACTTACCATCTTCATCTAGTGCGCGAGTCCACTGCTCAGTGGAGAGTAGAAGGCTGGAAAGGCAAGAATGGTTAATTCTGAAGCCGTGTTGGGGCCCTGACAGTAGGTTGTTCTCCTCCAAGAACTCCATTGTCGTCTTCTTAATTATCGTTTCCATCACCTTACAGCAAATGCAAGTTAGGCTGACGGGCCGGTAATTGTTGACCTTCGTTCGGGCTCCGCCCTTGTATATCGGGTAAATATTTGCCATTTTCCATTCAGATGGCAGTTTTCCTAGTTCCAATGAAGAACGAAAGGTATGTACAAGGGGCTCTGAGAGTTCGATTGCCAATTATTTCAAGAACTTGGCTGGTATTTTGTCTGGACCGGATGACTTTGCTTCTTTGAGGCTCTGCAGCTCCTTCTCAACTGCAGATCTTGGAAATAGTGGAAAATGAAATGCTGGACCTGCGTTTGCAACAGCACTGTTGGCATTATCAAAATGAAGCTCGGTTTTCCATGGGAATACCGAGGCAAACAACCGGCTACAGTACTCGGCTTTCTCGTCATTCTCAACGACTTCTCCGCCATCATTATTCTTAAGAACTGCGACAGGATCCTTGTTTTTTAATCAACTGTTAATATAGTGGAATAGAATTTTGGGCTTTTCTTTGGCCTGTTGGAAGATTCTTGATTCATAGTTTTTCCTGGCCTGGCGAATTGATTTTTTTACTGCATTTCTTTGGTGTCGGAATTTCTCGAGATGTACTGGCGACCCAGTTTTCCTAAATAACTTCCATTTCCTATTCTTCTTCTTCAGTTTCCTGTTAAGATTTTTAGTCAACCAAGCAGGACGACTAGTCATCTTGTGTACCTTCACCGGACAAAAGCGCTTAAGCAGATCTAATTCAACCCTCATGAGTGACCTCCAAGCATACTCCGGATCCCCCTTGAGTAGGCAGTCCCAATTCACGGTCGATAAGGCATTATCCATTGAATTGAAATCTGCCTTCCATATGTTTGGCTGGTCCTCCTTTTTCCTCAGCGGTTGAGTATGGAGTGAGTAATCCCACATTAGGGTCGTATGATCTCTCTTACCGAGCAAAGCACTTGAATGCACTTCATCTATGTAGATCGAATCCTTCGTGAAAATAAGATCCAAACAAGTAGCCCGCTGGTTTTCTCGAAATCTGGTTATGCCCTTAACGTTCTGAACTAGAGACAGGTCAAGCGTGAGATCCATTAATTTGGAACAAATTGAAGTTGACGCTGCCTCAACTGTCAGGTTGTTCCATTCAATTGCAGGGGCGTTGAAGTCACCAACGATGAGAACCTCCTGGTGGCTAGCAGCTTCTTTCACCAGACCAAGGAGTGAGTCGTCGGCTGCACTCAGAATGTTTGGTGGCCGGTAAACGGCCAGGAATTCAAGGTTCTGTGAATTTACCTTCTTGATCTTTAACCAGACGGACTCATACTCCAGGGCCACAGTGTGTTCTCTTTCTACAACAGAGATTTCAGTTCTGACATACACGACAACCCCACCTCCTTGTCGGTTTTGGCGGCCTTTGCGGAAAAGCTGGTATGCTGGAATCGACATCTCTGAATCCGAGATTTCTGCTTTTAGCCATGTTTCCGTTATGGCAAATATATCAGGTTTCTGCTCCGACAGAACTGCCTTGAATTCATCAATTTTTGAGGGAAGACTTTGGGCATCAGTGTAAAGAAAGCTCAATTTAGACTTATTCACCAATTTATGCAGGCGGTTGCCTCTTGCGTGAGATTGCATGCAGGGAGCTGTCGGTGCTGATGGAGACGGACTGTTGTCCATCCCGACTAGTCTGTTAGTGTTATCGGCTTTCTCCAGAGGAGTGACCTCGGGAAATGGACGATCTCCCCGTTCAGAATTCGAAGATCGCTCTCGCCGAGTCCGCATCTCCTGTGGAGTTCTAGTTTTAGCAATCTCCATTTCTGCCGCTCCGCGGGGGAAAAATCCCGCTGAAAAAAAAACGTCGGGTGTGAGTATCTAAGTATTGGTTTCCTGCTCAACAATAGCTGGACCTCAGCCTCACTCTTCAGAACAACCTTCAACGGTCTTGGTTGGCGTTGTTCATCTTTTGAGTCTGTTATACGGCCCATTTGGAAAGCCTTTATAACTTCGACTTTCTCCTTACACTTAAGGATAAATTTCAGATATTCTTTAAATAACTTCCTGTCTTCTTCTAATCGTGATTTGGTGGTATCGGAAGTACCTTCTGTCATGCCTTTTATGACTATGCAGTTTATACGAGTGGTACTCACCCTCCGACTTTCGTCCCCTTCTGCTTCTCTAGGGTTTGTTAGGACAGATTCACTTCGAGGTTCAGCGCTCCTGTTCGTTTAGGCCTGCGAAGGTGCCCTTTTTATTTGGCTCGTGGTCAATCTCGGCCAACTTATATTAGCACTTGGGCTTGATTGGCCTTTTTTGGAGCCCGAGAGCACTTCTTCGTTCTCTTGGAAGCCAGTGGGTTTACCGTTTCCCCTGTCCATGGCAGACTACCAACTCCGTCAAGCACCCTGGCTGCCGGATCATTTTTGTGCTTAGACACTTCGGCGAGGGATTTTGTTTCTCCGTACGTTAGGTTTCCTCGTTCAAGTGCACGCATCGTCACGAGGGAGAAATAGAGAACACTTTTTCAGCTCCTCCATCTCGACTCTTAGACTATTAACTACCTTCTCAAGGTTTGTAAATTTGTTCAAAAGGGTAAAATATGATACGGAGGCTTCATCTTCATGAGTTACATCCCTTAAACTTTTACAACTTTTAGTTCGCTTGGCAGGAGGAGATTTCAAAGAACTTCTAGATCGAGTTTCCGTAGTTAGTAAGGGAATTTGGAAAACATCTTGTGATGGCGAAGTGAGGTAGGCGTTCGACTTCTACGCGGGGGATCCAGGGTTCGAATCCGAGCGGTGGCGTGACTATTTTTCCTGGTTGCGATGACGTCGGGATTTTGAGTGCAGGCACCGGCGAACATTCCTCCCCGTCTTCCAAAGCTGTATAGCACATAGTTTCAATGTGTTCTGTCAAAATCTTTTCTCAACAGACCGCTAATGAATCAAATAATAAATTGGATTGTTTTTTGACTGTTAATAAACGATTTTGGTTGCTGTCATCCTGTGTCTTCGTGGAGGAGTTGATTAGACGCTCAACTTGGTTTTCGTTAATTGAGTCTACTGAACTCGAGAGACGTTTAGACCTTTTAGCGGGGGGTGATTTCATCGCATCAATCTTGCGACTTCTGCCCTCGAAATTGCGACTAGGGGTTTTAAACCAAATTGAATTGAAGTCAGCAGTCGACGCTCATGGTGTAGTGGTAACGACTGATACCGACGAACCATAACTTTTGGGTTCGAGTCCCTCTCGCAACGCAGCTTTTATAAGCTGATCTGCACGTTTATTTTTGTCTCGCATAATAGGTCAGACTGACGATAAACGATATTAAAGCTCTATGCAATGTGTATAAAGCGTTCAACTGTATGAAAAAGGTTATTGAAACGACTCAGCCGTTTGTAGAGAGCTAGAATCCGGGAGAATTGTTGACAGAAGGCAGTGATGGAGATGATGCTCGTTTTGACTAATGTCCTGTCGTGTCTTCTGAGGCTGGAGTTCTTGCGAAAGTGAATCCCATAGCTAACAACGAAAGTCCGCCAGAGGGCTAGGTGAACCGAAATCCCGAAAATAATATTTCCCACGAAGGACGAGAAATTTAAACATCTATATCTCTTTTCATCCGTAGATCTCTGTCCCGATTGGTGATCACCTGTCGCAACAGCATGACTTCATCGTGTCCGATAAGTTCGGTGCACTGTACGATTGCCTGGCTCAAAACACTGTTGTATGTGCGCAGTCGAAAATGGCAGTCTTGCAGGAGTGCACGAATCATT
>JAYGXS010000003.1:91188188-91223329 GCA_036362985.1 Ligula intestinalis | reverse complement strand
GCGTTCACACTTTTGCGGGAGGCAGGCAACACAGCAGGACGACAGGTGAACTCAACCAACGGGCCAGGGTAACCCGATCAATGACCATTATCACCCCGACGCCACCACCGCCTCCCACGGATACGAGCCCACGGCCGCATCACAAGAAGAACAATGCAGACAAACACAAACACACGCGGGGACCAGACAGCGAGGATCACCAGCACGACAGCAGCCAACACGTGAACATGGACAAGGCAACCACCATTCAAAAGCTGGTGGGAAGTTGTCAACACAGCAGGAGGATGGGTGAACCCTACCAACGGACCATGACAACCCGAACAATGACCGTTATCACACCGACGCCCCCCTCTCCCCCCCCCCCCCCCCCCCCCCCTACCGAGACGAGCCCACGGACGCATGACAACAACAGTCATTGGCCTGCCTAGCTGATGTTACCCTTAAAAACTGTGGCAATTCGTGTGACTTTTACCTGCGGCAATGGAAGCTTGTATGATTCCGAAACCTCCGGACGATAAAAAAATTGGTTCCCTTGATCGCTTTACCCTGCATGGTCAATCCACAGAAACAAAACCTTAAGGAAGACTGTAATTTACCAGTGAAACCAAGGGTAAAACCGGTTTAAGAACTTGACGATTAGTCAAGAGTGAGTGTATATATGGTGGTTTCTAAACCGGGTGCTGAACGTATAGGTTTTAAGGGATTTTGCACATACATATGTGCGCCATAGTTAACTAGATTATACTCCTTACTATTTTCAGAGGCCCGTGCGGAACAAATTATCATTGCATAATTCTGCCTCACGGAAGCGATCGTAATGCAGGATTTTGTGTGGAGAATCATGGGGAAAGTGTCAAACAAATGGATACTAAACAAAGGAAATATTGGATGATACATACAACGAACAAATGCGTGGCCCTTGAAAAAAGAATAAAAGAAATTTGCGAGAATGTGACTTTATTCGAGTGCAAAGATATCGAAAAATCTGGCGTGAAACAACTGTGAATTATATCCGCGTGCAATGATATTCAATTTCGGCAATAATATTTCCAAATGCCAAGTGGGCAACACAATATGCCATGGCATACCTCTGGTCAGTTTTAGGAATGGAACTACATGCATGCTCATTTAACCTCCCTAATGGTACACAGTTGTTTAAATAGGCAGCGGAAAAGAAAAACTTCTTTAAAAAAGGTCGCTTGCACAATTGCGGGCAAAAGGCGAGATGCCGGATAGTTTGATAAAATAAAAATGCACTGCATTATTCAGGTGATGCTACTGAATGCAAGCTAGTATGTGTAACTAATGCAAAAAGCGAAAACAGTGTAAAATCTCCTAACCGATATTGGACTGCTGTAGGGGACGCGTACAGAAGATTGCCTAACTCGTGATATTTAAATTTAAGGCTTAATGTAAGGCGATGTCTTTAACCACTTTTTTGAATGTTCACTTTGTTAATTGTATTAATTTGAGGCGCAAAATGTTCAGTGCATGCATTACCATGCTATACAATGTTTCTTACCATCTTCGTGAGTATATATACATATGAGAACGGACAGTTATCACGAGAACCAAGTTTTTTTTGCCCTGACGTATGGGATTCATACAGGCTTCCATGGTCAATAGTATCACTTACTGGCTCGCGTTTAGTGGCATCACTTGAATAATGATGCCACATATGCTCTTATTACTCGTGACCAATAAGAAGTCGTTAACGTGTATGTTTTTAAAATTACCCGTTGTCTCTTCTTTTGCCTGCAATTATGTAAACAACCTTTTATAAACGTTCTTCTGTACCGATGCATATTTTGACAATGCTAGTTAACAAGTAAAAAAACAAAGGGCTATATTTACCTTCATAATACGGACCTTAGCTTAGTCATGGCATAATTTGTGCCACAGGGCAACTGACTGATCATTTGCCGAAATTATCGATCACGCGGATACGATACACATTCGATTTACGCCGGATTTTTTGAACCCTTCGGATAAGACATGGGTCTAAATTCTTGCTTATTGCTCTTTTGTCTTTTTTTTATATATTGCCGCTCGCTTGTCCGTTATTTTTATTACTATTTCCGTTGTTGGTTGCTGTATAGTTTATAGTTTTTTCCCCGGGATGTTCCACTCAAAATCCCATATTATCCCTGCTTCCATAAGATTGAATTACTGCGTTATGTACATGTCACCTGCGCGACCTAATCTGTTTCAACTCAGGCCTCAACAAATACTGCGGCGTACTTTTTAGTCAAGTATGGCGCTCAAATTACCATCTCGTAATCATTAACACATTAATGTGCAAACGCCATTGAAACATGCGTGCTCAGCGCCGTAACACACCGTTTTCCGTTCACAAACCACCGCATAGACACTTTGGAATCATTTTGACTAAAAGTTAAGTCATTTAAATGGAATAATCCTGGTTTAACTGGAAAATTACAGATTTTATTAAAGAACATTCATCTCTTGTTCCATCATTGCTTTTTCTTCTTCTGAGTCTTCCGTTAGGTTTGTGGTCTGTGAAGACAGTATTGCCTGATGATGAATTAATCGAAAACGTTCGTTCGCTTAACTTGACTTCCTCAACAGTGTGTTTTGTTGAAGAAAGAACGGCTCTGCAGACAACCTATTGGGCCGGTTTGTGTTATGTGGCTATAATCAGGTTGGTTTTCATGGTTCACGTATTCGGTTTTGGGTAAGGATCGACGACTTGACACAGCAGACAGAACCAAAAATAGGAAAGGCCGTCTACACCGACAGTTTTTGTTCTACACACCACTTTAAACAGGTTTGGACTTAAATAGTTGCTTATGATAACTCTACGGTAAGTGATGACGTCATAGTTAAGGTGCGGATAAGGCAGCATTAAAAGTGAGTGTCAGCCTTCGGATTAGTGTGAAAATAACAGCTTAACATACTATTTCAGTTTTGGCAGGGAATAATATACAAAGACATCTTATCTTGTTTTGCCGAATGAGAAACAATTTTCTTTCATCTTGCCACAACAATGGGCCGATCAAGGCTGATTCCGTAGAAGACGTCACGGTCGGGCAGAGGGATTATGGTACTTTATATTCATCGCTATGGAGTTATTAGTGGTGGCTGTCATGTAAGGCCGTCTTATAGTAAATATTGTCCCAAATTAGTAACTTTAGCATTTTGTTCATGGCAAACAAGGGGCTGTAAAGTTGCGGCATAATAAGCGTGGCAAGATAGAACATAAAGCCACTTGTAATTGCTTTACTAGGCATAAAATGTGGCCAAGGTAGGCTGCGGTATGTACAAAGGTGAATGAATATGAAGTCATTTAATTAGTGGATCAGCCGTTGTTTCCAGCTTCTGCACAGCCCATAAAAAGGTTTTTATGGATTTTCACTATGAGCTGTTTGGGATATACTCGTTTAAAGAATCGTTATAAACATCATCCAAAGGAGATGAGAAAGAAGTTCCTACGACATGAACCGAATTATATTGAGTCGGATACTTTGGACACTATGTGTGTATTTCTGTTTGCCGTGACTGGTGCAGAATTGCCGTACGTCTAGTATTATATAAGTGCTCAATGCGTTTATTTTGATCTGCCTGCTTGACCGTTGGTGAATTAATATTGTCGCATACATCGAAATGTAATGTTTGTTGAGAGCAGGACGCCAATGCTTGGGTAACACGTTTACTCACCGGACGTTTCAAAGTCCTTGGCAGATTTTTCATTATATATATATATATATATATATATATTTATATATTAGCATAAGCAGTGGCAAAAACGGGTTTTCTATTAATGCTCTTCCGGTCAAACAAACTCAGATGAAATTACGTCTCGGTTAATTCGTGGTAAGCAAGTTAGGGCTTAGTGGATCTCAGCAACTCTGTCCTTTCTCCTTACCAAAATAAAGCTACGAATAAATGGATGTGCTTGCCGCCGCTGTCATGTGTTTATGGTCTTCAGCCATTGCCGTAGATGAGACAGCTACGAAATGAAGGCTTTAAATTTAGCTATAAAGTTAATGATTGACCTAGACAGCCTAGCATACCAGTACACTTAAACTCGGGCTTTGAAAAATCAAGTTTGCATCGTCCCTCTTGGGCATGACCTGTCGGAAGTACCAGTTTTACTGAAAGACGTGGCGATAAGTGGGGTCTACACTTACATTTAACCATCCCGCTGTTTTCCATGGACCCTGTTCAATGGGATTAACTAAGACTTACTAAAATCCTGAACCAAACGTGCTCACTGGTGTTTTTAGAGTCTGGGGTCAACCATCAAGCAGCCTGCCTTCAAGTTGAATTGCGCCTGCATGCATTTATCAGGAATTGCTTTTTGTTTTTTATTGAATATTCACTGTAATGAACGAATGCTCTATACGGGGAGTAAATACCAGTGCCGTTAGAAAAAAACTATTTGAGCTCCAACTTTTCTCTCAATGTGTTAAATGGTTTTAACGTGTTGGCCTTTTTTAGCCGACCAGTCTCTTAAGCACTAGTGGGTGCCTAAAGTACTACTTTATCGTCGTTAAACAAGTTAGTGTCGATACTACCATGAAGCAGATTTAGCATATTGTGAATAAAAGTCGAAGCATTTCGTGGGTCCTTACAAATAACTACTTTTTTGTTGTACCACGGGAATTATCTGACACTGAAACAGTTTGAATAAAGACGTAGCACACCACATCAAATGGCTGTTCAGCAATGCATCGCACCAGCTATTTGCTGTCACTGCAGAACGGGTACATGTTCACTCAGGCATTTTCGCAGACCGATCAAATATGGCGAGGCCTGCGAGGCGATGAAACGGAGACAAATTTTCGAGTTCTCGAAATTCTGCCTAAAGGCGTATTTCACTTTTAAAGGGAGTCGGGAGTCCGCAAAGTGCTCCATCACCAAAGGTAGTTGACTAGCGGCAGTGTCTCGAGGACGATGACCGAAGGTACCGGGTTCAAAGATTGGGGGTGCCAACACTTGACATTGGGCATGACTTGCTGATGACGGCTTATAAGCCAGAAATGGTCATTCCGGTCTCCCTTTGCTTTGTCAGATCCACTTGCTATGTATATATTTATGTAGATATATCTATATTCTCCAACATAGTTTACCGTGAAGGAATCACATTTAATCTACTTTATGTCAGTTTCACTTAGGGACAAATGCCGCTTCGGTTGCGCAACGTGATGTTATATTGTTGCCTTTGCTCTGTGGAGTATGGCGATCCAGGTTGGTATTAATAGACAATAGACTGTCTCCAAAAGGCCATCAATGGATGGCAGGGAAAGCCATACTTTGAGGTGCTCGGCTGCCGGCTCTCCATGCAGTCAGGCCTGAGGCTTTCAAGGAAATTTCCAGAATACTCGCTGTCTAGTTAAATACATTGAATTTTTCGTGATATTTTTCTTCTAGTTGTGTGGTTCATTGCGTTGTGTTTCTGCTTGTTTATGAAACGCCCGTCAAAAATGTATTTTTGGCACGAGAGATGCTTAATATTGAAGCATAAGATTTGGCGCCTACTAGTGGTAGTGGTGGATTACACTTCCCTAAGGTGCTCCCGGAATTGTGACAATGAGGGTAGAATTCAATTGATTCTTTAAGAGCAGAATAATGCCCCAAAGTCCATTCCTCGCTTGTTAGCCGTCATCAGCCATTCACACTCCACCTCAATGGATGGATCCCCGATATTTGGACCCTCAAGTTTTGATCATTGAATTTACCACTCTACTGTTGCACCACGGACTCCGTTGCGATCGGAAATATGAAAAGTATAAATAAGTCACCAAAGATCACGTAACATCCTAGATCAATGTCAAGTTTTGTGGTCAGCTATAAACTATTCACTTCGCAGTTTCTTGCATATAAGAATTATTTTTCGTTTATTTATAAATATTGCTTGTTTTTGTGATATCCTACGTATGTGTGGATATAGAAAAGAAGAATACGTGCTGGTGACACTTTTGCCTTTGACAATATTTATTCTATCTTTAAATTTCAATTAAGCCTGCAGATTAGTAGGCACGATTGATGGTTGCCTTTAGTTAAAAAAATGTGTAGCTGAGTGCATAAACACATTTCTAAAAATTTGAGTAAAACATGCACGTGGATAATAGAAGTTTAAGTTGTGCACCTCATTAATCTCTAGTCCCAGCATTTGTCCTACGAAATTGGTGGTAACAGGGGATAGCGGTGCATTAAAAAAAGGACAGACAGTGAAGGAATTCTGTAGAAGCAATTAAATAGTCGAAAACATTTGTTTGATTTGTTTCCCGCGGCCGCTGGGAGTAAGTTGTTCTGCATGTATATTGGAGGTGTACGGGGTGCTTCACATCGCGGAAATTAGCTCAAATTGAAATGGAAGAGCAAACTCACCAAGAATGCAATTATCGAATTATTTGACCGTTATATTATCAACCAAAAGACAAAGCAAACACCGGCTGTTAAAGAGGGAATTCGTAGGATACATATTAAAGTCAAGATATAGTTTTAAGCAATGCCGGAAGAGCTAGAGGATGCTGTTATCTACAACTCGTTAGATTAGGTCCTGAGGAGTGTAATCTGAACATAAATGTCGCATATAAAACAACAGTTTACGAATTGTACTGAAAAGGTTTCTATAGAGTTAGGAATGGGAGGAAACTGATAGAGAAACGTTTACTTGACACGTTATGGGCCAAAACACATGTTAACATATAAATACACAGGTTACCCAATCAGAAAATAAATATATTGGATAAAAAAAATAATGCGCCTATTGTAGGCACTGATTGAGGGTGAGGAACCTTAACATGCGTCTCTGCTTTCACAGGTTCTGACGTATATTTTGCAAATATTTATTTTTAGAATGAAAATAACTTTTGACTTGATTCTAAAACTTTATATTTTCTAATATGTTCCGTTTCCACGTTTTGCATGCTTCCATACCTGTTTTTTTTCACTTGAAGTCCAAAGTACGACATAAGAAAAATGTTTACGGTTGACCGTAAAAGTGAAGATTTACAAAGGTAGCCTTTAACCTAGCCCCTTTGAACCTGCATGCAAAGGTGGAAAATAGGACTGCTGCAAGCTGAACTTAACAAACTGTTTCCGCGTTGCCTGATCTATAGCATGCGGCCTTCGACGCTGACAGACACGTCGACCGACACGTCAACCGACCAGGTCAACAGGTAAATGCAAGACGCAAATGGTTGTCTACGAGCGCTAGGTCGCTGGGACTTACTTGCACGGCTAAATAAAGTACCCATACGCATGTTGTCGTATGGCATCCCTGAACGTTCGTTTTTACACCGTTGGATGAATATACAGGCAATTTGACTACAAATCGAATTGCGTCTGCATCCATCAGTCATCGTTACTCCTTTAATGATTTCGATTGTCCTGGACATATTAGCCGAGGCCGGTCCTATGCGAATATAATTTGGATTTTCAATGCTGTTCTACTGCTGTTCTAGTGCAGCTATATGTGTTGAATTCATAGGATAATGAAAGGTACCAGTCTTACTTTTCAATTTTTTCTTCAAGCAAATAAAGTATGACTGATACTCTAAGAACAAGCGGACGTAAATGTAGTCACGATGATCATTACCGGCAAAGACATAGTCAACCCAAATGCGTATTTCTGGCCCTTATTACCGTCACCGGCATAGGCCAACAGGTGCTACCAACAGCCGTGGCAATGCCTATAGGGCTATCGAACCCAGAATTGTGTTGTTAGAGGACGCTATCAGGGGCACTTCCATCTCCGCGGTCATCCCCCACGCAAGGTGTCGATGAAACATCCCTACCACACCCTAGTCACAATCGTCGGCCACGTGCATATAACAGTAATTATCACTTTCACCTACCTGACCCATGATTAATGCTGACAACCTTTTCTCATCTCCTCCCGCACACTTCCTACCCTCCCACCAGCGCAAATACCTCTACACGCCAAGCCCGCGAAGAGTGCGGCGTAAAAACAACGAGTTTAATTGAAAGGACCCTTATTAAACCTGCCCAACTGTCTAAGTTTTTTTCTTATCGTCCTAAAAACTGCACAGGCCTGATGATTTATTGCTAAAAATACATATCTGCAGAGTAACGGTTGAAAGTAAAACATGATAATATTTGCAGAACGTATGATACTTGCTGCAATATATAGCGACTGTAGTGCTGTAGGGAGTCTTATTCTAGGTTTCACATAAGATCGCAGGAAATATTATGCAAGCATACATTAACGTTGAAGTGTAACTGAATATAAAACGGTAAATGTCTCTCAACTTACAGCCTTAAAGCGTTGTCTTAATCAAGTTTATTTGCTAGTCAATTCCACAATCATTGTTCTATGCACCGGTGGGAATCAGCAGGGGTTTGCGGTCTGCACTTAACATCATATTTCTTTTTGAGTGACCGGTGTCAGAAGTGTCTACATCTGACAGTCAAATGCGCCGCCAACGATATCATTCCTGAAATACTGCGCATGGGGTTATATAAGTAGACATATCTAAACACGTAAACTGATTTATTTGACCGATAAGAGTTTGCATGCAATAGGTGTTTGATCTCGTAGGTACAAAACGCAAAATTGCCGCCTTTTGTTTAAGCTAGCAAAAGTGTCCACAAATGCAACGTGCTTTTCCGGTTCAGCAATGGCAGATATATCTATGATGATCCCCCCACTAGCGAAAACAAATTGCCCTTTAGACTAAATCGTTTGACGGACGCTTTAGATTTACAGAGAATGCTTATTACATTAAATAATTCCACTAATTGCAGTGACAATGGTGGGAATGCTTTCTTAAGAATACACAACAGGTTCTCTGGGTTAATTTATGTATCTTCAAGGATGGGAAGAACTTAACTTACGACGTAGAATTCGTGTAACTTTTCGTCATATGCGACACACTGATACCCGTTCGCTAATTTACATTGATTAAGGTTGAATTAATGGTCATCGTGAACTCTATTCTGAAGAAAGTGCGGTCACGATATGATACGACGTATTTTAATAAGCTTCCATCTCACCGCCGGAAACGATGTGTGTACTGCAAACATTGCCTACTGAAAATCATTCATTTTTTAGTTGATGTTTCTGCCTTAATAAATTAAAATATATTTTATTAAAAAATAAAGGAATATACAATGTATTGTACTCTTTTGTTGAAAATTACCCCTTTAAAATCTTAGTTAATTGAAGATCGGATATATTTTCGCTAAAAACAAAAAATTTTCTTAATTTCCGAATACTTGTTAAACCTACTGACTGCTACACTTCAATTCGAGGTTTCAAACCTGCGCGCCGAATGCCTTCTTTTTTAATAGGAGAATGCTTTTGTGAACGGTTTGAGAAAGAAGTCACACAGTTCTTATTAATTATTGCAACGGATGTGGAAAATTTTGCATACATTATAGACAACGTTAATTATCTAACGAATGTTACATTTAATTTATAATTTACTCAATATTGCAATATAACTCATGAGTTGCAACTGTTTGAAACAGAAAAATGTCCTCTGTTTTTCTTCCAAATTTAAAATTGGCACAGTTTGCTATCGAACGACTATTTGAAGTCGCCTTGTTGTTCAGGATTTTCACAAAGCATTGATGAACTTAAAAAAAGCCAGTCAAAATCAATGTTAACAGTGCAGTCTAATATATAAACCACTTTTTTCCAGTTCAACCCTTCTGCTAGCAGTCAGAAGGAAGCTCGTTAAATAGCCGGCATCCTATCATGATTGAAATGTCTCCAGATTAAACTCTACAATAAAATATCTTAGAACATTATTCAATACTAAATTATGTAACTGTATCAATCTTTCGCATATTACCGCGAATTCTATGCCGTTCTGTAAACGTCCGTTTGTTTGATAAATATTTATAATTTTTAATGAGTTGACGGTGTGAAATTTAGAAACGCTTTTGTGATCATGAGTTTTAAACAAGGTACCGAATATACTTTACAAAAAATACCCTTTCAACTCTCCAGGTAGCTAGAGCAATTATAAGAACATAAATCAAATTCCACTATATAAATAGAAACAGTACCGCGCGAAAATGTTTAAAAAAAACCTGAAAAGATTTGTTTACTTTAACTGGTGAAGCAGGTTATATACTCAGTATGGTTAAGATTTTGGAGCAGGTAATGCATTAGTGTCATTCCGTTGGAACGAATCGCGCGGCATTATTTGTTGTATAGTAGTAGTACATCAAAGGGCATTTCTTTTTTCTGGTGTTTTCCTTGTCGCAGTAGCGTTACATGAAATACTGGAAACTAAGGATGTAAATTTCTAAAGAATGCGGATCTTTGGTACTTAAACTACTGTTAGCATATGTTGCCAGTAGGCATTGTAGTCGGGCCATTTGGAAAACAAGTAACTCAGCCCCATTTCGGTGAAACACATACTAATTGAACACTTCAGTACAAAGCGACGCCAGTTGCAAAATGAGGTAGGTTCTTCTATTTTACTTGGAATACTCGCCAACCTATGTCGCTTACACAACTTGCACGTAAAACTTTCTAATTGTTGCGTTTATTCTTAACTGCATACTTATCTTTGCGTCTAAGCAATGAACCTCGTTTTACAGTCGCTTCGCTTTTTCGGAACACTTTCAACAACTCAGCTATTTATATGTCTTTTTAGGTAAGGTACATCGCATCAATGAAAAAGGCTACTTAGTGAAGCATAAAGAGCAACTAGATGAGGAAAACTGCTCAGCATGTGTAAAGTACGGAAATAAGAAGTGAACCTCAGGAAAAAAAGTAGCCTTTTACCACAAACGCAAACGTTCCTGTCCCTGAAATGCAGGTAACCGTACCCTTTAAGATAAACAGTATTGCATAATTGATTAATTTCATCGCCTCTGTTGTGATTGCTTTTGAAAATTATACTATGGTCTGCAGAATGCATTATTTAATATGTGCCTTATGCGATAAGCCATTGAGTCTATACATAGCTGGTGTAATTTGATAGGTGTAATTCAAAGGCAAAGAGGAACGAATAGAACAATTGAGGAGCACCCCTTTGTGAGGACACAAGGCAACAGCACACTAGCACAGCTAGTCACACATGACACTCCAAGCGCCTGGTCTAATCGTCTCTATTCGCCAGAGCATGCTGAACGACTCCCCACCCACCTCCCGAATTACTAGCCATATTGCTTCTTATTCGTTGGCTTGCGGCGTTAAATGTTTAGCTACACTCACAATTTGGTTGTCATACTAATAAATTTCTCTAGCGAAATATTTTCTTGTAGTTCCTAAAATATAATGTACACATGTATTATGGAGCATAGCAAAGAACGATCTTCAAAGTGCATTACTTAATTTCATAGCACAGAACATGGCAAATTCGCAAAATATAATTGTTTAAAATATAATGTTAAACATGTATTTCGCCCATCTTTTCCCAAAATTAATGCACTATCTCCTAATTACACTCACTTCAATTTCGTGGATGCAGAACAAAATTTTCCATTAACTGAACAGATATACTTAAACAGTTTCTGATCTTCATGAATGTTCTTTGATAGTGCAACAGGCACACACAGAAAGTTATTTTCCAAACGTTTAATAGCGTAGGAAATTCCTTGAAAATCAACAAACGCTGGACGTCGCCCATTTTTGCCTCTATTCACTCCTGGTATTCTGACCTGAACTAAATTATAATCTAATTAACAACATTTTGCGCCTCAATTTAACCCAATGAACTAAATAATTAACCTCAAGTGTGCGTTACATTTTTTCAATCCCTAACATTTTATCAGATATGTAATGGACTGTTAATGAACCAAAAATGGAAGGATCAATCTTGGGATCAGCCACTTCACTGGCCCTCTCTGTAAGTGCAGAACTGAATTAAATGAGTGAATGAACTTATGGTTACCAGCCTAGGAAGGCAGCAGAGGTCAACTTTTCGAGTTTGGAACAATAAGCTGTAATCTTTGGCCGCCAGATAGTATTCCAGGATTGAGTAAACATTTCATTTTTTAAAATGTCAACCATTGTTTACTTTAAACTTTTATTTGCATATCTTGTTTCATCATTAAACCCTATAAACCAAGATAATCCACGTTTCACGCAGTTCATTGTGGCTTCAAAAGGTCGCCTAGTAGGCCACTGTCCGTTCAAAGGGAGAAGATAGGATGCATACTTGACCACGCGTTCCTCGAAGAGGTGTATGCAGTTCACTTAGTCAGATGCAATTGCTGCCTGAGAAAGATATGTAGGCTTTTCTCCACAAAAAATCTCTCATGTTGATCCCTTCTGTCTTTTTCAAGAACCCAGCAGTCGGTCTGATGTATGCCATCCACTACACAGACACTACAAACTTAAACCACGATATAAGTTTTTTTGTGTACGCGTTTGATCAATTCGCCACACTCGGCCCCGACTATTGTGCACTATTAACGGCAAATGTACGTTTAGTTTGAGTGCCAACCCCCTAGCAATCTCATGCTCTCTTGAAGAGGAAAATATGTCCTTGAGTAGAACCGCACTCCCTGTAAAACTGATTGGATGCTCGTATCAGAAACGGAAGCCGTTTGCATTTTGTTCGCTGTCATACAGAAAAAAGGCAGGCATTTGGGCTAAAATGGCGACTTTTAGCTGCAGTATATATTCAGAGGCAAAACCAAGAAAAGAAAACTGGATTGCGTCCTCTGTTGCCTAGGTAGGTAACGTGATTTTAATTATAAGTTAAACAGTTTTATATAATGCCAAATAATTAAACAAATAAATTTTATATTTTAGGCCCGGAGGGCCTCGTCATTGCTGTGGAAAAATAAATACACAGTTGATAAATGCTGCTCTCCATGAAACAACCACATAGACAGCGGGAGCGTTTAGTAGTGTTGGTAGATTAATTCATATTCACCACCGTAGCGTCATTTTAAAATAGTAGTCAACGCATAGTGAACTTAGAAGGAAGCAGTGAAAAAAACTCCTACCATTTAAGCTGGGGCGGAGTTCAGTGAACCGCCGCTTAAAAAAACAAAACGTAGGAGAAAAAAAACTGCTTCAAAAAGTTAATGGGGTTTGGTCGAAAGGATTGATTGTAGTGCAAATTAGACAGGACTGTTGATGAGAACGAATGAGGGTGGGAAACGGTTCGTGTGATTGGAGAAATCATATAATAGCAGAGGCTGTCTTTCACCATTTTTACCCCGCCCGACTGCCTTCATGATCAACCATCAGGGAGATGAGACCGGAGGAGACCATCGTGGACAACAGAGTCAGGAAGATGAGGGAATGGCAGAAGTCACCTGATCATCAACGTAACGTTCGAGATGTGACCTTGTAGACAGCGGAGTTTAGCGACAAGCTGGCGAAAATAGCAGAACCGCCACGAGCATGACTAAGTACCATGAAGCCTATCGTGAGGGTTGTAAAACGGAGAATGGAGAAAATGACATTGATGACTGAACAGAGAAGTGGACGAAACATCGTTGCAAATATCACTCAAAGGAGGAAGAAGTGGACATATATGGAAAAAAAATTGATATAAACATAACCACCTCAAATACCAGGGGCACCCTTTTCAAAGTGCAAAAGTTGTGTGTTTGGGAAGGAGACGGATAACAAGGACTTTATATCTTCTGAAGTTAAGTGTTTACGTAATTTGACTTTAAAACCTGCTAAGTTAGACGACAGCCTAATTTAGAGGGCTATATTATTCCAGAGGAAGGCATATTTGGAGGCAAAGAAATGAGAATGGTTCATAGTGAAGCTTAAGGGGGGTGCAATTATCCTGGAGGAATTACGGGTGGCATAATTCCAAAGGTATGGTAGCTTGTTTTTTTTATGTCAGGTGCTTGCTTATTCGATTAAAAAGGGTGGAACTCAAATATATAAGGGTGCTTAGCTAACGCGGTCCGTGTTCATTACAATTTCAGTATAGGCCTTGGTGATCAACACGTAGGTGTCAACGCAACAGAGCGACATTTGCCGCAGACTTAACAGGTATGGAGTCTGGTCCATATTTTTGGTCAGGAAACCTTGTTTCTAGGCATGAGATTACCTTAACACTGCAGCATTAGTAACGCTGGATGGCAATAAAGTCAGATACCTTATCGACGAATAAGAAGTTGCAGGGACATGGATCGTTCCAGATACTCGCTTATTTTCATTCTCAGCGTAACCTTGTGGTTGTTCCTGTTTGCCGGGACTGTTTTAACCACGCTGCATGCCTGTAATTATATCTGTTCTCAGCGCACGAACTTAAACCTGCTTGGTTGCTGATGACTGTCCATGCAATTTACTGCTGTGGTGGTCAGTGGCAGGCTCGCCGCCTGAGCAGAGCCCACAGCATTGCTAGCATTTAATCGGCAATCATCCTAACATCCACTCCCAATGCCGGGATTGGCCCTGACGTGGGACAGAGATTTGCAGCCACACTGGATAGCGTGGAAACGCTAGTTTGCTCCAAATGTCTGGGCTTGCACCGAGGCGGGAGTTGCTCGGGACTATACATTATCAAATAGGCGTACACCGATCAGATACAGGGCAGGACATAAAGATGTCGAGCCCGATGGCTACAGCGTTCACTTCTGACAGGAGAGACGTGGGTTCGAACCTCAACAGTAGCAGCAATTTCCACTGCTCCACTTTAGTTGATTATATCTAGATGACGACGTCTTACGAGACAGAAATGACAATTCTGGTTTCTCTGTCTTACGATAATATGTACTTTAAATAACAAAAAAATGTTACTGCAACTAAGTAAGTAACATAACAGAGAGCTAGGTGGCAATGTTCTTGGGTGCGCGTACCACACAAAGACATCAAAATCCAGGGCGGGTTTGAATTGTAGCTGATCGGTGTACTCTTGTACTGACCGGTGTACTAACTTGTAAATATAGCGATGAATAAGCGAAAAATATGCATGGCTGTCGCGTCGAGACAGGGTATTAAAGGTCATCTGCAATTGTATATATTAAACAAACACTCACATGACTGGCGCCATTTAAGGCATCACGTCGACTTGCAGTAGCATATCCGGCTTCACAAATGTCCATGAAGATGGCGAGGATATGGAAAGTACTGCCTCCAACAGTGACACAAAATCATCCGAAGAATTTTCTTAAGAAACGGAAAAATCCACTGGATGCATTTATCATCGTCAAGCTTAATTAACATTTGTTGGAGGCTTACACGATATATTAACTTTCTTAACACTTCAAAGCACCTTGAAGATGATTGATCAAGCATCCGGCGGTATCTATTTAGCGGAAAATTACACTCTTGAAAGAGGACGCCAGTCATCTGCCTGCCATGCTGTATCATCCGTTTCCTCGTCAACATTTCAACGCCGGTGTCTTGAAGGTCAAGCTCTTCGGAAGCACCCCATTGGCGAGGCAGCTGTTAATAAATTATCATTGCGCGTATGTTGAAATTGCCCAACTATGTTGCTGATAGAAACGAAAATGCGTATTTCCGGAAATAATTGAGAAGGTAACACGATTGAGAAGCTGAAGGCAGACCTGTCTCCATAACAGATTTGGTAACCGTGTCGACTTCTTACTTCGAGCATTTTGTTATCTTTGACCGTTTACTCTTGAGCTTTTTGAACCCCATAATTGATCTTATTTTTACTCTCCGTGAATGGAGCCACTTTTTTGCTGAAAATTTTGATATTATCATCAAAATATAGCTCTCTATCTATCTATCTATATCATCGATGACGGGAACCAGAGATCTTCTGACCATCGGTGTGATAACGGTCATTGCCCATGGTTTAATTGCCTATTCGTTGGACTCGGCCAACGTCTTTCCGCATTGACACCTCCCAGTAAACGCGCAGATGTTGCTTGCCATGTTCGCGTTCACTTCTCTGTTGGTATCGGGCTGGCGGCCACCATCAGCTTCGTCTGTCATCAGCACGTGCTGGCGTTCACTTGTCTTTCGTAGGCTAATGGTCACAAATGCAGGTGTGTTTGAAGTCTCCACACGAGATGTGGAACCCACTGTAGCGAAACAGCCGAAAAAAAGTGACCAAACTCCGCTTTCTACGGCAGATGTTCATAACCAACGAAAATGGGAACCAAAATCTGCACGTTTATGGGAGGATTTCAACGCGTCATAACGTCGACCGAGCCTGACCGACTGCCAATGTAAACGCGGTCATGCCGCGCCACCATCACCTCTTGATAAGACGAGCCAGTGACCGCATGACCTGAACTTAGCCAAGGCATAATTTGTTGCCCACATGGCAAGTGGCAAAGTCCAAATTCTCATATATTCCGTTTATTCTTTTTTAAATTGTTGCGCTTTTTTCGTTGTATGTATTGCTTACTTTTCCTTGCGACCAAAATCCCTTAATACTCAGTGACTCTTACAAGCGTTTATCCAGTGACATAACCTGAATAATAAATGCACATATGATTATATTACTTCTCACAAATGAGTAGGTGATATTTTTTTGTTTTTTTTTTTCAATACTCCGCATCCCGCCTTTTGCAAGCATTTATGTGAACAACCTTTTGAAATCTTTTTCTTGCCAGAAGCATGTTTTAACAATTTTGCACCAAAAGTTAGGTAAAAGGCCTATGGCTATAGTGCTTTTCTTATTATTGACCTGAGCTTAGCCTAGGCATAATGTGTTACCCACATGACAAGTGGCAAAATCATTTGCCTAGATTAACTACAACTCAACGCGTACTTCAGTCCAAATTCTCATCAATTCCTTTTATTTTTTGAATTGCCGCGCACTTGTCCGTCGTATATATTTTTTAATTTTTCCTGATTTTGCATGCTAAAATTGTTTTTACTTTCCCCCCATGATTTTTCACCGATAATTCATAATACCACGGCTTCCCTAACATAAATTAATATGGCTATGTATATCTCACCTGTGCGACCATATGTGTTTATAATTAAAATAAAACATTTTATATTTTAGGCCCGGAGGGGCTCGTTATTGCAAGCTTAGTGCTGTGGAAAAATAAATACATAGTTGATAAATGCTGCTCTGTGAAACTACCACTTAGACAGAAGGGGTGTTTAGTAGTGTTGGTAGATTAATAAATATTCACCAACATATCGTCGTTTTAAAAAAGTAGTCAACGCATGGTGAACTAACGAGGAAGCAGTGAAAAAAACTCCTACCATTGAATCTGGGGTGGAGTTCAGCGAACCGCCGCTTTAAAAAAAAAACAAAACTTAAGCGAAAAAACTGCTTCAAAAAAATAAGGGATTTGGCTGGGAAGATTGATTAAAGTGCAAATGAGACAGGACGGTTGATGAGAGCGTATGAGGGTTGGAAACGCTTCTTGTAATTGGAAAAATCATATAACAGCAGAGTCTCTCGTTTACCATTGTAACACCACCCGACTGGCTTCATGATCTGCCATCAGGGAGGTGAGACCTAAGGAGGCCATCGCGGACAACAGGTTCGACAAGAGAGTGAATACAGATGTCTGTGCAGCATTCGCATATATTCGATCCGCATGAAGCGACAATGCTAGTTTATTTGTGTAGCTTAAACCTAAGTATTTTATAGTGGAGCATTCTAAAGGTGGAGTTTTTTGAAAGACAAAGGGGACGGGGAAGCTTGGCGGGACCAAGACGCATTAAACTACACTTGGATTGAGAGAATTCAATCTGCCAGGTAGCTCTCCAACGTGTGAATGTTAGTATGTCCACATTTATTTTATCAACGCATATACTTGCCGTGTCCTTCGAAATGAGTATATGCATTTGAGGTCGTCGGCATAAGTTAGATTGTGTGAATTTTTTAGAACAGTCAAAATTTCGTTGATGTATAGAATGAAGAGTAAAGAACCCTAGACAGTGCCTTGAAAAACGCCACTCGTGATCAGCTGAGAAGTGGAGGAACTTATGCCTACTAGGACCTTCTGGCTGCGGTTAGACAAGTAGGAACCGATGAAGTCGAGGAGAGGGGGCGGAGGCCAATGGCTTCCAATTTTACCTGAAGTCGTCTCTGCGGTTCCTTGTCGAAGGCTTTGCTCAGGTCAAAGTAGATAACAACCACGGATTGCTGCTCGTTACGGAGGGAAGTGACGTGGTTAAGAAAAGCTAAGTGACACGTCTCGCATGATCGCCCGGGTAGAAAACCATGCTGCGAGTCGCTTAAAAGCTTATTTTCTGGAAAAAAATATCGAGAAATTGATTAAAAATTATCTGCTCCAGATGTTTAGCTAGGGCAGGCGTTTATGAACACTGCAGTAGTTAATTATGTCCAAAAGTGATCCTCATTTAATGGCTGGAAGTATATGTGTTGTATTCCAAGTGTCAGGAAACTAACCATTTAAGAGATAGACTGAAAATATATGGCAAAGTAATTATGGAAAGATCGACTTAATTTTACTTACTAAATAGGGGATACCATCAGTTCCCGAAGAGTGCGAGATTTTTAGAAAAAGTATATGCTTTCGAATTAATTCTATGGAGAAATCAATGTTTCCGAGTGTATTTTCTGAGCATGGTTGAAACGACGGGACCGGTTAGGATTCTGTCGTAAAATGCTTCGCAAAGAAAGCATTGAATAATTCAGCCTTATCAGACTCATATAGAACAGATTTTTATTGTAATTTAGCAATGGGGGGAATTCAATTCCTCGGTTTGCGGAGGACCTACGACGGAACAGTTGTGCAACCAATTTTGCAGAGTTTGGCTCACTCAGGGCGCAAGATTCCCTGTGCTAGTCACGTGCAAGACGAATCGTTGACGCTAATTCGAAGGCCTCTGTGATTTTTAGATGCACAGACAGCGAACTAGTAGATCTATCGTTCAGCTGCCTCCTCATTTTTTTAGTCTGGGCAAAAGCGAATGAGGGACGGTCGATTCCGGTGTGAAGGGTTTTGCAATTTCAGTGGGCACAAATTCCAGCATTTAAGCAGAAACGACTGACATGAACTCAGTAAGATATGCAGCGTAGTTAACGGAGGAGAGGCTCTGCCAATATAATGAGTCAAGAAAATTTTTGGTGGAGATAATGTCTGCGAGATCATGCTCAGGCCTCTTAAAATAGGCTGGGGTTTATTTTAGTCAAATATGGTGCCCGCATATTTATGTACGAAATCCCTTACATTTTGCGCGCTCAGCATCCATTAAATAATCATCTAGTCTATTAAGCGAAAAATATTATGGATTAACTGGAAATTTAGTCTGTAAAAAATGTTGTTTTCTGCGAATTGACAACACAGAGTGTTTTGTTTAAGACATAGTGGCTGTTCGGACAACTTCTTGGACATGTTCGCACGTCTTGGCTATAATTGGATTGTGTTTATGGTTCACGTGTCCGATTTGTTGTAAGGATCGACTACTTAATGCAGCAGACAGAACCAAAATAGGAGAGGCAGTTTACACCGACAATATTATAATACTAATAAGTTGTAAATTGCAGGCCCAATGAGCCTCATTAATCAACCAACAATTCGATAACGCGAAGTTCTAGAAATAATTGGTTTAACAAACAGTGTCCGTAGTCTAAAGCTATAAGACGAGTATAAATGTTTAGAAGCGTATTTGTAAGATTCGAAAAAAATAATATACCAGTGTCATGCAGAAGGTTAAATTCAAGGGCACACACAGGTGAGCCACATCTATATCTATATTCTGACTATGTATTCTGATACCAGTGCCTCTCTTATAAGTGAGAGGGCTTGGAAGCAAATTCAGTTGAAGCTAAGCGTGGGGCAGAACAACAGATATTTAAGAAGCATTACTGGTACAGACGGGTTCCCGTCACTACACTCGGGTTCCCAAACCAGTGCGGCATAAAAGAACATAGGGAACCCACCAGTTTATGATCGTGATGGTTACCTCCATATGAGATGCAGAAGTCTATAAAATCTAAAAGACCATCGTTGGGGATGTCTTAGATGTGACCAAATATAAGGCGCTGATGATGGTTGATGACCAGTGAAACGAGAGCCATCAAGACTACGTCCTGAGTCTGGGGGACACGAGTCAGGAGAAGGTAGTTTCAAGAAGGGATCCTAAATTCCCGATGGTCCTTTCTCGGGATCGTGGAGAAAGCTGCCCAGAAAAGATGAGGAAAACAAAAGGTTAACAGATTCAGTGTTAAGATAAATGTGCAGTCTTCGCTTGAATGCACATAGACTAGTGAACGCCCGAATATAAATTGGCAAATTATTCCAAACATAGCTATACCTAGAAGCAAAAAATAGAGATCGCTTAGAAGTGGAAGAAGCAGGAGTAGGTATAATCAACGTTGCATTTCTTAGGTTGTAAGGGCGAGTAACGTGAGTAAGGGCAGAAATCTTGGGGAGATTTTAACAATTATTAAGGCGAAACAGGAGACAAAACCCTGTTTCCAGTCTCCTGACCCAAAGAAATTTCAGTTTCGTTATCTCACATCTATCTGAGTAGGAAGTATCTGAAAATGCCGGATAGAGGACCCTTTAGTGAATCTTTACTGGACGCTCAATTTTTGAACGGCTAGCTTGGTTTATAAGACCGAAGAATGGACAGCAGCATTCGAGAATAGGAAGCACATAAACACGATAAAGTCTTAGCTTCATTTCGGAAAGCTAGAAATTATAATAGATGAAGCTCAATATCTGAGCAGCTTTTGCTGTAATTCTATCAGCCTGAGGTGAAAGATTTACTTTATTGGTGTAACTTGAACCTTAGCCCTTAATGTAAGAACATTCAGTCATGGAGAAACCTGGAAAAATGATAGGCTGTGGCACCTTTTCAGGCCCAAAACAAATGAACTGGCACTAAGAACGCGAGAAATCCATCTATTGCGTGGAGCTCCACGCAGATAGAGCGTCCAAATCCGAATAAATGCGTTGTAAACATCGCTCAGCCGTAGACTTAGAGAAGGAATCTACACATTTTAAGTCGTCCGCGTATGTATACGATTGAGAGTGTTTAACTTTTGTTGAAATATCATTTATATAAAGCAAGAACAACAGAGGGCCCAGAACGGTACCTTGAAGGACACCGTTTAAATTGCGGTAAGGGTAGAGTATAAGGACCCCACTAAGACCTATTGTTTTCGGTTAGAAAGATATGATCTAATACAGTCAATAAGAAGACTACAAAATCCTACAGCCTCTAGGTTGGCTAGAAGTCTTCAATGAGGAACTTTATCGAATGCCTTTCTAAGATCGAAATAGATGACCACCACAGATAAATGATCGTTACAAAGAGAAGTGAGGAGATTAAGAAAATACGTATGACAGGTTTCACTAGATCGGTCCGGAAAAAAAACATGCTGAGATGTATTCAATATGTTATTGTTTATGCAAAAATCTGCAATTTTTTGGCGATGAATGTTTCACACAGTTTAGCTAGAGAAGGTGTTTTACGAACACCGCGATAATTTTTAATGTCAGATCTGGAACCAGATTTAAAATTGGAATTACAATAGAAGTTTTCCAAGAATCAGGAAAAAAACATTTTGAGAATTATTGTAAATAATTTGCTCAGTAAAGGAAAAAAAATCTCTTAGTTGTTTAATAAATGAGTTTGGAATGTTATGCGTGCCGACTGAATGTAAATAGTTGAGACAAGCTATTTCTTTATGGATACCTTAAGGTGAGAAATCAATTGAAGTGAGATGTGCATCACACATCAGACGTATTTCGGGTGTTGGACTAGTCTCAATTGTAAAAAAAACTTGGCGAAGAAGGAATTTAACATTTCTGCTTTGGCCAAATCCTTTGTAAAAATGATAACTATTATCAAGTTAAGGTGGAATGACTTTTTAAGCTTAGCGGATGACCGAAAAAATAAGACTTGAGCAACGGATTTGGAAGAGGTAGCATCATTTAGTGCCAGGGACTCTCTACGCCTACCTCGAGCAAGCCTTATTTTTAGCGCTAATTCAAATATTTGCGCTATCCTTAAGTGCACCAACAAAGAGCTTTTAGACGGATCCTTAAGTTGCTTCTCTATATGTTTAAGGCTATTTTGGAGAAAATGTGAAACGATAGAGGAAGCTGAATTTGATTGATTAGGTTTAAGTCGGATAAAAGTCTGAATTATTTTGTGAGGTTTTGTAAAAGTACATTGAAAAAGATTGGATCATTATTTTAAAAAATAGTATGCTAAGCAAGAGTACTTACGAAGTCATTTATGATTTCAACGTTTAAGTTAGCAAAATTGAGGTTATTGCATTTTACCTCAGGCTTTGCAGAAAGGGAGACTGGAAAACAAAACTAAAATAATGCGTGGTCACTTGTGAAGAGATCACGATAAAAATTCATAAAGAGAAAGTGGACGTCATTTTTAAAAATTAAATCTAATATTCTCTCATTTCTAGTCAATAAACTGACCAGATGTGACATGCTTGCAAATTTAATAGTTTCTACCATTTTTTGAAATTTTGGTGGACAAGTATTTGCCTCCCAGTCAACGTCTGGCAGATTAAAAATCACCTTTGATTATTTTGATATCAACTTCAGCTTCTGCAACTTTTGCAAGCAGTTCGAAGAGCGCACTTTTATTACCAGAATTACATGGCAGATTATAGACACAGCCAATTACAGCTTTTTTATTCTGTGAGAGGATAACTGAAATAAAGTAAACATCTCCCGAAAACGATGAAATGTTCAGATGAAACGGGAAATGTACAAAAGATGATTTGATATAACGAAGGCAACCACCGCCACGTTTTTCAATGCGGTCTTGTCGGTACAAACTAAAATTATCTATAGCGAGCGTTAAGTCAGAGATAAGAGAGTGAGCCCAAGATTCAGTTATAAAAATAACATCTGGATCTAGCTCAATTGCTACTGTTCTGAGCTCTGTCATTTTATTTGCAACTGATCTCGCATTCAGAGAAACTATACTGAGCGTATCCCTGAGATGCAGGTTACGCACATCAGTATTTATAAGAAGGAAAACCTTGTGGTGAAAAAGGAACCGGCATGGGAGAAACAAAATGCGGATAGCAAGATTGCTGTGGTCTACAATTAGCTGAAATATAATTGGTCAATATATTAGGATTATTGTACGGCGGCAGATTTGCTTGAAAATTGAGGAAAGGGTGCCTGTTTTGTGGAGTAAGAAAAGAAGGAGGCGGTCGTTAAAAGGATTATGATCAGAGTAAGCATCATTTTTCGGAAAACGCACGTTTGAAAACGAAGATGACTGAAAGCGGAGACATTTAACGAATGAAATAACACGCAATTTTTCATTAATCTTGTCAATAAACGTGGAAAATATATGAATGGTCATCGGACGATCAACGCGAATCCCGAAGAAGGTATCGTGGTCGATTAAGCAAGTTAAGATACCTTATATTCATAGCTGTGGACTTATTAGTTGTCGCTTTCACGTAAGGCCATATAATGGTAAAGGTTGCTCCTTCTATGTTTCTTAAAGCATCCATTTATGGGGTTTTTGGAAACCTATGGGCCGTAATGCTGCGTCATTACGGCGCACCAGGCGAGAAAATAAAGCCACTTGTAACTGCTTCACTAAACATAAAATGCAGGAGAGATAGGCCGCGGAACCATTTAACGAATGGATCAACTGTGGGCTCCAGCTTCTGCGCACCGCTTTTGACCGACATGGGATATTTTAGTTTCAGAATCGATTTCCTCATCAACCAGAGAAGATGGAAATAATTTATGAAGACATTGACTGAATTATATTGAGGCGGACGCATCAGAACTTGCTCATTTCCAGCGCCAGAGTACAGATGCGCTTGTTTATGTTTGTCGAGACTGTCTCAAAATTGCCGCACGCCTAATATTATACTTTTGCTCGATAGGTAAATTTTCATCTGCCTTTTACGTGTTAATTGACCATTAAATTTAGCGTTAGCAGGTTAGTGTGGGCTCGTACGTCAGCATGTTATTTTTGAGGAGAGGAGAAGACTAAGGCTAAGGGAAGACCGTCACACATCAGGCGTTTCGAAGATGTGCTTTCCACCGCTGCCACGTGCTTATGGTCTTCAGCCAAATCTCCAGATGAAACAGCTCCAAATCATCAAACCGACAGCTTTTGGACACGCTAGTACACGTGCACATTAGAAATATGGAAAGAAACTAGCTGATGCACACAGCTTAGGAAAAGCTACAAATTAAACCGCAAAGTTGAAGATTGACCTCGACAGTCTTTTAACTAGCACACTTAAACTACTGGGCTTAAGTGGAGCAAAACGCTGCTGGAACATGGAGTTTGCTTCGTCCATCTGGGGCATGATTTGTCGGGGCATGACAGGCGGTGACTAGTGGGGTCAACACCTACATTCAGCCATCTCGTTGTTTTTCATGAGCCATGTTCACTGGGATTTACGCAGATGGAAAAATATGGTCCTGAAACAAACCTGTTCGTATGGCATAATTTTATGGTGATTTTAGATCCTGGAATGAAAATTCCAGCAATCTGCCTTCGAATTATACTGTGCCTGGAAACATTAACTAGGCAGTGCTTTTTATGTTTTAATTACCATTGGAATGGCTGACCTCTCCATTAGAGGATATGATGACGGTGCGGTCAGAAAACGTATATGGTCTCCCGAATTTCTTTTAAAGCATAAAATGTTTTCCATGTGAGTTGTTCAGTCTAAAGTGCTTCAGTGAGTGTACTGTCTGATGCAATAAGTTCGAAAAGGTAATCATGTCATTTTGCGGGAAGTCAGCACACGCGGCACGTCCTAAAATTATAATTAAAGTAAAGTCAGAACTATAAGTAGAAAAGTCGTAGTTTGCCAGAGAAATTGCTATTAACTAGCATAAAACATATAGTTTTCACAAAAATCTGCAGACTAAGGTAATGTCAATATGGAAGTTACTGGTCCAATGTGAAATATAATATGTTTAACGCATGATAATGGCAAAGGAGGGTAAGCTTATACAGATGAAGTGCAAATACAAAGTTTTCATTGATTAAATTGTTTCCATTAACATTTAAACTTGCTTTAAACGTTTTAAAATGGATGTGGTCAAATTAATTGTAGTTTTTTTAATGTGGGTACTTAGCAAACATTTCCGTTTTCAACGAACGAAAAGATTCTTGCGTGCTTTGTATCAATTTCCATTGACAATTGAAAACAATTTTTTTGGAAATCATATCCCGGCTGTTGAGCGGAATAAAATTAGGTTGACGGCCACAGTTGGATAGGCTGGCTGTTAACTTTAATGTTAGATTGAGATGGTATTTGTGATAAAATTCATACAATCTTGTGTATATTTAAAGTGATTTTCGTTTGACACATCTTTTTAAAATAATCTGCAGAGTTCGACTGCGACGAGCGGCAAATTGTTTTTTTAAATTCTTCTGAAAAATGTACAGATTTCACAATTTTGCTTTGTTTTTTTTTCCATAAATACCGATTTATTTCAACCTTTTTACCGAAACCTTAGAATTAAGAAATATCCTAAAAGCATTTACCTAAATAATGAGTTCTTAAGCATTCCTCCTTAGAAAGCTGCCTGCGTGGGTGATGACTTTAGAATCGCTCAAGCATGTCAACTAATTGCCGAGAAAAATAAACTTCCATAACAAAAGCTGACAAAATGCGCCTTATATTAATTAAACACGTTCTATAACAATTTACCTCCAAAAAAGCGCTGCAGTTAGATATTTTGATGTCAAATATCTGTGTACGATACCCTTTTCGAAAACACAGACAATATCCAAATGGTTTATTTTGACCGTTTTTTGATTTCCCTTGAACGTATGGGGAGGAATTAATACACTTCTTTACTTCAGGGCAGCGTTCTTCGATTTAAATGCATATGGTTAGGCATGCATTGATGGCCTTTCCATACACCGTAGTTTTGATTCTCCCATTGGGTGTTCGATGGACGATTACGCCTAGAAACGACATGTGGATGCTGTTTTTAGTCTTCACGGTTAACTTCATTTCAAGAATGATAGAATTCAGGAAATTGTGGACCTCATGAACATTTTCTTAGTTAAATATGATGATAGTTTGCGAACACCGTAGCCTTTAATATTTGAAGAATTACGTCTGCGATGATGCCCCAGATTGGCGATATCTTTCCTGTTCGTACGTTGTCCCACAAATTCAAACTAGTCTTTAGGCAGAAGCTTAAGAAATGGACTTCATTTCTTACATTGTACTGATTCTGGAGCAGCTTGCCGACCGTGATGAAGTAAAAAGAGAGGTGACATCGAATGAAACCATGATATCATTTTCGGTGGTTTGCACTTCCCTTAGGCTCTCCAGGAGTTGTCACAATGAGGGTCGGATTAAATGGATTCAACAAAGAAAAGGAACGCCGGAACAGTCATTTCTGTCTTTTTCGTAGGCATCGGCCATTCATATTCAATCCCAAGGGTTATATCACGCAAGATTCGCAATTAACTATTGCACCGTGGACTCGTTGCTTTGTCTTATGAGATCGGTAATATGATCAATATGTGGGCATAGAAATTCTGCTAGGGGAAAAATTAAGTTTTGCTGCGCCTTTAAGCTCACATTTACAGCCTGTGCAGGCAGTCCCATATCGACCTATGCGATAGGATTGAATGGATCCGGCAAAGCCGTGTGTGAGTGGAATGTCCATACCTGGGTTGTTGATCGTCAGCAGCAAACTATAGCCAAGCTGAAGTGTCGAAATCCCCGAGATTCGAATCCGATTCCACTCCAGCGTATGTCTGATATATTTAAGCAAATGCATGCGTCCAATCAACTATGATTATTAATGGTCAACTGGACAAGTAAATTTCCTAATCAGATAGATCGGATAACCACACGATATTCATCATATTCCCGATGACAAGCAAGCAAGCAACGAGACGGCGCTGGAATCTTGGGGTTTTCGATCCTTGATGTTCTCTATGACTGACTGATAACGACTAAAATACCAAAATGGTCATTTTGGATTTCCTTGTGTTTTCCGGATACACTCCCTTTATAACAATATATGGAAGTCGCTAAAGACCGTGCAACTTTAATGAAAAAATTTCGATTGGTACTTAAGTATATATTTCTTAAAACTTAAGATTCATTGAGTTGACTTAATTAGGAAAAAACCCCTTACTTATGAAATTTACCATTTCAGATAGGATTATTTACATGAATACCCATTCAGTTAAGTGGAATTAGTAAAAGTCTCATATCGAAAGAACATATATTGCTTTTACGAAGGACTGAACCAAACTGCTTATTAATATTGACTATTCAATATAGAAACTCCGCAATAAGTGGACTAGATATAGATGAGGTTCATTTCTGAACTGGAAGATTGAATAAAAAAGTTCTTCATATCAAAGAAAAGCCAAATTGAAGGAAACGCATTTATTTCCAAAACCGATTTAATATTGATATTGTTTAACAATGTTTAACCAACCTATGAAGTGTTGTCGCACAAAATGCAGAACAGAAGTTCATCCATTTTTTAAACCACATTGCCCACGTTGCCGCTGAGCTAAGTGTGCACATGTTTTGCCGAAAAGGTAATGTAAAGAAGACCTTTTTGAATGAAATTCATCTAGGAATATATTTTTATAAACGTACGCTCCGCCTATTTAATATTTTTAAACAGAACAGATAGAAGCATAAAAGGTTTTCTAAATGGCCGAAGATGTGGCTTGTTTTTTGCATTCACAAGCTTATAATGAATCGTGAAATTAATCCACTTATGTGGAAAATAATCCATTCTAAAAAAGTAAGCACTTTCATCTTTATTCAAATGCAATCGTTTATCTTCGGGCAAATTAAAGATATAGTAAAAAGTCTCCCATGTTATTGTGTTATTAACCTGATCGAAGTTATTATACGCAGATATTTACTAGCCAAATATCTTACCCAATAATATTTCAGGAGAGAACAGAGAAGATACTTTTTATCGTAGGAAAATGAATTTGCGCTTATCTTGCGAACGTTCTGTAAACTTGACACTTTATAAGAATAAGTATCAAAAACGCTTTCCACTGGTTTATGCTATATATATAGCTTTTAAGGGGATCCGAGAAAGCAAAGGGAGACCGAAATGGCCATGTCTGGCTTATTAGCCGTCATCAGCCAGTCATACCCAATCTCGAGGGTTGGCACCCCCGAGATTTGAACCCGGGACGCTGCCTCTAGTCCACGGGTCCCCTGCTTTGTCGCTTGTGATCACGAATATGATGAATTAATGCAGATGTTTCACCGATCTAGTCAAGGAACAATTAAGTTCTGCTTTGCCAAGGAGTTCGCAACGCAAACCCTCAATGGCCGTCATAAAGTGACTAAGATGATAAGATGAAGTGGATCCGACAAAGCAAAGGGAGACCGGAATGGCCATTTCTGGCTTATTTGCCATCATCAGCCAGTCATACCCAATCTCGAGGGTTGGCACCCCCAAGATTTGAACCCGGGACCTTATGTATTTGCAGTAGAGAGGCTGCCTCTAGTCCACGGGTCCCTAGTTTTGTCGGTTGTGATCGGGAATATGATGAATGAATGCAGATGTTTCAGCGATCTTGTCAGGGAACAATTAAGTTCCGCTTTGCCAAGGTGAAACATCTGTATTCCTTCATATTTATGCATATCTTATTTTTAAGTTCTTTATGTAAGCGTCGAACAGAAGCAAAAATTATTAGTTTATCTATGAACATAATGAAAAAGAAGAAAACTATGCCAGGCGCTATTTGACGATATCCAATAAAAAGCTATCCACTGATTGAAAGCTGTGCAAACAAATTAACTAAAGGCAAATGGTTATGTTATCTTATAAGATAAATAAATTAATGAAATTTATTATGCTTAATTTAAGCTATTTTAACGTTACCAGAACACAAACGCTTAATGTTTCTGATACTTTGTTTAAGCTTTATATATGCGCAATGCTATTGACTTTTATTTATCAGTCGCCCTTGATGCATTCACACTGGTATTTAAGTATTGATCAAAGATTTACGAACTTACAAAAATTGCCCGGTTTTAAGAGAATACTTTAGATTTGAAGTTGAATGCGTTATTCTGAAAATCTAATTTATGGCGTGAAATTTGGAGACTTCTGTCCTAGCTCGACATCAGACCAACAGTAAAGTAAAAGTGTCAAAGAGCTAACAGCATGAGCGCCCTGACAAATTCCTCTTCGGATGGTGTTGCAAGAGAAGGTGAGGGTTATATAATATGCTCCTTTGATTGACGTTGATAAGACCAGGGTATTGGAACATCATGTATGCCCACACAAAAGGGGTGCATTTCTCCTTTTTCGTCAGCCTTTTTGCTTCGTACTTCGCGCGTCCAATTATGTCAAACAACCTATGAGGTCATGAGCTGATCTCTAACGACACATATAAAGTCACGCACTGCGTGAACCCTCCTAAACATTTTTAAGAGGGATAACATCAGATATGATATATGTAAGCGCATATGCACTTCTTTGCATCATAAAGGTTGCGTTTGCCTGCAATTCAGCAACAGGTACGTCTAGGTTTTGGTAAAAGAATGCTGAAGTTAGTATTTTCTTTTGTATTTCCACAGTTTTCACAAAACAAAGTGTTTTACTAACCTTTCCATTCCTTTTACCTTATTTGGCAAAATTGACGTTAGGGCCCCCAAAAATATCAATCCAACCCCCTCCCAAATATTGAAAAGTATATTGAGATGTTGAGTGCGATAAGCATCAAACCACTATCGAAATTTCGCTGAATACTTTACGAATTTCACTCTATTGCTTTGTGTCGTCATCATTACCAATTTTATTCAAACTTTGTGCCACAAACTTAGAAATAAGAAATATCTGAAAAACAGTTACCTTAATAATAAGTTCTTAGATAGCTGACTATGTGGGTCATGACTTCAGAATCGCCAAAACATGGCACCTCATTGTCGACGAAAATGAATTTCCTTAAAGTTGGATATTAGGACCGGTTTTTTGACTTCCCTAAAACATACAGAATACGCTCTGCTGAAAATGCAAGAACTTACATTTCTAAGTTAACGAGAAGAGTTTTTAATACGTTATTTTACTTACTTACTCACTTTATGCCTCTGTCATTACAGTTTAGTTTTTGTGATAGAAAATTAATGGCATTCATTTGAATTACCCCACTTGGAAAAGGCTGAGATACGTTAGTTGTTAGAAGTACTCGCGACGATTAGTATTATTTACGTGTAATTTGTGGTAATGACTTAGCTAGGAGAGGACATCATGGACCCAACTGGTCGTGTAAATACCTTGGTTTTGGCTGTAAAGTGTTAAATATTTGGTATTTTTACCGAAATGCGGTAGGTTCACCGGTTTTTTAATCTGTCCAAGTAGAGTACGCAATGGACGACTATGTCAAAAGAATGCTTAAAAATGGTTTTATTTCAGAGTTCACAGCTGTATTTTATCATTAAATGTAACATACAATATAAGTTGCAACACTCCTCTTGTTGTATTACGCATCTCTTTAGATATGAAGAAAACATTTAGAAATAAATTTTATTTGATGACCTACGTATACACAATACATTAAGGCACTTGATTCGGTTTTATTGAATGACATTGTTTTGTCACCTGTTCCGAACTATAAACCATACCAATGTTAAACAAGTACTGCAAATATCACCGTTTAAACACCAGAATAACTTAGCTTTATATTTTAATCCCATCCTTGGAGATAAATATGGTGACTCGGAGCCCTTCGGCATATATAAAAGAGTGACCTATACTGCGTGATATTCTTAATATGTTTGCCGATTTTCCACATACGTCTACAATGTCAGAAGGTGGACATTTTGAGTAAGTAGTAGGGTTATGTCAGACGTATATTCTATAAGTGCATCGACAAAAAAGGCACAATTACGTTCACACATTAGCCAGCTGGGAACAACGGACACCCAATAGTTTTTTTTAACGTCCGTCATTCACTGACTTGTGAATTGAAAGTTGAATTAATGAAAATTTGCGTAGCTAGCTATATGCCAACAATAAAAGGTTGTCATTTTTATTTACTTCGTTATGCTTTGTAGTCCAGCTGCTTGTTAAATGTGTAAAAATTGTTCTCTCGAACAGTTGCAGAGTCCCCTGCACGAGGTTTCACAAACCAGACTGTAAGGGACGCAAAGAGGTTTTTGTTATCAGTAAATTACTCCCTAGATATTTTGTTTGACTGGCGAGGTTACCTGACTGTGCTTTGAAATGTTTGGCCGTTCTTAAAGATTCACCTACCGCTTTAGCTACCTTTCTTACTGCATTTCGCCCTCTAGCATACATTAGGTGGCATAAATCATAAAGCGCAGGATTTTTATAAGTCACTCTTTATTAATTAAATGCAGTTCAAGATGCGAGACCAAAAGTTTTACCACAATAAGCCAATGGCCTTTGTTCACAGTAGGGCATATTTTGGTTTATGAAGAAACATAAGGTTCTGTAAAAACACCAGCTCTTATGGAAAAAATCAGCAAATTCGAAAAACTGTGGAAATCGGGTGTACTAGATAAACTTAAGTTTAACATGTAGAGGAAGTCTGCTCATGCAAAACCACCGATTGAATAAGGCAGCACAAGTAGAGGTACATTGGAAAATCATCCTTTTTGCAAAATGGTTGGATACATATACTCCCCCGTTATGTACAATGGAATGAATAGCTGGTACCCAACAGCCCAAAATTCGGGTATGTTCGCAAGCAAGTTTTCACAAGAATTACTAGTTTTCTGCTTTCGTTTTTTCATTGCTTGAATTATTTTGACTAAGGTGACTACATGCTAGCTTAACATGGCCCATTAGAAGATCACAGGAGTCATATAGTGTTACAGGAGCCGAACAGGTCACCTAGACTTCAGACAGCACGAGATCACATGAGGCCAATCCGACGCATACACAACGCTCTAGGTCATGTGACCGTCAAAGGGCTGACTAGACTAGGACAACTGGAGGCGGACTGCTGCCGCAGCCGATCGGAAGCCGAATGCTGTCACCCGAGGGCAGACCCATGCAGGTGCATAGCGAACATGCGGATTGGGAGAACCAATGGGGAGCAACGACGACTGCCCCTTAAATAGCGAGGCTGCCAGCAGACCGGAAAGTCTGTAGTGGGACACGCTGCTAGACGAGACTGCTGGTTAGAGGAGACCGACCACAGAAGACAACTGCTGGACACACGGACCAGAGTAAATGTACTAGTACCAGTGACAGTAAATTACTACTTGTTATCCCAATCCTGTCTTCTCTTCCAAACACGCACTGGGGGAACATAACCGGTGTTGACACAGGAAGGCACTCGGTTACAACATATATTTTGTAAGCTTATGTGTGGATAGGTCGGTCAGTGACTAATAAATTCAAATGGAATTTTCAGGTGTAAGGGAAAACGCATGACCTATCTATGCTAAGCTTAAGTCCCTTCCCCCACATTCCCTTGTAATTATTTGAAAAAAATTCGACTTTTAAGGAGTTCAGACCACACGTTAAATGTTTATTAAGACTTAAGCATTTCCCCTTGCTTCAGTTAATTGACCATAAATTATGACTTTTTTTCTAATTCCTCACAATAACCTTCTAAAAAGTCTATATCTCAAAAGCATTTGCCTCAATAATGAGATTTTGAGCGTTCTTTCTCCTGCAGGTGTGTGCTTTTGTCATGGTTTAAGAACGACCTACTTTTATTTACGGTAAACGGACGATTTTTATATTCCGACAGCATTTTTCCGCACCAGAACACACGGAAATGGGAGTTTGTTTTTAACATTGTTCGCCAGCGTGAAGTGAATTCCCATAATGGTTGATTGTCTTGTGGAGCGCTTCCAAATTTTCCTTTTTACGACAACAAATGTGTCGTTTTATAACGCACCAGTAACATAGGGTTAATCGATGGAATGGTCTTTGGTTCTTGCCTCTGTATGCTCATTTCGGCAAGGGCTCCGTTTAATTGTTGATAAACCGAATGAACGAAGGTTCGGGCTTCAAACCTCGAAGGTACCAACCCTCGAGATTGGGTATGACTGGCTGATGATGGCTTATAAGCCAGAAATGGCCATTCGGGTCTCCCTTTGCTTTTTCGGGTCCACTTCTTCGCAATATTCTCTCTTTTTTTAACATATGTAGTAAAAAGTTTTCGATTTTCATATTTATCTTCTTTTATACCATAAAAATAAACAAGAAATATTTTAAATGGCATTCAGTAGCGTTGGGAATTCCTTGAATCTAGAAAAATCTTTGGGTTCGGCCCCACGTGGCCTGGTATTTCACCCAGTATACTGATATGAACAGAAATCTTCGGTAATAAACAGCCTTTTGCACCTCAAGAAAAGTCAATGAACGCAATTAACAACCACATATTTTTAACTTTACATCTGATATGCAATCTACTATTTATGGAACAAAGATGACACATTTTAAATGCTGGCAAAGCAAGAGCTGCCAAAAAGTTAATTTTCTAGTGCCCTACTTATACAAGCATCTCATGTTTCAGAAAACAAGAGGACGACGCCAGTCTATGATAGCCAGCTTCAACACATGTCTTACCCCTCGGCAGAAGAGCGTGCCACCGTATTTCTTACGCAGAGCATATCTGCCCTGAATGAGTCCTTGCGTCCACTGGCACTACAAAGAGGAAGTTTGTATTTTTCCATGAGCCTCGGCGAAGTAGCTTCCATACGCACCTCTTCAGAGGTCTTTTGGAATAAAAAGAGGCTTTATGAATTTACAGATGTTCGAGTACCCATGGTCATTTATTTGCAATATAATGTTAGTCTACTTTGACATTTGATACATCTGATGCATTTTATTTATTCTCATTAGCACTCAGTCAATTTTGTTTTCGTTTTGTCTTCACAGACTAAGATTGGGCTGCGGCTCACATGGCATACCATGGAGATACATGTTGCTGATACAGTAATAAATATAGCTGGATGGACCCGCATGGATGACCATAAGCAAACTGACTGTATCATCACTGCTATGTCCAACAAAAACATTGAAAGGCAGAAATTGGAAGACGTTGCGTTTGCCTTGGGTAATATATCCAAAAAGATAATCATGGATATGCTGAACTTGCAAATTTTGTACCTACGAGCACAGATACCTATTGCATGCTAACTTTGGCCAGTCAAATAAATCAATGGACACTTAACATTCTTATTATTTTTCTTCTTCTTCTTCTTCTTCTTCTAAGATAACCTCAAGCGCAATCTTTCAGCATTCAACTTGTTGGCGGCGCACTTCCGTCGTTGGTGGACTCTTCAAAACATAAAAATATAGTCTGAGTATTTTTAGCTCTTATGACTAGAAGGATTACATTCCGACTACCGTTTTGCATAAATCATTGACTTTCACAGCGGACAAAGCCGTACTTACCGAAAACTGGTAGAAATAATGAGCAGCAAACGACATATAACCTGACAGTTGGGCCCTAATCACGCCTTTATTGTATAAATGTTATAACTCTTCAACATTTAGTTGCTGTTTTACCAGCCAAAATAGTAATTATTTTAAGCAGCCGGTGAGACTTCTTCAAAACCTGCCAATATTTCCAACCTGAACCAGAACGACCAGTAGCCCATGTCCTTATGTTAAGAATGACAGATTTATGACCAACAGGTCTTGCGTTCCAGCCTTTAGAATTAACTACCAATCTGTGGATATACAGGAGATTTACAAGCCTGTAGCTCAAACGCAACCAAAGCTGAGGGCGCATACCATAGAAACACTCGCAAAAAACGGAATGTTGGCTATTTCTACAATGCTAATGTTTCCTCAGAATGAAATTGGAACGAGAATTTATGTGAGCAGGGCTCTCATGTTAAACGAGGCAGAATACATGTTATCTATACGTTTAAGGTAATTTACTATATCAAGCACAGATTTAACGAGTATTCTTTTAAAATGCTTAGTAAGGAACTCTACAAATGCGCAAATATTTATTGCAAACTAAGGTTAACCTAGAAGAAGCACAGAAGGAAATGAATTGATCAATATAATCGAGGCAATACTCACGAAAAAAGGATGACAAATGCCAAGAAAAAATGTGGCTCTTTATATATGACCATCTGAAACTCCCATATGCGGCGCACGCCACCGCCAAAATAAATTGTACAAAAAAAATTAAGGAAAGTTTGCACGCAAAATGTTTTCCTAAGGTTTTCTTGTAAGAAGAAAGCCAATTGGAAATGATCAAGTGTGAAAGACTGTAGATCATGTAAATGGACAGGATTAGAAAACATAGAGGATTCGCATCCGGAAGAAGGTTAATTGAATTCTGTCGACAAGGAAGGAGATAGGAGGAGCTCATTGCGGGCATCAGGGTCAAACAAATGGGGTCAGTAAAGCCTACAAGGTTATCCCCGAAATAT
>JAYGXS010000003.1:91157510-91169397 GCA_036362985.1 Ligula intestinalis | reverse complement strand
CAAAGAAAAGATGATGCGTCACTTGACAGAGAACAACCTGCTCAGTACAGCTCAACATGGCTTTCTCGAGAAACGATCTTGTGACACCTGCCAGCTCTCTTTCTTTGATTATGTGCTGCAATCTAGAGACAGCGGTTTTGCCACTTATAGCGTCTATTTTGATTTTACTAAGGCCTTTGATCGGGTCGATCATAACCTCCTCCTTCTGAAACTGGCCTCCTTCGGCATAGGTAGCAAGCCTCTGAACTTCATATCTTCCTATTTGGGTGCTCGCACACAACGAGTAAAAATTTCCAATGTTATCTCCAACCCCACGCATGTGAGGAGTGGAGTTATACAGGGTAGTGTACTGGGTCCGCTCCTATTTTGCCTTTTTGTCAACGACGTTTCAGATTGTTTTCAGTATGGCAGACCCTTCATGTACGCTGATGATTTAAAAGTCGCTTATCGATATAAACCGGCAGATCGCAACATCGTGCTCGAGCTGATAAAAAAGGATCTTCAGGCCTTCGCCCAGTGGTGTTGCACATGGCGCCTCACCCTTTCATGGCACAAATGTTCCGTTATGGTTGTTGGCGACGATCATCAACCGGAATTAAGCATTGACGGCCACGAACTAAATGTCCCAGGAGTTATCAAGGATTTGGGCATATCCTACTCTAATAGTCTCAATTTGTCAGAGCACTGTGCCCTGATAGTCTCGAAAGCACGCCGAACCACCGGATTTATCCTTAGAAATTTTAAGACTATCAATGTTAGAACTAGCCTTTATAATATGTACGTGAGACCTAGTCTTGAATACTGCTCGCCTCTGTTCAATCTTCTGCGCACTAGTGAACGGAAGAAAATAGAATCGGTGCAGCACTTCTTCACTAGAAGAGTTTTCACTACAGAACACCGTAACTTAACCTACCAACAAAGGTGCGAACTTATAAAGCTGGATCCCCTATGGCTTCGTCGATTGCAGAAGGGTCTATTTTTACTGTTTAAACTTTTGAATGGTCAAACCTTTAATCCTCTTAGTACAATAAGGCAGCTTGAGCACTCTCGACGCGCCAGTCATCGAGACGTATTTTTATTTCTTCCTATGGCACGCACAGTTAAGTACCGGCAATTCTTTTCAGTAAATGCCATATCAATCTGGAATAAGCTGCCCAAAAGTATTAAAACCCAGCAAAACTACCCTATGTTTAAGAGAGCTGTAACTAGTTTTCTACATTCAGGACAACTTTCACGAATTTTGGGTGCTGACTCGGTGGAATCTCTCTTTCACTCTGATGGCGTTCGTGGACTTTGAACCCCGCCAGGCTTCACTGCTGAAGATAATGCGGCTGAAGCAGCAGCCCGCAGTCTGCTAACCCTTCAGCAGATAGCTCGCAACTTTTGCCGACAACCATTGAAGAAAGACTGAGAACACTGTGTTCTTGTGCCAACCCTCTCCGTCTGGAACTAATGTTTTTAAACGATATGAAACAGTTCTCCTGCTGATGAGTCAACTCAGCTTACAACTGTACATTTATTCCGTTTGTATCATACCTTTGAAGGCAGGTTTTTTTCACTTGAAACAAACTCCTAATCTCGCCCAGTATTGACGAAACAAAAAACCTGAAACAAAACCAATACTGGCTGCAACATAAGGAGTTTGTTTTAGGTTTTTTCCGGTCTTCGAGGTGTTGGAAGGCGCCCAAGAGGTGCATTACCAACTCTTTACAATTGCCTGTAAACTGGCATAATAAACATATTATTATAAGCCGGAGAGGGTGTTTTTTGAACACCACGATAATTATGAATATCTGAGCGGGAACCAGATTTAAAAACGGGAATTATAATAGAAGTTTTCCACTTGTCCGGGAAAAAGCCATTCTCAAGAAACACTGAAAATAACTTACTCAGTAAGGGTGGGAAATCTCTTAATTGTTTGACGAGTGAGTTTGGAATGTTATCACTTTCTACCGAACGTGAATTTTTAAGACGACTTATTTCTTTTTGTATACAAGCGGGTGAGAAATTAAGGGTACTGAGATTTGAATTACACAGCAGGGGGATTACAGGAGTGGGGCTAGTTTCGATGGTAAAACAACTTGGCGAAAAATGAATTGAGCAATGCTGCTTTCTCCAAATCCTCTGTAACAAAATGATTATTGCCATTGAGTTAGGGTGGAATGACTTTCTGAAGCTTTCCCGACGACCGAAGATGGAAGACTTGAGCAACTGATCTGGAAGAATTACCATCACTTAATGCTGTGGCCTCTCTACGCCTATCTCGTGCAAGCCTTATTTTAAGCGCTAATTCAAATATTTGCGTTATTCTTAAGTGAACTGATAAAGAGCTATAAGACGTATGCTTAGGTTGTTTTTGTAATTTCTTAAGTCTATTTTGGAGGAAATGTGGCACAGTTGAAGAAGCTGAATTTGATTTAAAAATCTTAAATGGGGTAAGAGCCTGACTATTTTCGGTAAGGTTTTGCAATAGCTCCTGGAAGAAGTAGGGATCATTAGTTGAAAAGATGCTATGCCAATCTAGGGTACTTACGAAATCATTTACTAATTCATGGTTCACGTTACCAAAGTCGAGGTTATTGCATTTTACATCGGGCTTTTTAGAAAGAGAGACTGGAAAACAACAGTGAATTAAGGCATGGTCACTGTTGAAAATATCACGATGAAAATTCATAATAAGTGGGTGGACATCATTAATAAAAATTAAATCTAATATGTTGTCATTTCTGGTCACTGAACTGACCAGTTGTGACATGTTTGAAAAGTTAATAGTGTCAACCAATTTCTGAAATCTTGGTGGACAGGTATTTGCATGCCAGTCGATGTCTGGCAGATTTAAATCACCTATAATTATTCTGACATCGAATTAAGTCTCTGCAACTTTTTCAAACATTTCACACAGCCGCATTACATTACTTGAGTTACTGGGAGGATTGTAGACACACCCAATTATCGCTTTTTTATTGTGTGCCAGGATGACTGAAATAAGACAAAAATTTCCAGAAAATTACGAAATGCTCAGGTGGTACGGGAAATGTACAAAGGATGATTTAATATAAAGAAGGCAACCAACGCCAAGCTTTTCAATGCGGGCTTGTCGGTACAAACTATAATTATCTATGGCGAGTGTCGAGTCAGAAATAAGAGAGTGTGTCCAAGATTCAGTGACACAGAGAACATCTGGATCAAGCTCAAATGCTACAGTTTTAAGTTCTGCCATCTTATTAACAACTGATCTCGCATTGAGTGAGACTATACTGAGCGTATCCTTCAGATTCAGGTTACGCTCGTCAGTATTTATAAAAAAGGAAAACGTGGTGGCGGAAAGGGAAACGGCATGGGGGAGACAAAAGGCGGAAAGCAAATTGGCACTGGTCTACAGTTTGTCAAGTAATTATTATCAAATGAAATGTGCATATTGTAGAAAGGCATATTCGAGTGGGCTCCATAGAAAGGGCGGCTGAAGTGTGGCATGGGAAAACAAGGAGGGGGCATAAATATAGGATTTTGAGGCATTGTATTAAAATTTGACGGAATATTGGCCTTCGAAAATTGCATGACTGGTTTTGAAAAACGGTTAATTTTATAAGCTGGCTGAATTATTTGGGGATTTTGATAAAATTTGGGGATAGGAAAAGCGCTAGCTTGAGCGGTTGGGTCTTTGTTAGATACTGAGTTATTATCGGTAATCATATTGCCAAATTTGAAAACTGACGTAGATTTACTAGGGGCGTTCATAGGTTTATCGGAATTTCAAGCTATCACAGACGTGGTTGGCTTAGAAGGAGAACGACTTGACGAGGCTACAATTTCACTCGAATCACGAGTAAGGTGAATGGGAGAATTATCAGGGGAAACTGACCTTGACCCAGAGGGATGTGGGCTTACCTGAGCGGGAGGGCCGGCCTCAGAGACAACTTTTGGTTTTGTGGAACCGGAGCCAGTGTTCTCATTTGCTACTTTAGATAAAACCCAACGCTCCATTGGCATTTTATCCCTGCCTATGTAAAGTTTGTTTTCCTTTAAAAAGTTGGCTGTCCGCTCATGTTGAGAGAATATTAGGTCTACTTCTATCGCTGAAAAAATGTTTACGAGAATCGGCGGGTTTTTACTTCGGGATGAGAGTCTTTTTGCTTCTGCAACTTTAAAATTAAAGCCACAAGAGTAAAGAAACTGAACAGCAACATCTTATGGTTGTTTATCTTTTGAAGCATTTTTCAAAAGAAAATTAAAATTCCTTTTTTGCCGATCACGGGTCTCAGTAGACACCATATTGACGAAAGTCTCTAGTTTCTCACATTGCTGAGAAGTGAGCGTGGATACCTTTCCATCAAAGATGGCACCAAGGACCGTAAACAGGTAAGCATATTGGTTATAAAGCTTACTTAAGTTGTCTTAAGCATCAAGATCAAGTTTCTTCATGCTTAAGATGGGTTTATCGTTAGGAGAATTGGTATTCCGGGTTAATTTACGTCTCAGTTGTGGCTTGGGTATCATATTGAATAGAAAGTGAGTGATAAATTATGTTCTAAGCAAAGTTATGCACAAAATTGCGACAGAAAATTTGAATTACCGAAGAGGCTACGCAGGGTGACAAATATCTTTAATATTATATCGAGTAATACAAACTACTTCTTGCTGTAAATTCATAAAGTAACAAATTTTTAGATGTAATTCAGCACTGACACAATAAATATGTTGCCTTTTACGTTAATCTACCGGAACTAGAATGAGGCTATGTCGGTGAAACAGTATAACATGTATATTTTGACCTATCGGTAAAAAAGACAACTACCGATATGTGCAGTTGCTAAAGGGTTCGATATGAAAAATAAATAACAACAATTAAGCTAGTAAATTCAGCAAGTAACGAGGAAATCTGATAAAAATATCTTTGTTACTTAGCTTTGAAAGATAAGTTCCCTTGCCTGCACTACCTGCGACTATGCGGGTTCTGGGAAGGTCTGAGATTGAGCCCAATTTTTGAGCTGGGAAACTGAGTACCGAGAAACAGAAGCTTATATTGGCCCACTTATTAATCACTACTTCCTGCATGTTTTCCTGCAAGAACGGTTGTTATAGGGTTTCATGGGTGGGGAATTAGTACACGCAGTCTCCCTTGTTTTTATCGGCACTGTTCCCTTGTCTGCACTACCTGCGACTATGTGAGTTCTGGGGGGTCTGAGATTGAGCCCAATTGCAGAGCGGGAAGACTGAGAACCGAGAAAGAGTAGCTTATGGAGGCCCACCGATTAGTCGCTTCTTCTTGCATGTTTACTTGCAAGAACGGTCGTCATAGGGGTTAATGGGTGGGGAATAAGTACACACGGTCTCCCTTGTTTTTGTCGGCAATGTTCACTTGTCTGCACTACCAGCGACTATGCGGCTGCTCGGAGAGCCCGACATTGAGCCCAATTGTAAAGCGAGAAGACTGAGTAACGAGCACCTGAAGCATTTGTAGTTTCACTAATTAATCGCTTCTTCCTGCATGTTTTCCTTTCAAGAACTGTGCTAATATGTTCTCATGTGTTGGTAATTAGCACACACAGTCCGCCTTGTTTTTGTCAGGAATGTTCGCTTGTCTGCGCCACCAGCGCCTAGGCGGCTGCTGGGAGGTCCTGAGACTCAGCCCAATTGTAAAGCGGAAAGACTGAGTACCGAGCAACAGTGGCTTATGTAGGTTAACTAATTAATAGCAGTGATTATATATCGTAAATATAAATGTATACTTTATAGATATGCATGTAAAATTTAAGTATAAATTTTTTTCATTCATGCTAAAACCAGTGCGGACATTCTTTCAAACAATATCCTCTTGTAAACTACGCAATAGTTATTCGCTTTATTTTTAAAATGGTTTCCTGACCTCTTCAGAAAACGGTCATCTAAAAAATGCTTACTAAGGAAACGCACCAAAAAAGTTAAAGTCATAATATCAAGCTGATTAAGTAAAGGTGACTGACCTAGAAGAAGCACGGAGTAAAGTAAAATGTTTAATGTAATCGAGGTTATACGCAAAAATAAAGGATGACTATTGCCGCTTACAGATGTGGCAACTTTATATTACCAGCTTAAATTCTCGTCATTAGTGCTGGCCTGTGGTGCACGCGACTGGCAATGGAAATCAACGCAAGCAACATTAAAAGTTCTAGGGCCGCGCTTAATGATATTCGTAGGTTTTCAAGAAAATAAAATCACTCGAGGTTATCAGGTATGGAACATTTGGAATCGTCAATGCATAAAGGAAAGGAAGGTAAAGGGACCATTTTAGCCAATCGGACGCAGAGGCTCTGCGGCGGTCTTAATGAGTGCAAATGGAGCTCCCAGCGCGTAAAAGGAAAGGAACGAAAACATTCGTTTCTTTGTTTCATTGTCAGGAAATAAGTGCTTCTGTGTTTAAACTATTATTTAATTCGTGAAAGGCCTGTCCCTTGATATTTAAGACCTCATCAACCAAACGTTATTGGCTGTCCACATGCAAATATTTCTATACTCCTCAGTACTTATTTGCCGAAAAATAGCGAACTGCAATTTACCTACCCACTTCCAAATTATTTTCTATGAATAAGGTAAGCCATAGTCTTGCTAATCGAAACACACTAGATGTCATGGGGCTTAATGCCAGGTCTGCTATAAATAAGATGTCTCTTCATAGAGGCTTATAGATGACGCTCGATGTTACATGCATAACAGAAGCTTAGACCCATCCAATCCTTTCTGACTCCTCCCTTATCACATGCTCTCTATCGTCAAAATCGCATACATGAGGGTGACCGTTGTCTAATCTATATTAGAACGTCCTTCATGCACTTCCCGCTTTATTCATTTATTAGTTGCCAGTTTACAGGCAATTTGTTAAATTTGGTTTGATTATTAAAGCACCTCTTGGGCGTCTTTAAACATTTAAAGAAAGGAAAAAAAATCTGAAACAAGCTGCCTCTTTTGCAGTCAGTTTTGGTTTTGTTTCAATTTTGTGTTTGGTCAATACTGGGCAAAAATGTGAGTTTCTTGCAAGTGAAAAACCTTGACTTCAAATGTACGATACAAACGGAATTTATGTACAGTAAAAGACTGGCTACACAGCCTATTTTCGTTTTTTAGTTGAACATACATTTCCACTACTTTACAGTTTTCTCAAGATGTCAAGGAGGTGTTCTGACTGGGGATGCCCCGTCCACGTGCTATCCTACTGCAAGTGTACCTGTAATAAAGCGACCAGCTGATGAGAACAGACGACAAGCGAATATCCAAACAGTCCTTTCACAGAGAGTTCGTTGAATGTGCTAACGAAAAATAAGACTGCAACGAAGCTTAAACAATGATCTTGCAAAACTCTCTGATGTAAGTGCAAGAAGATAAGTCTTCGGATTATAAGTTCTTCTTAAACTGGAACGCTGCAATGCGCAAACAGCCATGGCTATATCACCTGAGTTCTTACACAATCTTGAGCAAATTTTTCATCTGATATGCGAAGGGACAAAGCATCTCAGTTGATGGGTTGAATAATGTATTCTGCACAACGGGAGCGGTTAAAAAGTGGGCGAATGTTGAAAAGAGCGTGCGTTTTTCCGTGAAAACCGGCCTCCAAAGTGTGTGCTCGTGCCGCTAACCCAGGGTCTATGGACATGCCCTTTTGTGTGAGTCGGTGCTGTAGGCGATAGGCCAGACTGTAGCTTGCGCGCTTGGCAGCAGCCGATAAACCGCATGCACTCGGAGTTGAATTAGTATAAAAAACGATGAAATAGTGAAGGACTCAGGGTCAATAATACTCAATTGGATAACGGTTTGCTGACGACAACTGAACGGTTTCAATCCGTCTTTTTAATCTCCATTGTCGATATGTCACACGTTTCAGGGTAAGAATATTTGAGGTCTTGAAACAGTTTATCATTTGTGAATTTGTGATTGATCCTTCTGCAGAGGTATATTCAGCCATGGTCAGTTTGAAAGATTATCCTCTTCAGGCAGGCATCAATCGAGGGTGAAATATGGTGTTTTCCCTGCTTTAGAGTATTGTGAATTGTACAATATCGGCAACTTCCTTTGAGGGCAGTTCGGATATCTAATAAATATTTCTGAGCATCATCGTCATTAAGCATAGAATAACGAAAACGCGAACCGCAAACTGGGTAAGGACAACAAACAATTTTCCATGCTATATTTATATATACTATTTTCTTAATAAAATAGACACAAAACAACAATTTTTGCACATATGGTTTGATTATATCCCTTGAAGATCATATTAGTATCTATGCAATTTTTTAGCTATCAGAAAAAACTAAAAAATATGAAATTTAATTTAATTTTATCATTTTTAAGTCGATAAAAAATTTATTCTACTAAATGAGTAAAGTGCTTTTTGCAAACTGTATGTCTGCAGGCATAAAAGTTATGCACAAAAAGTATATGCGCTGTATGGAACATTCCCGTCGGAAAATTGTAGTGGAATATGGAGGAGAGGGCGTTTCGATTTGAAGTTCCATTTCCCATAACGTAGGTGTGAAATCACAACTTTCTAGTAATCTGCTGATCCAGGCGGATGATCTTTATCAGGAACTCGGCATCAGGAGAAATCAGCCTGTGCAATGCTCATGTTTTAGCGACAGAATTTGAAGCTCTAGGACGGGATGTTATCAGACTCTATTTCTCGATCAAATAACTGACTAGAAAATTGTCCTATCTTATGCAAGAAAAGATGTGTGGTGCTACTTTATCGAAACTTTTTTATTTTTATATTGAGTTTTACGAGAGTTTGACTTTTCGGAATAGAAATAGGAAGGGTATTCCATATTGTCGCGGATCGAACATAGCAGAAATTTAACCATTGAGCCTTTATGAATTTGAGGATTTCGATCAAATTAACATTATTTCTAGAGTATTGGGGACCATTTTGATATGGTAGCATGTGTGTGCTGATAATTCCTTGGGTGGTTGATTTCTTTGGTGGTTCTGAAAATATGACACACAAAGACAGCTGCATAAGATAAAATGTTTCAAAGTAGGTTATTTATGTAAAAGCATTTAAGATATATCTTATTTTGAAAGATTCTGTAAGCACATTAAATATACAGGGTGTCCCAAAAAAGGTATAGATATTTTAAATAATTGTGAACTTTGTATTTATCATAATTGCATTATTTTAAAAGTGTAAAACTCTTAACCAGAATCGTTTTATTGTCTTCTATTTGCACTATCTCAAACTGACATCCGTTTAATCTAGACACAGTTGATAATGCGCAGCAATGTAATGGCACACACTATAAAGCAATTTTATTTGTATTTGGGAACATTCATTTTCAATGCCTTCTCCCTTTCTCAATTATCATAAATACAGTAAAAGTTCAAAATGTGTACAAGAAAATGGTACTTCGTAATACTTTAGCATTTTTGAAACAATATAATTATGATAAACCTCAAAGTTGCAATTGTTAAAAATGTGTATACATTTTTGGGACACCCTGTAATCATTCTTTTTTTCAAAGGACTGAAGCCTGTGAAATGTTAAAGTCAATATTCGAATTTCAGGGAAGATCTGAGCCTTTTATTAATCTAAATCCCAAAATAATTACAAAATTATTTGGCGGACGGTTAATACTCTTAGTGTACAAATTATGGTACGTTTATAATCGCAGATGACAAGTTAATTTAAATTAATGGCGAGAATTATTTGTGAGGCCAAGTTGATATTGAGAAACCAAGGTCCTTCTGTCTGACGGGCAACTGGTAATAGGGGTTTTTAATTGTGGGGTAGTCAACTGAGGTGTAGACGGTGATAAGTGGAAATAATAATGATAGAAATAAGATTTAAAGCAACGTTTCCCTGGTACAAATTAAAATATGGCAATAGCAGCAAAATGCTTTATTGGATCCATATCATTTCGACAGTGCTCTTCATTTGCCGCCTCTCATTACTATACGTGTATATTCTCTTATGTGACTCACGTTAAGTAATGAGAGGCGGCAACTCACGAGTTCTCTCGAAATGATATGGATCCAATAAATCATTTTGCCGCTGTTACCATATTTAAATAGAAATAAGAGCTAAACATTAACGGTTACTTTAATAAAATTTAAAAAAATGCTGTGGTTATGGAACTAACGCACAATCTAAGTAAAACAATCCCTAAACCTCAAACAATTACAAAGACCAAAATCAACAGAGAAGTCAGAATAAGGCAAGAGTGATGATATGTAAGATATTGCGGTAAATGGATACAACCTGAATAACGGTATCCTCGGGAGTTAAACTTTAGCGGTGTTGGCAGTGCATTTAAAGTGCAGGCGAAATCGAGGAAAATGGGGGCGATAATGTTTAAGGTCACAAATAGTCAGAGACCACCACAGGGCAAACAGTATGCGAAGGGGAACAAAAGCGCAAAGTAAAATCTTCAGTGACAATAAGTTAACCGCGAAGCATGCTATTGGTGCGAATAATCAGGGAATTGAATGTTGAGGTTCAAGGAACTAGCAAACTCATCCTGCACGAGTGGCAGGCAACGAGAGGTTGGCAAGATTGCAAACTGATAGCATTACATGTGCGCGTAATATAAATAGTTTTGATAGGTGGCGCAAATGACAGAATATGCTAAGGTAGTAGTGCAAACACTGGGAGATACGGAAAACAAGTACCATTAACTTTTTAGCTACATGAGGATTACATGGAAAGAATAGTGGCTTTTGTTTAATCCAAGAGTACACTTCAGACAAAATCAAATTGCACTGGCCGAGAAATGATAAAATTTTCTTTAAATTCAGCCCTTCGGGAGAAGTTATAGGAGAAAGCTTATGTGCGAGCCCCATTGCATCAGGCAGCTCGCCAACTGAGAACAACGCCTCTGGTTATCTCCCGGGGAACTGTATGGGCGGATGAAAGACAAATAAGGTGTGTAAGGAAAGATTTCTTCAAAAATCTCCTGGGCTGCATGACCCCTATTAAAGTAGTATTTCATGCAGCTTACGATGAGTAAGGACCTGTGCTAACTCACATGGCAACAGCAATTTAACAGTATTGAAACTGCTGGCATGGTAACAAAATCCGTTTTTGTGTGTTGCAGCCCTTGCACTCCCAGTGCATGATCTGTCCGGCTATCTTAACCGACGCCATACGCAGAACTCGTTTACACTTGTCAATCAAAATATTTGGTTCTGTTATGTCAGCAAAAAGGACTGCTGCCATCTCGGATTCGGTGCGATTGCGCAAACTTTATGATGCGAAGAAAGCTTGCGGTAAACGGCAATGTTTCGTTTTCCTTTGTGGAAAATGCCACAGGAAATAATAAATGAGTTCGAAGTCTATGTTCTTCAAAAGCCGGTTAGGCTTGTGCAAGCTGTTGGGTATATTTTTGGCCTCTGTGTCCGGCAAGACTCTACGAGTGGTGACATCCATAAAGGAAATCTTGTCACTAATGATATGTGTTGTTTAGATGAGAGCGGCGAAGCGTGCGAGTCGAGGGTAGGCAAGCGTCTGCACGCAAACCAATTTATGTCTTTTCAGTTAACCCGGATGCAGACCACGAGAAGACGCCTGGCGGATGCGCAGTGGCAGATGGCAGTCTTTTTTTACTCTAATATAGAACGTGAAGATGATAGTAGATGATAGTAGGTGAATCTGTGATGCAAGGCCGAAAGAACGCCTGCGCACAAACCAACTGTTCCATGCTAGTGAACCCCCAGATGCAGAAAGTCAGCAAACGCGTGCCAGCGGAATGCACGAAACATAAACGTATGTACTGTTGATCGACCTGACAGACACAAATTATACGGTGGACGTGAATTTAGGAAGGCCAACAGAGGCAGAACAAAGGATGCCACAGAGGAACTGGACAAGAAGGCCACGCCGAAGACGACGGATATAAGAAAGCGGAAAACCTGACAATCCCGCGAA
>JAYGXS010000003.1:91141465-91157410 GCA_036362985.1 Ligula intestinalis | reverse complement strand
CCTCCTCCGCGACCGGTATTTGGTGATATGCTCGCACGAGGTCAATCTTGGAAAAAATCGTCTTTCCAGCCAACATGTGAGAAAAGTCATGAATATGGGGAATCGGGTACCGGTCCGGGACTGTAGCTCGATTGAGAGCACGATAATCACCGCATGGCCGCCAATCATCAGATGACTTTTTGGGAACCATGTGCAGTGGTGAAGCCCATGGACTGGACGAAGGACGGATAATCCCCAAATTCAACATGTGCTCGAATTCGTTCTTCACGATTTGTAGCTTCTCGGGATGAAGTCTACGCGGATGAGCATGGATCGGTCTGCCGGTGGTAGTGATATGATGGCGGACAGCGTGTTGTACCAGCTCCGTAAACTGACAAGGCTTAGAGAGGGAAGAATAATCCCTCAAGATGTCAGAAAATGGCGGGCTTGGCACGGCCAAGTGGATGCCAGCGGAAGGCTCACGCGAAACTAACCCCACAGTAAACAGCTGAGTGGTAGGATCTAGCAACTTTTGATGTTTAAGGTCGACTGTGATGCCGATGTGTGATAGGAAATCCGCGCCAATGATAGGCGACTGGACGTCGGCCTGGATGAAAACCCATTGGAAACGGCGACGAAGCCCAAGGTCTTAAGTTAGGGACCGTTGATCGAACGTGGCGATAGAAGTGTTGTTCGCAGCCTGCAGTGTAAACTGCGATGGCTGGAGATGATGACGACGAGGGGGCGGTACAACGCTAACTTCTGCACCTGTATCGATCAAGAAACGGAATCCTGTGGACTTGTCGGTCACGTAAAACCGGCGACTGTGTCCGGAGTGGCCAGCACCAGTCGTCGCCATTACTGGCTGGCGGCGCCGTTTCCCGAACGTGAACGTCGAGCATAATAACAAGGCGAGACGCATTTAATAGCATCCAGGCCGAATGTTCGGTGGTACCAGCAGACTTTGTCGTCTGCACGCTCTTTTGAGTTATAGCGGTTGCGGCTTGTAGAGGGACGACCGGTTTGAAGCCGGTTGAAGGTGGAACACATCGTGCTCACTTGAGAGCACAATAACCTCACAGTATCTTTAAGATCCTGCAGGTCGTCATCTCTGTGGTCTGTAACGTCTCGAATCAGTTGAGTGGGCGAAGTAGACCGTGAGGATGACGTACCAAGCGATTTAGTGGACTTTCGCTGTGTACGGCTGTCAGGTTTACGGTCGGATCGTGAGGCCGAAACCTGGGAGACGGCATGCTGAGGTACTGAGGTCGAGGCTTGGTTTACGGCGTACGAACTAGTACCGGGGTAACATTGTTGGATGCGGTCTGCGTGCTCCGCGAGTTTGGTCAGCGGAACATCATCATCGAGTAGGGCGAGTACTTGTTGCATTGAATGGGGTAATTTATCCATCCAAATGCGACGAAAAATAGAATCATCTAAGGTGCGACCAGCAAGCAGGTGACGCATGTGGCGCATTAGAGCGGAGGGGGTTTGTTCGCCAAGCTCGACGTTGCTGAGGAGTTGACGAAGTTTGCTGTCGGCAGATTGTGCCGTACGTTCGAGAAAAGCCTTTTTTAAGCTAGAGTAAGGTTTGACTTTAGGGATAGGATCAAGGAGATCCTGAACGGCGAAAGCGATGTCGAACGGTAAGTACTGCACGACGTACGCGTAACGCGAACGCTCGCCAGTAATCTGACGTGAGGCGAAAACAGCTTCGATCTGTTTGAACCAGACTGTTGGGTCACGCACTTCGTAAGGTGGAAGCTTAATAGATATCTGAAAAGCCTGCGGCTCGTCGTGAGCAGATCAGGTCAGGTCAGGTCAGGTTTTATTGAGGGAAATATAGGTAAATACCTTTGAACTCCCTATTGGTACAGTTTTTTTTTAATGCATTTGATCTGTAGAACATTTCAGATCAGTGGCGTTGCCAAAAATTTGAGGGCCGACAGTGAAAAAACTCCTTAGGCATTGTTCAGAAGTCTAGGGGTTTGAATGCCATTTGGGAGATTTAAGGAGAAAAACTGTCGCCTGGGGGAGGGGGGGTGCAGAGTATATTCGAAGCGGATGGCCTGTGCTAAGAGTGTTTGAAGCATGTCAGGGAGAGTCCATCGCGGTTTTCGCCATAATACCAAGGGTCCCATGAAGAGAAGGTTGCGGAGTTCACGCGAACGTCATCGAGTGTCGGCGATGCGCCCATCGTGCACCCTTGTTGGTTTAACGAGTCTGCCTGCTAATTGACAGAATAAATATAATCGGTAGTTTTCTAAACAAACATATTACTGAAAATTAGCGAGTTGTATGTTTTTTATAATGTGATTATTCTACAATTTGCATTCGGCAACTGGCAGTTTATTTTCGGGGGCTCAGTGGCTATTTGTTCTAACTTTATAGTGTCCTAAACATGCCTACAGATGCGTCTGACGTGTGCTCAGATGGCGACATAACAATGTCCGCGGGCAGAGCATTCCAGGCCTGAATTGGGAAAAGTTTTACAAATCCGCGTAGCCTCGGATCACAACGTTTGGTGGACTCGAAGCTTGCAATCCTTGTTAGTTCTTAACTAACATATTTCTGAAAATCAGTGAGTAATATGTTTATATACATATATATATATAATTTTATTCTCGCCATATACAATTTTAGTGGGCATTTCGGGTATGAAAATCTAAATTTCGCTTGAATGCATCCACAGATGGGGACATAACAATTTCCTCGGGGAGTGCATTCCAAGCTTCAACTACTCTATTACCAAAGAATAACTTGCGTGTGTCTAGTCTGGCCCCTGTTATGCGTAGTTTGAAGAGATGCCCTCTTAAGTTGGTCGTTGTTGCTAACTCGAAGAAGTCGCCAGGTAGAAGACAGCAGTCCTGCCCTCGCATTATACGAAATGCTTGTATCAGATCGCCACGTAGCTGTCTGTAACTTAACGGAAATAGATCGAGATTAGCTAAACGTCTTTCGTAGGGTAAAAAGCTCTGACCGGTAACCAGTTTGGTCGCGCGCCTTTGGACCTTTTCGAGGGAATTTAGGTTTTTCGCGGTCCAGGGTTTCCATGCTCGCATTGCGAACTCCAACTTTGGCCGCACAAATGTTCCAAAGACCTTAGCAAAGCAGTCTTTATCGAAGGCACAGAAAGCCCTTTTGACAAGATAGTGGACGGACATCGCAGACTTGGCTACTTTTGCGCAGTGCAGCGAGGGCTTAAGAGACGTAGAGATCCATACTCCCAGTACTTTCTGCACGTCGACTTCTTGCAGTTGGATGCCATTTAGGCTGTTAACCATGGGGTTCTGAGAGCTGGGTCGGCCAACTCGTAGGACACTGCATTTGTTCTCGTTAAACGGCAAAAGCCAGTCTTGAGACCAAGTTTGAAGACGATTTAGGTTTAGCTGCAAATGTTCTTCGTCAGCTGAATTTCTGATGACGTTCCAAATCTTAATGTCATCGGCAAACATAGCCACATCGCAGTTCAGTTCACGGACGGAGTCATTGACGTATATAATGAACAGTATAGGGCCAAGGACAGAGCCTTGGGGGACACCGCTCTCGACTGCAACATCTGCCGACTGCTGGTCACCAATATGGACAGTTTGAGAGCGACCAAGTGAGAAGCTTTGAATCCACTTCAGCAGATTTCCTCGAACACCTATTTGGCTGAGTTTGTGCAGAAGTCGTTGATGTGGGACGCTATCAGAGGCCTTCTTGAAGTCGATGTAGATTACATGAAGCGGATTTCCTCCATCAACTGCCCGAGTCCAGCGTTCCAAACAATGGAGCAGGTTCGTCACGCAGGACCTGCCTCTGCGGAACCCATGTTGCGCATCCGATAGAAGGTTATGCTGCTCTAAGAAACGCATCAGCTCTCGTTTTACTACTTTTTCCATAATCTTGCAACAGATCGAAGTGAGGCTGACTGGTCGATAACTGTTTGCAGCAACCTTTCTGCCGCCTTTATACAACGGTGTGATCCGTGCGGATTTCCAATTGGCGGGTAAACAATCTGCGTTAAACGAGGTACTGAAAAGCATAGAAAGCGGTTTGGCTAGCTCCCCAGCAAGTTCTTTCAGTAATTTAGGCGGGATGTCATCGGGACCGGATGATTTCGAGTCGTTTAGTGCCATTTACTCCTGAAGAACGGTTGCTTCGGCGAAGGCCACATTTTCAATCTTTGGACCGTCATCTAAGCCATAGTTTGGAGGAATGAATCCGATTTCAGTTGTAAAGTTCGATTTGAAAAATTGTGAAAGATGCTCAGCTTTTGCTCCATCCTCACTCATTTCTGTTCCATCGCTAGCCTTCAGAAAGGGAACTGGGTCCTGGTTTTGTGTAGTCTTTCTTAAGTAGCCATAAAATAGCTTCGGATTTTTAACTGCCCGGTTTATTAAATCTTTTTCAAAGTCTTTGCGTGCTTTGAAGATAAGTCGCTTCACGAGGTTCCTCTGCGTTTTGTATGCATTTAGGGATACCGGATTTCTGTCTGCTCTATACTTTCTAAACAATCTCCCCTTTTTATTTATCTCTTTCTTCAGCGCTTGAGTCAGCCACTGAGGTTTGTTGTTTAGCTTCTTCCGTGTAATCGGACAGTGGTTTCTCAGGAGAGTATGCAATAACTCACTGAACCATCCCCAATCATCAGCTATATTGCCAGAAAAAACCAATTCCCAATTTATGTTGCTTATTTTGGCCTTCATTTGATCAAAGTCACCACGCCAAATATTCCTTCTAACCTTTGTGGGTTGTTCGGGTACCGAAAATATAGAATAGTCCCAATTTAGTATGATGTGATCACTTTTACCTAGAGGAGGTAGAGATTGCACCTCGTCGATGCTGTCCAGCTATTTCGTAAGTACCAGGTCTAGGCAGTTTGATTGCTGCCCCTCACGCACCCTGGTGGGAAATAGAACATGTTGACTGAGAGATGAATTAAGTGTCATAGCTAGTAAACGCCAGTCGAATGCTTGCTCTGGGCCTCGTGCGTATGATGGTGCACACGAGTTGTTAGAACCAGCATCATCGTCGTTGCAATCGTGAAATGGGTGGTATTCGTCGCCCATGGTGAAAAATTTATGAACGGCAGATTCAAACGGGAAAAAAAATATAGGTGAATGGAATAAATAATAAGACGTGGATAACAATAGAAACGGGGTCACCAAATTTGTAGAGGCTTTATCACTACAAATATACAAAACGTCTTAGCAAGTACGCGATGAAAACTTTCGAGGGTAGACTAACTGCTAATAAGGGATTTACCAGACTATTCTAGTGGAAAAGTTGTAAAGTCCAGTAAAGAGATTGACGATGAAGATTAGAAATGATACAACTCACTTAGATCCTTCACGATCCTAGTCGGCAGTAGTCAAGTAGTCGACTTGCCAAAGGATAACTCTGCGAGGACTGGATCCAAGTTCGTTGGGCTGTGAGTTGCAAAATGGGGAGAAAACTCGTTTGCAAATTGTCGCTGGATTCTCCTGGAGCCCGAGAGTGAGCACCAGAGAGGTGTCGTTGAAGGGCAAAATAAACAGCGGCAGGTGAGGAGATAATTGAGCTGTGGAGGGTGATTAGCAAGATAGTTGCTAGCACGCGTCAAAACCGAAAGTGTGAGAAAAAGTGTTGTATTTAGTTTTAACAAACTTGGTTATTGATAAATTTAAACAACACGTAAGTAGGGCCAATAGCCCACAAATGTCAGAAGATAAAGAAAAAAAATATCAATGTGAATTTTCGATTCTCACGTATGACGAATTATCTGTGTAAACTTAAAAAATACTGCAGCTTTTTGTTAAAAGCGCTTATAATTTATTTTCTTATAAGACATTTTAATTATTGGGAAACTACTTAACCTTTGCGGCTTCGAGACCTGGGTTCTGGACTTCCGATGATTTATTTTAGTAGCCTGATATTATGTTTCGATCACAGACGTTTGCTTCCACGAAAATTTGTTGAAAAACGAAATTTTCTTAAACTCCGAATTCGAACGATCTTCCACTCATGAAAAATATGGTTAGTAGGATAAGTGAAGCCAAGCATTTTTTAACTAAATAAACAACGTCCTATTTTTCAGAACGCGAAAGCAAGGACGGCCCAGTGATCAAATGTCTACACCATAAGATATGCGATCATATGGAATGCCCTACCCAACGATATTCGCAAAAGCCACAGTTTAGCCGGATTTAGAAGAAAGACGAAGCATTTCTTCTCAAATGACATGACACATATATTTCTGAACAAAATAGGACACTTTGCTTACCAGTTCTTTGACGTCCAATTCGGACCAAAAGGGATTTAACGGGCCAGGAGAGTTCCCGCCCATCTTGGGGAAAACTGGCCACTGCTGGAGGCTCTCCAGTCGACGGTTTCCAACGCTGATCAAATCAAAGCTTAAGCAAAATTATGCCTTGCCTCATTTTCCAATCCTTAAAAATAAATCAAAAACAAAAACTAAGAAAAATTTACTGATTCCAATAATATCGTCTAACATCACAATATTATAAAAAAATATTATGAAAGAAAATAATTTTCTCAACAATTATACTAAAATTTATGTTGTTTCCTCTTATAATGTATCAGAACTATGAATGCTTATGACGTAAATCTCAATCTCACTTAGATATTCGACAAACGAAAGGCCAAGTGTCTTATGCCGATGCACTTGAATGACGATGGTGCTTCGCAGCTGCCTCGACCCACCTCAGACGTCTGCAACGTCCCATCTAATTAGCAAACTTGTGCCACAGGACAACGATTGGAATCTCCGTATCGAGCAGACCCATGCATACGGTAGATGCGATGTCCTCAGCTGATTTTTTCACCTTCAAACTGACCGCAGCTAATTATACCTCAGTTAAAGGACATGACAGTTTTCCCAGACCCAAATATTCTTACTATAAAACCGTAAAACGTACAATGTATAGCTTTTTTATTACATGTTTTTCTAGATTTGTTCCCTAGAAGTCAGGTTTTTTTCACTTAAAACAAACTCCTTATTTCGCACACTATTGACCTAGCAAAATACCAAAATAAATGCAATAGTCACTGCGAAAGCAGGAGTTTGGTTTAGGTTTTTTCCTGCTTTCGGGGTTTTTGATGGCACCAAAGATGTGCTTTACAAATAAACCTTATTATTGTTATTTTTCGTCTTACATGGCTCAACTAAGATGCGGGAGTTGGTGCACGCGCCAATTTTAGCCCCTCAGCTCGCACGTTTTGCCTCTTCTTCTTCTTAATCATTGTCTCTCTTGCCTTGCCCAGCGTCAACCACGTACCATTTATTATGCGCTCGCCTTGGGTCAGCTACCAACCCCACACGCGCTCGCGTATGCTCCTGTGGGTGATAAAGTGAAAAGATGCACTTCAGTTACCGCGCCAAGGGTCAGTGAACTACCCCCACAGCCACGAATAAGCAACCAACCGCGAATTTTCATGCACTCGCCCTTGATTCTTTGAGGAATAAGTGATAAATTCAAAAGATGTATATCAATGGTCTCACCTATCCCAGAGCGGATAGCCGCAGCCCACTTTTAAAGCACCATAGCGGTTATGTGTGTGGTTGCCATTGCCCTCCCACCATTGCAAGCGGTTGAACGAGCTTCCACTGAGTTCTATGAACGTCTTCCAGCTACAGTGTCAGGATGACCCCTACAGACTAGCTCTTCGTCGGTGGCTACTGAAATGCCAGGAGTAGTCCATGCGATGAGACCGAGATCGTCGTGATACACACTCGTTTCCTACACAGCCCCGTCAGCAGTTGCAAACATATTGTACAAACGATGATCGCACATCAAACCACATAGTAAATATGTTATTACGCTCACAATGGGCCACCTAAGCGTCCAACAAATGAGCGCTTGGAGGTGCGAAATTTGGATCAGGCCATGATAATGTCCGTGCCCGCATTAAGCTCCGATTGTCGAATCGCAGAAAGAAACTGTGCCAAAAACGTGTCAACGTTATGGCCTTGTCAAGTCTAGAATCCAGTGTAGCGTTCAACGGAAGTCTTCTTCCACGGATCAGCGATCAATTCGTTGTTCACATCGAACCTGTACATAACGTCGATTACCAAATTTTGCTGCGGCATAAAAGAACATAGGGAAACCACCAGTATCTGATCGTGATGAGTACCACTGTATGAGAACCAGAAGTCCGTAAAATCAACCAGACCATCGTCGGTAAGTCTGAGATGTAACCAACTATAAGGCTCTGATGATGGCTGATGACCCGTATAACGAGAGACATCAAGACTGCGTACTGATTCTGGGGGACACAAGTCAGAGGACGGTTGTTTCAAGAAGGGATCCTAAATTCCCGATGGTCCTTTCTCCGGATTGTGGAGAAAGCTGCCCGGAAAAGATTGAGGAAAACAAAAGGTTAATCGATTCAGTGGTAAGATAAATGAGCAGTCTCTGCTTGAATGCACATAGATTAGTCAATGCCCGAATATGAATCGGCAAATGGTAAGTGGTAAGTGGTAAGTGGTAAGATAAATGAGCAGTCTCTGCTTGAATGCACATAGATTAGTCAATGCCCGAATATGAATCGGCAAATTATTCCGAAGATAGCTATACGTAGAAGCAAAAAAGAGATCGTTTAGAAATGGAAGAAGCAGGAGGCGGTATAATCAACGTTGAATTTCTTAGGTTGTAAGGGCGAGTAACGGGAGTAAGGGCAGACATCTTGGGGAGATTTGAACTATTATTAAGGCAAAAGAGGAAACAAAACCCTGATTCCATTCTCCCGACCTAACGAAATTTTAGTTTCGTTATCTCACATCTATCTGAGTAGGAAGTATCTGAAAATGCCGGATAGAGGACCCTTTTAGTTAATCTTCTTTGGACATTTTCCATTTTTGAACGGCTAGATTCGTTCATTAGACCGAAGCATGGACAACATTATTCGAAAATAGGAAGCACATACATACGATAAAGTCTTCGCTTCATATCGGGAAGGTTGAAATTATAAGAGATGAAGCCGCATATCTGATCAGCTTTTGCTGTAATTCTATCAGCGTGAGGTGAAAGATCTAATTTATTGGTGTAAAACAAAAACCGGAGTCCTTAATTTTAGACCATTCAGTCATGGGGCAAACTTGAAAAATGATAGGCTGTGGGAGCCTTTTAGGCCCAAAACACATGAACTGGCAGTTAGAGGGCAAGAACTCAATCTGTTTATTGGAGCTCCACGCACATAGAGCGTCAAAATCCGAATGAATGCGTTATCAACATCGCTCATCAGTAGACTTAGAGAAGGAATCTACACATTTAAAGTCGTCCGCGTATGTATACGATTGAGAGTGTTTAACTTTTGTTGAAATATCATTTATATAAAGCAAGACTAACAGGGGGCCCAGAACGGTACCTTGAAGGACACCGCTTAAAATAGCGGTAGGGGTAGAGTATAAAGACCCAACTAAGACCTTTTGTTTCGGTTAAAAAGATATGATCTAATAAACTTAATAAGAGGACTACAAAATCCTATAGCCTCTAGTCTTTCTAGTAGTCTCCTATGAGGTACTTCATCGAATGCCTTACTTAGATCATAAAAGATGACCACCACAGATAAATGATCGTTAAGAAGACAAGTGAGGAGATTTAGTTAATGCATATGACATGTTTCACTAGATCGGTTCGGAAAAAACCATGCTGAGATCTATTCAATATTTTATTGCTTATGCAAAAATCTGTAATTTTCTGGTGATTAATTTTTCAAACATTTAAGCTACAGAATGTATTTTATGAACACCGCGATAATTTTTAATGTCAGATCCGAAACAAGATTTAAAAACTGGAATTCCAATAGAAGCTTTCCAAGAATCAGAAAAAAAACCGTTTTCGAGAAATATTGTAAATAATTTGTTCAGTAAAGGACAAAAAATCTCTTAATTGCTTTATAAATGAATAAGGTATGTTATCAATCCCGACTGAATGTGAATTGTTGACACGAGCTTTTTCTTTATGGATACTTGTAGGTAAGAAATCAATTGAAGTGAGATTTGAATCTTACATCAGAAGTATTTCGGGTGTTGGACTAGTCTCAATTGTCAAGAACATGGCGAAGAAGGAATTTAATATTTCTGCTTTTGCCAAATCCTCTGTTACAAAATGAAAACTTTTATCAAGTAAAGGCGAAATGACTTTCTGAAGCTTAGCGGTTGACCAAAAACGGAAGACTTGAGCAACTGATCTGGAAGAGTTAGCATCATTTAGTGCCAGGGACTCTCTACGCCCATATATGCTTTCATTTCTAGTCACTGAACTGACCAGTTGTGACATGCTTACAAAATTGATAGTTTCTACCATTTTTTTCAAATTTTGGTGGACAAATATCTGCCTCCCAGTCAACGTCTGGCAGATTAAAATCAACTTTGATCATTTTGACATCAACTTAAGCTTCTGCAACTTTTGCAAACAGTTCACAGAGCGCACTTTCATTACCAGAATAACATGAGGGATTATAGACACAGCCAATTACAGTTTTTTTATTGTGCGGGAGGATGACTGAAATAAAGCATACATCTCCCGAAAGCGATGAAATGCTCAGATGAAACGGGAAATGTACAAAAGATGATTTGATATAACGAAGGCAACCACCGCCACATTTTTTAATGCGGTCTTGTCAGTACATGCTAAAATTATCGATAGCAAGCAATGAGTCAGTAATAAGAGAGTGAGCCCAAGATTCAGCGATGCAAATAACATCTGGATCAAGCTCAAAAGCTACTGTTCTTTGCTCTGTCATTTTATTTACAACTGATTTCGCATTCAGAGAAACTTTACTGAGCGTATCCGTGATATGCATGTTACGCTCATCCGTATTTCTAAAAAAAGGTAAAGTTGGTGGCGTAAAGGGAACTGGCTTGAGAGAAACAAAAGGTGGAAAGCAAGATTGTTGTGGTCTACAATTAGCTCAAATATAATTTTAAAATATATAAGGATTATTGTATGGCGGCCGATTTGCTTGAAAATTGAGGAAAGGTTGCCCGTTTTATGGAGTAAGAAAAGAAGGAGTCGGTCGTAGAAAGGATTATGATCAAAGTTAGCATCATTTTTTTGGAAAACGCACGTTTGAAAATGACATAAATGCGTATGCAAGACTATGATCATACTTTGAAGATTTAATTATGTTGTGATTTTGGACAATTTGTGGGGTTGGAAAATAACTAACACAAGTATTAACATGTGCTATAGATGCTGATGTGCCAGCATGTTTGGTCTACACGCCATGCAACATAGAATTGAAATTATATTCCAACTGATGTTAACTATTGGATAATTGCTGACGTCGTGGTTAAGACAAGGATATGGCAGCATTAAAAGTAAGGTCAGATTTCGGCTAAGTGGAAGAATAACAGCTAAACACACTGTTTTGTTTTTGACAGGAAATAATACATAAAATCGGTACATCTGATTTATTTTTGTAATGTTGCTGAATAACAAGGAATTTTTCCTTAATCTTGCCACTGAAGGTGGACATAATAATCACGTTCATCGGGCGATTAACGCGAATCCCGAAGAAGGTATCGTGGTCAATAATACAAGTTAAGAGACCTTATATTGATAGCTGTGGCCTTATTAGGTGTGGCTATCATGTAAGGCCATATAATGGTATGGTTGCCCCTCATTTTTGCTTAAAGCATCCATTTATGGGGTTTTTGGAAACCTATGGGCCGTAATGCTGTGTCATCATAACGCACAAGGAGAGACAATAAAGCCTTTTGTTACTGCTTTCGTTAAAATAAAATGCGGGAGGGATAGGTCGCGGAAATAACGACGACGACTGAAAGCGGAGACATTTAACGAATGGATAAACTGTTGGTTTCAGCCTCTGCGCAGCGCTTTTGAGCAACATGGAATATTTTAGTTTAAAAATCGTTTTCATCATCAACCAGAAAAGATGAAAAATAACTTACGAAGGCATTAACCAAATTAGATTGAGGCGGAAGCTTCAGAAACTCGCGCTTTTCCACCGCCAGAGTACCTATGCGCTTGTTTCTGTTTGTCGAGTCTGTGTCAGAATTGCCACTTCCCTAGTATTATACTTTTGCTCGATAGGTATATTTTCATCTGCCTTTTACCTGTAAACTGACCATTAAATTAAGCGTTAGCGAGTTAGTGTGGGCTCGTACGTCAGCATAAAATGTTTGAGGAGAGGAGAAGACTAAGGCTAAGAGAAGACCGTCCCACATCAGGCGTTTCGAAGATTTGCTTTCCACCGCTGCCAAGTGCTTATGGTCTCCAGCCAAATCTCCAGATGAGACAGCTCCAAATCATCAAACCGACAGCTTTTGGACACGCCAGTACACGTGCACATTAGAAATATGGAAAGACCTAGCTAATGCACACAGCTCAGGAAAAGCTACACAGTAAACCGCAAAGTTGAAGATTAACCTCGACAGTTTTTGAACTAGCACACTTAAACTACTGGGCTTAAGTGGAGCAAAACGCTGCTTCGTCCATCTGGGGCATGACTTGTCGGAAAAACAAGTTTTTGCGACAGACAAGAGGTGACTAGTGGGGTCAACACCTGCATTCAGCTATCCCGTTGTTTTTCATGAGCCATGTTCACTGGGATTTACGTAGACGGAAAAAATATGGTCTTGTAACAAAACTGTTCACATGGCATAATTTTACGGTAATTTTAGATTCTAGAACGAACATTCAAGCAATCTGCCTTCGAATTATGCTGTGCCTGGAAACATTAACTAGGCAGTGCTTTTTATAATTTAATTACCATTGGTATGGCTGACCTCTTCATAAGAGGATATGACGGTGGTGCGGTCAGAAAATATATTGAGTCTCCCGCAGAAAACATTTCCGTTTTATACTAAAAAAAAGATTCTTGCGTGATTTGTATCAATTTCCATTGAAAATTCCAAAATATTTTTTTGGAAATCATATCCCGTCTGTTGTGCGGAATGAAAATACGTTGACGGCTACAAACGGATAGGCTGGCTGTTTACTTTAATTTTAAATTGAGATGTTATTTGTTGTAAAATTTATGCAATCTTGTGTACATTTAAAGAAATTTTCGTTTGACACTTCTTTTTTTCAATAATCTCGAGAGTTCGACTGCGACGAGCAGCACATTGTTTTTGAAATTCTGCTGAACACTTTACCAATTGCACTATTTTGCTTTGTTAGTCCATAAATGCCCATTTTTTTGAACCAATTTACCGAAAACTTAAAATAAAGGAATATCTTAAACGCATTTATATCAAAAATAAGTTCTTATGCACTCATCCTTAGATAGCTGTGTGCGTGGTTCATGACTTAAGAATCGCTTAAGTATGTCAACTCATTGCCAAGAAAAATGAAGTTCCATAACATAAGCTGAGAACAAAGGTGTCTTATATTAATTAAACACTTTCGATAAAAATTAACCTCCGCAAAAAGCGCTGCACTAAGATATTTTGATGTCAAATATCTGTGCGCGATACCCTTTTCAAAAACACAGGCAATATCAAAAAAGTATATTTTGACCGTTTTTTGGATTTCCTTAAACGTATGGCGAGGAGTTTTCAATGCACTCCTTTACTTCTAGGCAGCGTTTTTCCATTTTAATTGTGGAACAGAGGGATCCAAAATATCATCCAATATTCTCAAATATGGTTATTTTTTCCCTGTCCTGTTCACAGTTTTCTATTTATTGATTTTCGTGTATACTTTGACAACATTTAGATGAAGTAAGTTAACGATGTTAACTAGAAAACATGTGATATTTAGAATAAGTTCCTGTAAAGTCAAATAGGCATACTAATTTTTGCAAGTTGAACACATATTGCCCTCTTTGAAGTCAACTTAATATTTCAGAAGATTAAATGGCGATCGTACGTTTGTTTTAGATCATTATTAGCAGGCCTTTACATTTATATGGTTATTTAGTTAGTGAAGCATGCGGGTTGGATGGAAAATATAATTTTGTCAGGACGCGGGAAGTTGAAGGAGAGCAAAGGGTGTCAAAATCCGCTCAGCACAAGGGGGAACTGGTATTCCGCTGAGATAATAAGCTGTTGACTGTTGGATTATCAGTTTTGTGACCATGGTAACTGCGGTGCCACGTTAAAGTTATGTTGGGCGCACAGGCCAGTCGGCGTCACCGGATGGTGGCGGCTTGTGCCGTAGCTGTCCAAGAAATTTTGAGAAGCTTGAGTGTACCTTGTAGAGCACTCGGAAGGCTTTTTTGGCATCCACCTGATAGGCTGAGCCTACCAGGAGTGCTAGAATGGAACTATTCACACCCTTATTTGACCCTATCCTTACCATGTTTGAATGTGTTCTCGTACACTTTTGGACTGACGCTGGCTCATGCGATCAATATATCCCGCCCCTTAGGAGCAGGTTGTTGAATATATGCCCACAGAGGTGGTCCGGGCTGGCAATTTGTCCTTGATCTCTCCGTAGAGGATGAAAGTCGTCGAGATCAGAACATGGGCGTTGGCTGCTGGGAAGGTGGTTGCTACAGTTTGACTCAGGCGCCACCTTAGAAGTTTGCTTGGTCCATCCCCTTGAAATGGGACCCTGATGAATATTCGCTTCTTGACTGCAAGTTTTGGTTGGCCTTTCAGCCAGTTTCTTGGTGATAAATCGACTGGGATCCCCATCACTTCGAAGGACACCTTCAATCGTCTTTAGCTCCACTTCTATGCTCACATTCGAGCAGATCCTTCTCGGCCTTTGCGCTAAACATTGTATTATATTACTTTTGAAGTAAAACGGTACGGGACTGTGTGTATGAGCTCAACCTGAACGGCATAATGATGTTCTCACGGGATGTTTCTTCCCTGCCCACAAAAGTGCCAGCCACAGAGACAGTAGATAACATCTGTGAATGGATTTGCTCAAATCACCAGGACAAAGGAGTAATTATAATACCTTGTATACTTCAGGCCTTAATATGCGTCATCAATTAACCAACAATTCGATAACACGAAGTTCTAGGAATAATTGGTTTAAAAACATTATCCGTAGTCTATATCTATAAGACAAATATAACTGTTTAGAAGCGAATTTGTTAGATTCGAAAAAAATGAATATGGCAGTGTCATGCGGAAGGTGAAATGCAAGGGCACACAGAGATGAGCCACATCTATATCCATATTCTGCTTATGTTTTCTGATATCCACTGCCTCAGTTAGTTGGGGGGCTTGGAAGCAAACTCAGTTGAAGCTGAGCGTGGGGCAGAATAAAAAGTATTATCGAAACATTACTCGTATAGACAGGTTCCCGGCACTACACTCGGGTTCCCAAACCGGTGCGGCATCATAGAACATAGGGAACCCACCATTTTATGATCGTCATGGGTACCGCTGTATGAGATCCAGATGTCCATAAAATCAACATGACCATCGTTCGGGATGTCTGAGGTGTGACAAAATATAAGGCCCTGATGATGTTTGATGACCAGTGAAGCGAGAGCCGTCAAGACTGCGTCCTGTGTCCGGGGGATACGAGTCAGAGGACGGTAGTTTCAAAAAGGGTTCCTTAATTTACGATGGTCCTTCCTCGGGATCGTGGTGAAAGCTGCCCGAAAAAGATGAGGAAAACAAAAGCCTCATAGATTAAGTGCTAAGATAAATGTGCAGTCTTCGCTTAAATGCACATAGACTAGTCAACAACCGAATACCAATCGGCAAATTATTCCAAAGATAGCTATGCCTAGAAGCAAAAAAAGATCGCTGCATCCAAGTCTAGCAAGTATATCAATGAGCAAATTAGAGGCTACGAAGCTAAGCCACCAGATAAATAATCTGATGTACTGTAAACGTTACGTAGATTATGTATTCGCAGTTGCGTCAGACCAAGCCAATCTGCCAACTCTAATGAATACAGTGAATCAGGCACACCTGTCTATTAAGTTTACATTAGAAGCAAAAAAATCTGGATCGCTTCCATTGCTTGATATACTACTTAGTAAAAGGGCTGATGGGAGCATTCAACGGAAGGTATATCGAAAGAAGACGTGGTCCGAGCAATT
>JAYGXS010000003.1:91112797-91124326 GCA_036362985.1 Ligula intestinalis | reverse complement strand
GGGGGCATAAGGGAGGACCCTAAATCTCAGGTCATTATTTATGTTCTTGGACCTGGTCCTTCCTTCAAGTTTGAGGAAATCAAAATTGCTGCAAGACCTGACATCCGTAGAGCCGTCACTGGATCGATTCTTGGTTGTCTAGCTGGCGATGAAGTAACATGTACCATGACCTTCCCAGTTTGTATTCTAGGCCGAGGCATTCCGTATGCATAGTTGTAAGTTACGCGGGAGGACGCGGATAGCCTACGTTTCCAATGACAGCGAGCCAAATCGCTGAGTCCGCATCGTGTCAAGAGTCGGGATGGCAGTTTCTGATGAACGTTCACCCGACCGTTAATGGATATTATCTGTCACACTCTGCCTAAGGCCTCGGCACATGTACTGGCAGCCGTAATTCCTAAAGGCATACGCAGATAAGCAGCGAGCTCGTGGCTCAATGGGACGAACGTTTCACTCTGATCAAACACGGCGCGAGTTCGAGGCTCTGGTGGACACGCCTCTTAAGGCTTGGTGTGACGGACTTACGACGACTTAGAATCCAGAAGTGATAATTTAAGGCTAGGTGATGATAGTGTTGACAGTGAACTGTTCGGTCATGGACAATGGAACAGTAACTCAGGCGACCCAATTGTGCAAACGTCGTAGCCTTAAGGGAAACCAAACTCACACAGCATGGAAAGCTTCGGCGCAGCCAAAGCTTTACCATTGGGTTAAGTGTATCCGCAATGGTTGTTTCCGTATGAGCAGTACGTTGGTTAGGTAAATTCATCCAAGTGTGATAAAAGACACTGTTCATGCTGAACCTCGCAGCTCAGTGGTAAAGTCTTGGGTATAAGTTTTACTACCACTGCGGCTGTGAACGTTCCAAAATTCGGTCAGCTGAATTAACAAGCTCTAGCAACTCCCCTAATAAACGTGCAATGACCACGTCATATATGACCACTTATGTTGAATGGGAAACTTAAAAACTTCATCCTTAACTATGACTCTCTATGATGATGTGTTTGAGTGAGAATCCGAAACGTCGGTTCAAGTGAGGTCACATTGTACCCATCGAATTTCATTGTTCTTTTGAATTATGCTCATTGCTTACTGAAGTGCACAAGCTGGCAAATTCTACATTTTCTGGGCAGTGTGTAATAACTAACATCCTTGGTGTCACAGAAGTAACTGACCTTTTGGTTTTCTAATAAATCGAAAACTATGAACGCTAGGATATCGGAACTTGCTATATTCGAAAGAAAACCCTTACTTGAATTTGGTGCACTGAAAATCCAAGAGAAATTCAAGAAAGGCCGCTGCATTCACTTCATCTGATGGCGTGGTGCGGAATAACTGCTTCCAATGTGATTGGCCCACACATTTTGAAAATAAGGATTGCGCAACAGAAACAGTTAATGGTAAAAGATGCTGAACTTTGATTAGCGAATTTCAAATTCCTGAAATGAAGGAACATTACCAACGCAATATGTAGTTTTAACAGGATGGAGCCATGGCCCATACAGCTATAGAAGCGATGACATTGTTAAATTAGAGCTTTCCAACCTATTTGATTTCAAGATTTGGTAATATTGCTTTGCCCTCTCGATCTCCAGCATTGACCACATGCGATTACTTTTTATGAGGCAACCTGAAATCAAATGTTTACATAAAAAATTCAACAAATCTGGAAGAACTTAAAAAAAGCCTCTGTAATGAAATAAAAACAATATCGCCTGATGCACTAAGGAACATTATGGAAACGACAAAGAAATGAACCTGTTGTTGTCAAAGCAAATATGGCCATCATTTAAAAGAAATTATTTTCACAGCCTAGTTTTAACAAAAAAAAGGTTCTTCGTGAAAATTAAACAAGTCAGTATACTAGCGTTAATAGTTTTCGTTTTATAAGCAAATCAAAAGGGTCAGTTACTGAAGAGACACCCTGCATATATGCGCCTGTTTACATTTAGCAATTCTTACATTATTTGGCCAATATCAGATGTCACTAGTTGCCATTGCAGCAGATATGACAGCACAAGTAAAAGGCCAACAGCATTACAATCATTAGGCAATACTATAACAATAAAAAGAAGGGCACGTCCTGCCATGCGTTTTCAACAATGAAAAACAAAAACAAAATGATTTAATACCGGACAAATTGACCAAGATTATTAAAAAATGGCTTTGGAGGATGACAGACTTGGAAATATGTTCGCGATATTCCATGTTTGCACTTTGATAAATATCCCTTACTGAGCCCTCACTGATCCCTCACTCCCTTGTTTTGCCGAAAATGTTCCCTTGTCTGCACTAACACCGACTATGCGTCTGCTGGGAGGGCCCGAGACTGAGCCCAATTGTATATCAGGGAGACTGAGTAACGAGCAAGTGAAGCTTATGTAGGCCCACTTATTCATCTCAACTTCTTGCATGTTAACCTGCAAGAACGGTGGTTATAGGCATTGGAAGGTGGGGATTTAGTACAGACAGTCTCCCTTGTTTTTGTCGAAAATGTTCCCTTTTCTGCACTACCAGCGACGGTGCGGCTGCTGGGAGGGTCCGAGACTGAGCCAAATTGTAGAGTGGGGTGACTAAGTACCGAGCAAGAATAGCTAATGTTGACCATCTGCATAATCGCTAGCTCCTGCGTGTTATCCTGCAAGAACTGTGGTCATAAGCTTTCACGGTTGGGGATTAAGTGCATACAGTCTCCCTTGTTTTCATCGGCAATGTTCACTTGTCTGCATTACCAGCGACTATGCGGCTGCTGGGTGGGCCCGAGACTGAGCTCAATAGCAGAGCGGGGAGACTGAAAACCGAGCAAGAATAGCTTATGTAGGCCATCTAAATAATCGCAACCTCCTGCATGTTTTCCTGCAAGAACGGTGGTCATAGGCTTTCGTGGTTGGGATTTTGTACACACAGTCTCCCTTGTTTTTGCCGGAAATGTTTACTTGTCTGCACTACCACCGACTCTGCGGCAGCTGCAAGGGTCCGAGATTGAGCCCAATTGTAGAGCAGGGCGACTAAGTACCGAGCAAGAAAAGCTTATGTCGGCCATCAAAGTATTCGCTACCTCCTGCATGTTTTCCTGCAAGAACGGTCGTCTTAGGGTTCCACAGCAATGTTTTCTTGTCTGCATTACCAGCGACTATGCGGTTGCTGGGAGGGCATAAGACTGAGCCCAATTGCAGAGCCGGAAATCTGATTACCGAGCAAGCAAAGCTTATAAAGACCATTTAAATAATCGCTACCTCCTGCATGTTTTCCTGCAAGAACTGTCGTCAAAGGCTTTTATGGGTGGGGATTAAGTTAACACAGTCTCCCTTGTTTTTATCGATGGTGTTCATAGGGTTCAATGGGTGGGGAATAAGGACACACAGTGGCATACTTGTTTTTACAAGTGGTTTTTGGCTTTCCTTTTACGATAGGCAGCTTTGTTTCACGTGAACACCCTGACTTCAAATGTACGATACAAACGGAATTTGTGTACAGTTATAGACTGGCTACACAGCCTTTTTTCTTTATTTGGTTGAACATAGATTTCCACTATTTTACAGTTTTCTCAAGATGTCAAGGAAGTGTTCTGACTGGGGATGCCCCGTCCACGTGCTATCCTACTGCAAGTGTACCTGTGATAAAGCGACCAGCTGATGGGAATAGACGACAAGCGAATACCCAAACAGCCCTTTCACAGAGAGCCCGTTTAATATGCTTATCAAAAATAAGACGGCAACGAAGCTAAAAAATGATCGTGCAAAACTCTCTGATGTAACTGCAAGAAGATTAGTCTTCGGATTATAAGTTCTTCCTAAACTGGAACACTGCAATGTGCAAACAGCCATGGCTATATCACATGAGTTCTTACACAATCTTGAGCAAATTTTTCATCTGATATGCGAAGGGACAAAGCATCGCGGTTGATGGGTTGAATAATGTATTCTGCACAACGGGAGCGGATAATAAGTGGGCGAATGTTTAAAAGAGCGTGCTTTTTGCCGTGAAAACCGGCCTCCAAAGTGTGTGCGCGTGCCGCTAACCTAGGGTCTATGGACATGCCCTTTTGTGTGTGTCGGTGCTGTAGGCGATAGGCCAGACTGTAGCTTGCGCGCTCGGCAGCAGCCGATAAGCCGCATGCACTCGGAGTTGAATTAGTATAAAAAACGATGAAATAGTGAAGGACTCAGGGTCAATAATACTCAATTGGATTACGGTTTGCTGACGACAACTGAACGGTTTCAATCCGTCTGTTTAATCTCAATTGTCGATATGTCACACGTTTCAGGGTAAGAATATTTGAGGTCTTGAAACAGTTTATCATTTGTGAATTTGTGATTGATCCTTCTACAGAATTATATTCAGCCGTGGTCAGTTTGAAAGATTATCCTCTTCAGGCAGGCATCAATCGAGGGTGCAATATGGAGTTCTCACTGCTTTACAGTATTGTGAATTGTACAATATCGGCAACTTCCTTTGAGGGCAGTTCGGATATCTAATAAATATTTCTGAGCATCATCGTTATTTAGCATCGAATAACCAAAACGCGAACCGCAAACTGGGAAAGGACAACAAACAATTTTCCATGCTATATTTATATATACTATGTTCGCAATAAATGAGACCCAAAACAACACTTTTTGCACATATGGTTGATTATGTCCCTTAAAGGTCATATAAGTATCGATGCAATTCTTTTGCTATCAGAAAACACTAAAAAATATGAAATGTAATTTAATTTTATCATTTTTAAGTCGATAAAAAATTTATTCTACTGAATGAGTAAAGTGCTTTTTGCAAACTATATGTCTGCAGGCATAAAAGTTATGCACAAAAAGTATATTCACTATATGGAACATTCCCGTCGGAGAATTGTAGTGGAATTTGGAGGAGAGGGCGTTTCGATTTGAAGTTCCATTTCCCATAACGAAGGTGTGAAATCACAACTTTCTAGTTATCTAAAAATACTAGGTACTGATCCAGGCGGATGATCTGTATCAGTACTCGGCATCAGAAGAAATCAGCCTGTGCAATGCTCATGATTTCGCGACAGAATTTGAAGCTCTTCGATGGGATGTTATAAGACCCTATTTCTCGATCAAATAACTGACTAGAAAAGTGCCTTATCTTATGCAAGAAAAGATGTGTCGTGCTACTTAATCGAAACTTTTTTATTTTTATTTTCAGTTCTATGAGAGTTTGACTTTTCCGAACAGAAATAGGAAGGGTATTCCATATTGTCACGTATCGAACATAGTAGAAATTTAACCATTGAGCCTTTATAAATTTGAGGATTTTGATCAAATTAACATTATTTCTAGAGTACTGGGGACCATTTTGATATGGTAGCATGTGTGTGCTGATAATTTCTTGGGTGGTTGATTTATTTGGTGGTTCTGAAAATCTGACACATATAGACAGCTGCATAACAAAAAAAATGTTTCAATGCAGGTTATTTATGCAAACGCATTTAAGATATATCTTATTTTGAAAGATTCTGTAAGCACCTTAAATATACAGGATGTCCCAAAAAGGTATAGATATTTTAAATAATTGTGAACTTTGTATTTATCATAATTGCATTATTTTAAAAGTGTAAAACTCTTAACAAGAATCGTTCTATTGTCTTCTTTTTGCACGATCTCAAACTGACATCCGTTTAATCTAGACACAGTTGATAATGCGCAGAAATATAATCGCACACACTATAAAGCAATTGCATGTGTATTTGGAAACATTCATTTTCAATGCCTTCTCCCTTTCTCAATTATCATAAATACAGTAAAAGTTCAAAATGTGTACAAGAAAATGGTACTTCGTAATACTTTTGCATTTTTGAAACAATATAATTATAATAAACCTCAAAGTTGCAATTGTTAGAAATGTGTATAAATTTTTGGGACACCCTGTAGTCATTATTTTTGTTCAAAGGACTGAAGCCTGTGAAATGTTTGAGTCAAAATTCGAATTTCAGGGAAGATCTGAGCCTTTTCTTAATCTTAATCCCAAAATAATAACAAACATATTTGGCAGACGGTAAATACTCTTAGTGAACAAATGATGGTACGTTTATAATCGCAGATGACAAGTAAATTTAAATTAATGGCAATAATTATTTGTGAGGCCGAGTCGATATTGAGAAATTGAGGTCCTTCTGTCGGACGGGCAACTGGTAATATGGGTTTTTAATTGTGGTGTAGTCAACTGAGGTGTAGACGGTGATAAGTGGAAATTATAATGATAGAAATAAGATTTAAAGCAACGTTTCCCTGGTACAAATTAAAATATGGCAATAGCAGCAAAATGATTTATTGGATCCATATCATTTCGAGAGAGCTTGTCATTTGCCGCCTCTCATTACTATACGTGTATATTCTCTTATGTGATTCACGTTAAGTAATGAGAGGCGGCAATTGACGAGCTCTCTCGAAATGATATGGATCCAATAAATCATTTTGCCGCTGTTGCCATATTTAAAAAGAAATAAGAGCTAAACATTAACGGTAACTTTAATAAAAAGTTAACAAAATGCTGTGGTTATGGAACTAACGCACTATCTAAGTAAAACAATCCCTAAACCTCAAACAATTACCAAGACCAAAATCAACCGAGAAGATATTGCGGAAAATGGATACAACCTGAATAATGGTATCCTGTGGGGTTAAATTTTAGCGGTGTTGGCAGTGTATTTAAAGTGCAGGCAAAATCGAGGAAAATGGGGCGATAATGTTTAAGGTCACAAATAGTCAGAGACCACCACAGGGCAAAAAGTATGGGAAGGGAATCAAAAGCGCAAAGTTAAATCTTCAGTGACAATAAGTTAACCGCGAAGCATGCTATTGGTGCGAATAATCAGGGAATTGAATGTTGAGGTTCAAGGAACTAGCAAACTCATCCTTCACGAGTGGCAGCCAACGAGAGGTTGGCAAGATTGCAAACTGATAGCATTACATGTGCGCGTAATATAAATAGTTTTGATAGGTGGCGCAAATGACATATTATGCTAAGGTAGTAGTGCAAACACTGGAAGATACGGAAAACAAGTACCATTAACTTTTTAGCTACATGAGGATTACATGGAAAGAATAGTGGCTTTTGTTTAATCCAAGAGTACACGTCAGACAAAATCAAATTGCACTGGCCGAGAAATGATAAAATTTGCCTTAAATTCAGCCGTTCGGGAGTAGTTATAGGAGACAGCTTATGTGCGAGCCCCATTGCATCAGGCAGCTCGCCGACTGAGAACAACGCCTCTGGTTATCTCCCGGGCGGATGAAAGACAAATAAGGTGTGTAAGGAAAGATTTCTTAAAAGATCTCCTGGGCTGCATGACCCCTATAAAAGTAGTATTTCATGCAGCTTACGATGAGTAAGGACCTGTGCTAACTCACATGGTAACAGCAATTTAACAGTATTGAAACTGCTGGCATGGTAACAAAATCCGTTTTTGTGTGTTGCAGCCCTTGCACTCCCAGTGCATGATCTGTCCGGCTATCTTAACCGACGCCATACGCAGAACTCGTTTACACTTGTCAATCAAAATATTTGGTTCTGTTATGTCAGTAAAAAGGACTGCTGCCATCTCGGATTCGGTGCGATTGCGCAAACTTTATGATGCAAAGAAAACTTGCGGTAAACGGCAATGTTTCGTTTTCCTTTGTGGAAAATGCCCCAGGAAATAACAAATTAGTTCGAAGTCCATGTTATTCAAAAGCCGGTTAGGCTTGTGCAAGCTGTTGGGTATAATTTTGGCCTCTGTGTCCGGCAAGACTCTACGAGTGGTGATATCCATAAAGGAACTCTTGTCACTAATGATCTGTGTTGTTTAGATGAGAGCGGCGAAGCGTGCGAGTCGAGGGTAGGCAAGCATCTGCACGCAAACCAATTTATGTATTTTCAGTTAACCCAGATGCAGACCACGCGAAGACGCGTGGCGGATGTGCAGTGGCAGATAGCAGTCCTTTTTTACTCTAATAGTGAATGTGAAGATGATAGAAGGTGAATCTTTGAGGCGAGGCCGAGCGAACGCCTGCGCACAAACCAACTGTTCCATGCTAGTGAACCCCCAGATGCAGAAAGTCTGCAAACGCGTGCCAGCGGAATGCACGAAACATAAACTTATGTACTGTTGATCGACCTAACAGACACAAATTATACGGCGGACGTGAATTAAGGAAGGCCAACGGAGGCAGAACAAAGGATGCCACAGAGGAACTGGACAAGAAGGCCACGCCGAAGACGACGGATATAAGAAAGCGGAAAACCTGACAATCCCGTGAAACCGAACTGCGGTAGGAAGCGTTTGCAAATGCGGGCTTCACAAACGGCCATATTTGTAGAAATAAGATAATTATATAAAGCATTACTTGCGCTAACGGAAGGTGCAGATATCCATTCAATGATCTCGTTGCTGTTGTTGTTGTTGTTTTTCCTTGGCTCCCTGACGCAAAGCATCCGTGTTAATCGGACATGGGAAAATCAGGAGAGGAAATAACAAGAAAAGCTTTCTTGGCCAACAAGGAGGGAAGGGAGAAGGCTAAAAGGCATACCGAGGTTTCCGGTGTGGCTAGACGAGGGTGGGTGAAGAAACGGATGGGAGGAAACCGTGACATGGAATAAGGGTCAGGGCCGTTTGTGCAAGAAATAGTGACCTTAATCAGTGAATCTCGTTTGACGAGTAAGATTGCATTTGAGTCTATCTGTGTTATAGTTATTTCCGCGTGGAGTATAGTTTCCGTGGTTGGTGCCCGACGAGTCCAATAATGTATCACATCGGGAAATAACGTGACTTGAATGGTTTACATAACTGCGTTCAAATGACGAAATAGTCGGTCTGAACGCTTTTGACAGGATTAACGACATGATCGATGTGCTGGCTGCAGAGCTTAATGCAAGGGAATGTATCAATCGTGAGAGAGAGGATGTTTTTCGACTATTTAGGATGGAAGTAGATCGCGGAGTGGAGGGCTTTTTAGGACCGGACATCCGGAGGTTGGATTAACTTGTACATTGACGCTAGTGGGACTATGAACAGATATCCGTAGGAAGACCTTACAGTTGTATTTACGCAAGCTGGACTATAATAAAACATCGGGGAAAGTTTAAACGGGTGCAATGACGCTAACAGAACTAACAGTAGACTATAGAATAGGAGGCTCAAATTGTATTCGTCTATTTGACAGGACTACCGTAGTTCTTCGCTTCATTGGTGTAAGGTCTCGACAGAGGAAATAAATCGCTATTTCCAAAAAGCAAGAAATACAACCTCAATGAGTCCACCTCTATTGATAAAAGCAGTAAAAATAACATAGGTTGACGCTTCCTACGCAATTAGAGGCCTATTGTTTCCGCAATTTTGTAGTTGAACCCACCCTAGCATACAAAGGCAGTTGCAGCATCAAATGGACGACTGTACCAGTGGGCGTGTTTTAAAAAGAACTTATAATTGCACGGTTGTCATTAAAAGTTTTCACGCTTTCAAAATGGATGTGGGACTCAAGCCTTTCACAGTGTTCTGAGACAACATCAGACACATTACCAATTAATAGGTTTCCCAGTATTGTAAGTACAGATACAAACTGCTTTATGAAGTCATTACAGTTCTGTAAAAGAGATGACAATTATTTTACAAGAGTTCACTGTTTATCATCATTATTTTTATTTTCACGACAGCACTATGTTTGTAACGACAGGGCCTCTTGGCATTAAATAAACAAATTATTATTATTATAAAGCACTTTGTTTCGCCTTGGCAATGGACTGCATATTTACATTAAAGCTTTCACTAAAATGTGAAGTCAGAGTCTGTTCTGCACTGGATGCAGGTATCTTACGATAGGCTGCGGTTTTTGTGTCTTCTTTTAGGTAAAATATGGTTTGAATGTGTAGAGGCATTATCACTACAAATATACAAAAGGTCTTAGCAAATACGCGATGAAAACTTTCGAGGGTAGACTAACTGCTAAGAAGGGATTTACCAGACTATTCTAGTAGAAAAGTTGTAAAGTCCAGTAAAGAGATTGACGATGAAGATGAGAAATGATACAACTCACTTAGATCCTTCACGATCCTAGTCGGCAGTAGTCAAGTAGTTGACTTGCCAAAGGATAACTCTGCGAGGACTGGATCCAAGTTCGTTGGGCTGTGAGTTGCAAAATGGGGAGAAAACTCGTTTGCAAATTGTCGCTGGATTCTCCTGGAGCCCGAGAGTGAGCACCAGAGAGGTGTCGTTGAAGGGCAAAATAAACAGCGGCAGGTGAGGAGATAATTGAGCTGTGGAGGGTGATTAGCAAGATAGTCGCTAGCACGCGTCAAAACCGAAAGTGTGAGAAAAAGTGTTGTATTTAGTTTTAACAAACTTGGTTATTGATAAATTTAAACAACACGTAAGTAGGGCCAAGAGCCCACATAACTCCCCCACCAGAGCGTTGGTGGGTTACAAACGCTCGACAAACGAGGATGTACAAAAATGTTAAACAACAAAGTCTCGCAAGTTGGTAGGAAAGCGAACATGTCTAGCAGAACGAGTGGAAGGGGGGGATGAGTGGGAGTGGTTAGAGGGGTGGGGGTAGGTTCGGGTGGTGAGGATGGCGGTGGGCCGAGGGCCGCAGGTGGAGTGCAGGGTGAAGGTGCCCCGAAAGTGGACGGACCAGGTGATAGAGGAGTGCATTCAACGTAGGCCGGCTTTAGTCTGTCGATGGAAACTGTATCAGTAGCATCAGCCCTTTGAATGACGAAATATTTGTCCTTCCGTTCAAGAACTTTGAAGCGGCCATCGTATGGTGGGCAAAGGGGCTTGCGAACTGCGTCGTGCCGGACAAACACGAATGGGGTTGTGTGTAAGTCGTCGTGCACGAAAACGCGTCGAGTTGTCGCGCGGGTGGGGGTTGGGCGTAGTGCGGCCATGCGTTGCTGCAGCTGTTGCACGAAGGTGTTAGTGGCGTCAGGGGTGACGGAGGAAGACTGCACGAGCTCACCAGGTAAACGGAGGGATGTGCCGTAAACAAGATCGGCGGCAGTGCACTGAATGTCTTCCTTAACAGCCGAGCGAATGCCGAGGAGGACGAACGGCAGGTTGTCGCTCCAGTTGTGCGGGGCAGGTTGAGACGTCAACGCGGACTTCAACTGACGGTGAAGGCGTTCCACGAGGCCGTTGGATGCTGGGTGGTAGGCAGTGGTGGTGATATGCGAGCACCCAAGCAGTTTGGTGAATTCACGGAAGAGTGCAGATGTGAACTGACTTCCGCGGTCAGTGGTGAGTGTAGCTGGAACACCGAAGTTGGCTATCCAGTGAGTAAGGAAAACCATGGCAATATTATCTGCCGAGGTATCCGAGATGGGAACGGCAATGGGCCATCGTGTGAAACGATCGACAGCAGTCAGAAGGTGCGTGAAACCACGAGATGGGGGTAACTGTCCGACTAAATCCATGTGGACGTGTTGAAAACGGGCGTCGGGAACCGCGAACGTGCTGAGAGGTGAAATTGTGTGTCACTGGACCTTATTCTTTTGACAGGCTAAGCAATGCCTGGTCCAGGTAGCAATGTCGGT
>JAYGXS010000003.1:91082375-91105046 GCA_036362985.1 Ligula intestinalis | reverse complement strand
TGGCTGCTGGAAGGGCCCGAGACTGAGCCCAATTGAAAAGCGGTGAGGCGAAGTACTGAGCAATAGAAGCTTATGTAGGCCCACTTATTAATCGCATCCTCCTGCATGTTTTCCTGCAAGAACTGTGATCAAAGGCTTTCGTGGGCGGGGATTTAGTACACACAGTCTCACTTGTTTTTGCCAGAAATCTTCCATTGTCTAAACTTCCATCGACTCTGCGGCTCCTGGAAGGGCCCGAGACTGAGCCCAATTGTAGAGCGGGGAGACGAAGTACCGAGCAAGATAAGCTTTTGTAGGCAGCCTTATTTATCTCTTCTTCCTGCATGTTTTCTTGCAAGAACTGTGGTCATAGGCTTTCGTGGGTGGGGATTAAGTACATACAGTCAACCTTGCTTTTGGCGGAAATTTTCCATTTTCGAATCTACCATCGACACTGCGGCTGCTGGAAAGGCCCTAGACTGAGCCCAATTGTATCGCAAGAACGGTGGTCATAGGCTTTCATGGATTGGGACTAAGTGCACACAGTCTCCCTTGTTTTTGTCGGAAATTTTCCATTGTCTAATCTACCATCGACTCTGTGGCTGCTGGAAGGGCCCGAGACTGAGCCCAATTGAAAAGCGGTGAGAAGAAGTACTGAGCAAGAGAAGCTTATGTAGGCCCACTTATTAATCGCTACCTCCTGCATGTTTTTCTGCAAGAACTGTGGTCAAAGTCTTTCATCGGTGGGGATTTAGTACACACAGTCTCCCTATTTTTTGCCGGAAATGTTTCCTTGTCTGTCCTACCAGTGGCTATGCGGCTGCTGAAAGGACCCGAGAATGATCCCAATTGTAGAGCGGGGAGACTAGGTACCAAGCAGGAAAAGTTTTTGAAGGCCTACTGATTAATCTCTTCTTCCTGCATGTTTTCCCTTAAAGAACAGTGGTCAAAGGCTTTCATGGGTGGGGATTTAGTACACACAGTTTCCATAGTTTTTGTCGAACATGTTCCATTTTCTAATGTACCACTGACTCTGCGGCTGCTGGAAGGGCCCGAGACTGAGCCCAATTGAAAAGCGGTGAGACGAAGTACTGAGCAAGAGAAGCTTATGTAGGCCCACTTATTTATCGCTACCTCCTGCATGTTTTTCTGCAAAAACTGTGGTCAAAGGCTTTCTTGGGTGGGGATTTCGTACTTACACTCTCCCTTGTTTTTGTCGGAAATGTTTCATTGTCTGCACTACCAGTGACTATGCGGCTGCTGAAAGGAACCGATAATGAGCCCAATTGTAGAGCGGGGAGACTAGCTACCGAGGAAGAGAAGCTTTTTTATGCCTTCTTATTAATCGCTTCCTCCTGCATGTTTTCCTGCAAGAACTGTGATCAAAGGCTTTCGTGGGCGGGGATTTAGTACACACAGTCTCACTTGTTTTTGCCAGAAATCTTCCATTTTCTAAACTTCCATCGACTCTGCGGCTGCTGGAAGGGCCTGAGTCTGAGCCCAATTGTAGAGCGGGGAGACGAAGTACCGAGCAAGATAAGCTTTTGTAGGCAGCCTTATATATCTCTACTTCCTGCATGTTTTCTTGCAAGAACTGTGGTCATAGGCTTTCGTGGGTGGGGATTAAGTACATACAGTCAACCTTGCTTTTGGCGGAAATTTTCCATTTTCGAATCTACCATCGACACTGCGGCTGCTGGAAAGGCCCTAGACTGAGCCCAATTGTATCGCAAGAACGGTGGTCATAGGCTTTCATGGATGGGGACTAAGTGCACACAGTCTCCCTTGTTTTTGTCGGAAATTTTCCATTGTCTAATCTACCATCGACTCTGTAGCTGATGGAAGGGCCCGAGACTGAGCCCATTTGAAAAGCGGTGAGACGAAGTACTGAGCAATAGAAGCTTATATAGGCCCACTTATTTATCGCTAACTCCTGCATGTTTTCCTGCCAGAACTGTGGTCAAAGTCTTTCATCGGTGGTGATTTAGTACACACAGTCTCCCTATTTTTTGCCGGAAATGTTTCCTTGTCTGTCCTACCAGTGGCTATGCGGCTGCTGAAAGGACCCGAGAATGATCCCAATTGTAGAGCGGGGAGACTAGGTACCGAGCAGGAAATGCTTTTGTAGGCCCACTTATTAATCTCTTCTTCCTGCATGTTTTCCCTTAAAGAACTGTGGTCAAAGGCTTTCATGGGTGGGGATGTAGAACACACAGTTTCCTTTGTTTTTTTCGAACATATTCTATTGTCTAATGTACCATCGAATCTGCGGCTGCTGGAAAGGCCCGAGATTGAGCCCAATTGTAGAGCGGGGAGACGAAGTACCGAGCAACAGAAGCTTATGTAGGCCCACTTATTTATCGCTACCTCCTGCATGTTTTCCTGAAAGAACTGTGGTCAAACTCTTTCTTGGGTGGGGATTTAGTACACACAGTCTCACCTGTTTTTGTCTGAAATTTTCCATTTTCTAAACTACCATCGACTCTGCGGCTGCTGGAAAGGCCCTAGTCTGAGCCCAATTGTAGAGCTGGGAGATTAAGTACCGATCAACATAAGCTTATATAGATTCACTTATTAATCGCAACTTCCTTCATGTCTTCCTGCAAGAACGGTAGTCAAAGGCTTACATGGGTGGGGACTAAGTGCACACAGTCTCCCATGTTTTTGTCGGAAATGTTCCATTGTCTTATCTATAATCGACTCTAAGGCTGCTGGAAGGGCCCGAGACTGAGCCCAATTGTAGCGCGGGGAGTCGAAGTACCGATCAAAAGAAGCTTATATATGCCCACTTATTAATCGCTTCTTCCTGCATGTCTTCCTGCAAGGAAGGTGGTCAAAGGCTTACATGGGTGGGGACTAAGTGCACACAGTCTCCCATATTTTGTCGGAAATGTTCCATTGTCTCATCTTTTCTCGACTCTTAGGCTGCTGGAAGGGCCCAAGACTGAGCCCAATTGTAGCGCGGGGAGTCGAAGTACCAAGCAAGATAAGTTAAAGTAGGCCCACTTATTAATCGCTACCTCCTGCATGTTTTTCTGCAAGAACGGAAGTCATAGGCTTTCGTGGTTGGGGATTTAGTACACACAGTCTCCCTTGTTTTTGTCGGAACTGTTCTCTTGTCTAATCTCCCATCGACTCTGCAGCTGCTGGAAGGGCCCTAGACTGAGCCCAATTGTAGAGCGGGGATATTAAGTACCAATCAACAGAAGCTTATGTAGGCCCACGTATTAATCGCTACTACCTGCATGTCTTCCTGTAAGAACGGTGGTCATAGGCTTTCATGGGTGGGGACTAAGTGCACACAGTCTCCCTTGTTTTGCCGGAAATTTTCCGTTGTATGCTGTATGCATTCAAACGGAGACTGCACATTTATCTTAACACTGATTCTATTAACCTTCTATTCTCCTCATCTTTTCCGAGCAGCTTTCTCCATTACCCCGAGAAAGGACCATCGGGAATTTAGGAGATCCGCTTGAAGCTATTCTCTTTGCCTCGTGTCCCCCGAGAAACTAGATGTTTCCATTAACCACCGCTGAATCAAACGAAGCCACGCGGAAGTACTCAGTCTAAAATGCTGCAGTTAAGTTGAATACTCACTTTCATCAGACCACCCACACCTATTTCTGCTCTACTACTATGTTCCTTCTACTATCTACCTTAGCAGTTTTTTTCTCTTGCACACTTTTTGAACATGAAGGCCCATTGAACACTGTCTTCATTTTCACTATAAGAGCTTTTTTAACTGCCATAAGTTTTCGTTTTTTGTTCAAAATTACCTGCAAAACATTGCTAAATGTCGCCCCAAAAGGACAATTTCTGCTGACATTATTACGACTTTCTACGTCTACTTGCACATATTGTCAAATTATTTTTTGAATTTTTATTTTTTCGAAATTAACTTTGTATAGATAGTGCCGTACCGGCGCTGAAAAATATAAATTATAAATATAAATTCTAAATGCCGTTTTCACCAACAAAATTTCATCTCATGATTTTTGGACCACTAGAACGTCCCCCCATAATGTTTAGTGGTCAAGAAGTAAAAGAGCTAACATATTAAGAAGATTTAGGTCGTATCTATTCTAATACTCTTGACTTAAACGAATCGCACCAAAAGCCAATCGACTATTTGGCTTCATAAGTAAACATTTATCATCAATTACACTTAAGACTAAACTTTACAAAATGTACGTTGTACCTATTCTAGATTACTGCTTAATATTTTTCGGTACCATGTCATCAGATAACAGACAGAAACAAGACAGAATCTTGAGAAGGTTTACCAGATTTCTGTGTAAACCCGATGATGCCCGAGACTCCTATTCAATAACGTACAATAGATATGGTCTTAAAACCCTCTGGCAAAGGCGACTCCAAAATGCTTTAACTTTCCTATTCAAAGTGACACATAATCAGAACATCCTATGCAATAATATGTTAACAAATCCAAACGGTTCCCGTCCGACTAGAAACAACCAGCATACATTTTATAAAGCTAAAGCTAGGACGGCCCAGCGATCAAATTTCTACACCATAAGATATGCGATCATATGGAATGCCCTACCCAACGATATTCGCAAAAGCCACAGTTAAGCCGAATTTAGAAGAAAGACCAAACAGTTCTTCTCAAATGAAAGGACGCATACATTTCTGAACAAAAAAGGACACTTTGCTAACCAGTTCTTTGACATCCAATTCGGTCAATAACGATCAAGGAGTATTCCAGCACATTTTGGGGATACTGGTAACTGCTGGAGGCTTTCCCGACGACGGTTTCCAACGCTGATTAAATCAAACCTGCAGCAAAATTGTGCCTGGCCTCCTTTCCCAATCCTTAAAAATAAAAAAATAAAAAAAACCAAGAACAATTTATCTTTTTTCAATATTTTTCAACTAACATCTCAATTTTTATAAAAAAAATTATTATGAAAGAAAATAATTTTCTCTACAATCATACTAAAATATATATTTTTTCCTCTTATAATGTATCAGAAGTATAAATGCTACGTATAAATGCTATGTTTGTCGACAAACAAAAGGCCAAGTGTCTTCTGCCGATGCAATTAAATGACGATGGTGCTTCGCAACTGCCTCGACTCCATCTGCAACGTCTCGTCTAATTATCAAAATCCTGACAATGGACAACGATTGTAATCTCCGTATCGAGCAGGCGCATATATAGGGAAGATGCGTTGACCTCAGCTGATTTTTTTGCCTTCAAACTAATCGCGGCTAGGTACACCTCAGTTAAAGGACGTGACAGTATTTCCAGACCCCAAGTATTCTTACTTTTAAAACCGTAACACGTACAATGTATAGTTATTTTATTTCATGTTTTTATAGTATTGTTCCTTAGAAGTCAGGTTTATTCACTTAAAACAAACTCCCTATTTAGCACACTATTGACCTAGCAAAAGACCAAAACAAACACAATATTCACTGCAAAAGAAGGGGTTTGGGTTAGGTTTTTTCCTGCCTTCAAGGGTTTTTGACGACGCCAAAGATAAGTTTTACAATTAAACCTTATTATTATTATCATATGGACCAGGGAGTACAGGTTTTTACAATCTTGCGAAGGAGCATCAGATAGATTACCATCCAACAGGTTCCCTATTATTGACAATACAGACCACAATTGCATCATGAAGTCGTTTAGTTCTGTAAAACAGATAATTAAAGATGCTTATACTCGACCATGGGCTGTATGTTAGCATCAAGGCTTTGACTTCTAGGTGTATTCAGGCACCGCTGGGTCTCAAGACATATATCCTACGATGTGCTGCAAGTGCTGTTCTCATATCTTTATCTAAATATGGTTTAAATGTAGAAGTTTAAGATTTTGCGACTGCGGCTTATGACGTAGAAACAGGATAAACTTCGTAAACACCGCAGTTGGTTTTTAAAAGCAATTGACAATTGGTTAATGAACTGTTTTTACCATCGGGTTCAGAAAAAAATCAGTCTTTACAATTTTGCGACTATGACTTACGAAAAACCATCAGAGTTAACTTAAAAATACTGCATTTATATGTATAAAAAGTACTTTCAATGTATTTGCTTCAAATGTATCAATCAATGGGCAACGCAACTGTTCTAAAATGTTCTGCTAATCAAATGCATTGAAAACTGTGCTGTACCAATAGTGAGTTCAAATGTATTTAGCTATAATTCCCTCAATAAAACCTGACCTGACCTGACTTAACCTTTGTAGGTTTCATGAATAATCCGACCTTGGTCTTCAGACGATTTCTTTTACTAGGCCGCTTATTTGTTTCGCTTGCAGAGGCTATGTTTTGGTAGAATTGTTTGAAAATCAATCTTCCACGCTAGAAAAATAATTCCAGAGACGCAGAAAAAACTAAATGCGTACAGTTTTTGCCACAATGTTCTGGATGGCAAGTGTTGGGGGATATCGATTTATAACTGTCCAAGGAGGAGCGTAGGAAATATCGACTGTGATAACTTAGGGTGTACCAGCTCACGTCTAGCTTGGCAAGACAATTCCAGGCCTTTAGTGATATTCGCATAAAACGCTGCTTGGTACTACTGGGTAAAGGTGGCATCGAGCCAAAATTTCAGCCTTCTAGTAGAAACAACCGCCATGAGTTCAGAGGGACATGTAGCGCCGTTAGTGGATTAGAAACTCTGCCAATCCATTGAGACAAGAGAATAAATGTTGTAGTGGCGAGTTGGAAGAAGTCGTCACACATGAGTTCGCAGTCAAAGCCACGCGCTATAAGGAAGGTTTGTATCAAATCTCCGCGTTACTGCCTATAACTCAAAGGATAGTGATTAAGGTTATTTAGGTGGATCTCATATGGTAGTGAACCCTAGTCTCTTACTAATTTTGCTGCCACCCGCTGCACTCTTTCAAGTACGTTATAATCATGCCGCATCAACGGTCTCCAGGCTTGAATCGCGTATTCAAGATGTGGCCTTATGAATGTACCGAAGAGTTTCCGAAATAGTCTGCATCAAAAACCGTGAATGTCCGCCTGATGGCGTACAACATTTAAGTAGCAGTTTTAGCCGCCATACAACATCGTGTAGAAGGGTCGAGGTTGTCTCTCATCCAAATGCCAAGATCTTGATAAATTTTTGCTTCTTCGAGTGGGATTCCGTTCAAATGTTAGGGTTTCGTATCAGGGACCGGATTTCAAGTGCAGAGTGCATTTTTTCGAATTAAAGGAAAGCAGCCATCTATGCGACCAATGGTTAAATCGACAAAGATTTTGTTGGAAGTAATCTGCATCGGCAGCGCACTTGATGACTTTCCATATTTAAACATCATCTGCAAACATGGCACATTGGCAGTCCAATTCCTGTTCACAATCGTCAACGAACAATAGAAAGCGGGTGGATCCGAGTACTGAACTTTGAGAGACTCCGCTCTTGATGACTGTTGGCCTTGATTGTTTTCATCCGCCACACACCGTTCGGGAATGACCAGATAGGAAATTTTCTATCCACGCTAGAAGTCTACCTCCGATACCCATCAGTCTCAACTTATGAAGGAGATGTTGGTGTGACACACTGTTGAAGGCCTTCCGGAAGTCAATGTTGGCTGCGTGTACAGTTTCTTTTGCATCAATTGCCCTTGTCCAGCTTTGCATCGTATACAGCAAGCTTGTTATACATGACCTACCACTACGAAATCCAATTTGCGCATTCGACAATATTTTGTGAGTTTCATGGTATATCCTAAATTGCTTCTTGATGATCTTCTCCATTACTTTGCAGCATATGGAGGTCAGACTCACGTGTCTGTTTTTGTTGGCAGATGCACGACTACCGCTTTTGTAAAGCGGAGTAAAATGCGCTAATTTTTATTCTGGAGGAAGTATTCCAGTGTCAAACTATTTGTGGAATATCAGTGAAAGCGGTTTAGATAGCTCTCTAGCCAGTTTCTTGAATTATTTGGAAGAAATTTGATCTGGACCCGGAGATTTACATTCCTTCAAGCTTTTTAGTTCTTGGAAAATCGTCTCTTTTCCAAATAAAGTGTATCCTCACTTTTCAGTCCTCCCACGACCTCGTCAACAGTTGCGACGAATGGAGGTTTTTTGGCGAAAAACGCCTGAAATAACTCAGCAAAATATTCTGCTTTGTTTTTACAGTCGGAGCTTTCGAGACCATCATCATTTTGCATATCAAGAATCGGGTTCCTGTTGCGTGTGCTTTTCCGTAAATAACTGCATGGCAACTTTGGATTTTTGATAGTTCGAAAAATTAAATTGCTCTCAAAGCCGCGTTGTGCTGTGAATACCATTTTTACCTTGTTTTTCTGGATTTTGTACCGTTCAAAATCTTCGTTCCGATTTGTGTTGCAAAACTTCTCTCAAAGCTATCTTTTTTTATTGATCTCTCTTTTGATATCTCTTTTCGGCCATGGAGGTTGGCAAGGTACCTTGGCACTAAAAGTGGACAATGACTGCGCATTAGATGCAACAAATACTCCTTTTAATATATTCTAGTCCTCAGTGACATCCCGGAGAAACGAACACCCTGGTCTATTTGTGATACCTCTACTCCCATTTGAGGAAAAGTACCTCGCCATATATTCGGCCTTGGTTCGTCTACTGTAGGAGGTAACGAATACAGATTATAACGCCACGAATGTACAGCGTGATCACTTCAACCGAGTGGAGGTTGGCAGCATACCTCGTCAACACTGTCGGGATGCTTGGTGAAGACAATGTCTAAACAACTAGCCTGTGTCCCCCAACATGCTCTAGTTGAAAAAAGTGCGTGTTGTGTGGGAAAAGCCTCAAGGGTTTGGAATTTAAAATTTATATTTTTCAGGGCCGGTATGGCACTATCTATGCAAAGTTAGTTTCGAAAAAATAAAAATTCAAAAACTAATTTGACTATATGTGCAAGTAGACGTAGAAAGTCGTTATCATGTCAGCAGAAATTGTCCTTTTGGGGCAACATTTAGCAATGTTTTGCAGGTAAATTTAAACTTAAAACGAAAACGTATAGCAGTTAAAAAAACTCTAAGTGAAAATGGAGGCAGTGTTCAACGGGCCTCCATGTTCAAAATATATGCAAGAGAAGAAACTGCTTAGGAATATAGTAGTAGGCACATAGTAGTAGAGCAGAACTAGGTGTGGGTGGTATGATGAAGGTGAGTAGTCAACGAAACTACAGCATTTTAGACTAAGTACTTCCACGTGGCTTCGTTTGATTCAGCGATTGGTTAATGAAAATATAAAGGTTCTCGGGGGACATGAGGCAGAGCAAATAGTTTCAAGCGGATCTTTTAAATTCCCAATGGTCCTTTCTCGGGGTCATGGAGAAAGCTGCTCGGAAAAGATGAGGAGAATAGTAGGTTAATAGAATCAGCTTTAAGATAAATGTGCAGTCTCCGTTTGAAAGCAGACAGTCTTGTTAACGACCTTATTTCAATTGGCAAGTTATTCCAAAGAAAGCTATATCTGGAAGCAAAAAACAAAGAGCGTTTATATGAGGAAGATGCAGGAGAGGGTATAACAAGTGCTGAGTTTCTTAGGTTGTAGGGACGGCTGACGGGGATAATGAGAGAAGTCCTGGGTAAATTTGTGCTATTATTAAGCCTAGAAAGGAGACAAAAGCCTGCTTCCAATCTCCTGACCAAAAGGAACCTTAGTTTTGTTAATTGACATCTATTTGAGTAGCAAGTATTAGAAGCTGTCCCATACAGCAGTTTTCGTGTGATTTTTTCTAATTTGTTCAATTTTTGAACGGCTACCTTCATTCATGTGACCTAAAAAGGGGCAACAGTATTCTAAGGTGGGCAGCACAAACATACGATAAAGTCCTAATTTCATTTCAGGAAGATATAAATTATAAGAGCTAAAGCCGCAAATCTGTGCGGCTTTGGTTGTAATTCTATCGGCATGAGGAAAAAGGTCTAATTTATTGGTGTAGCTTAATCCTAGGTCCTTGATATTGGAACTTTCAGTCATTGGGTAACCTTGAAAAATAACAGGTTGTGGCAGCCTTTCAGGCTCAAAGCTCATGTATCGGCGCCAAGAAAGTGAGAACTCCATCTGCCATAATGAGCTCCACGCCGTAAGAGCGTGCAGATCAGAATGAATTTGTTCTCAGCATCTCGCTGCCGTAGGGTTAGAGAAGGAGTAAACACACATGAGATCATCTGCATAAATATAAGATTGGGAGTGTTTAACACTCAATGAGATTTCATTCAGGTAAAGCAAAAAGAGCAGAGGACCTAGCACGTTACCTTGAAGGACACCACCCAAAATTGCGGTAGAAGTAGAGCATGAGGATCCTACTAAAACCTTTTGTTGTCGATTTGAAAGATAAGATCTGATGAAGTCAGTAAGTGGACTACGAAATCCTATAGCCTCTAGTTTGGCTAGAAGCCTCCTGCAAGGGACTTTATCAAATGCTTTACTTAGGTCAAAATCGATAACTACCACAGATAGATTATCATTATGAAGTGAAGTAAGTAGATTTAGAAAAAGACATTTTCATGTTTAACAAGATCGTTCCGGTAAAAATCCATGCTGTGAGGAGCTGAGAATGTTATTGTTTATGCAGAAATCTGTAATTTTTTTGCAATTAGTTTTTCAAAGAGATAAGCCGGAGAGGGCGTTTTATGAACACCACGATAATTTTAAATATCTGATCGGGAACCAGATTTAAATACAGGAATTATAATATAAGTTTTTCAGTAGTCCGGGAAAAAGCCATTCTCAAGAAACACTGAAAATAACTTACTCAGTAAGGGTGGGAAACCTCTTTTCTGAGTGGCGTCCCCCAAGACTCTGTCTTAGGGCCACTGCTCTTCCTTATCTATATCAACGACTGTGTTGCAGCGTTATCATGTTTGCCGACGACGTCAAACTCTGGAGAGCCATCAGGTCTGACGCCGACAGGAAAGGGCTTCAAGAGAGTCTTAATTGACTTAGCTGCTGGTCTGCTCGTTGGCTTTTGAACTTCAACATTAGTAAGAGTGTGGTTTTGTAGACTCCGTACTAGAAGGACTGATGAGGAGAAGGATTCCTTCCAATACCTTCTCGATGGGCACCCGCTTTCAAATGTGAACGAACAAAAGGAACTCGGTGTTCTAATAAATTTCTCACTTAAACCAACTACTCAGTGCGTAAAGGCAGCTAAACGCGCGACACAGGTGCTGTTTGCGATTAGGCGACGATTCGTCAACATTGGCAAGGAGCCCTTCAGAAAAACCTACGGAGCATTTGTTCGGTCCCACTTGGAGTATGCTGTCCAGACCTGGCGTCCGTGGTTCAAGAAGAATTACCTCCACCTGGAACGAGTGCAGGTGAGGGCTACAAATATGGTCAAGAATCTTGGTCATCTGCCTTATGAAGAAAGACTGACTGAACTTTATCTTTTCCCTCTCAATTACAGGCAACTCCGCGGGGACCTCATACAAACCTACCGTATTGTTAGAGCCCAAGACTGCGCCCTAGAATTATATAATTTCAACGAATTGGCTCGGACTGACCAGCTGCGAGGTCATCCTTTTAAACTAAGGAGGAAATCGGCCCGTATTGACGTTCGACGAAACGCCGTCTCTCAGTGGGTCATTGGAGCGTGGAACATACTCCCGGAAGATGTGGTCCTCTCAGATACTTTTGACATGTTTACACTCAAACTTGATTCTCGTTTGCTGAGAAACTGCGGCAGATATAATGAACAAAGTGTCAGTAGCAGCACCTTGCATCTGGCTCACACTTACCGCTGATGTTCAGCCTACGTTTGTACATTTGTTTTATGGAATATTGTTACGGTGGACCTATTATGCGATTTTGGTTATAAATAGGGAGCTTAAGGGTGAAAGCCTTCTTCCCTTAATAAAGTGACTGAAAGTGACTGTTTTGCAATAGCTTCTGGAGGAAGTACGGATCATTAGTTGAAAATATGCTATGCCAATCTAGGGTACTTACGAAATCATTTACTAATTCATGGACCACGTTACCAAAGTCGAGTTTATTGCATTTTGCATCGGGCATTTTTGAAAGAGAGCCTGGCAAACAACAGTGAATTAAGGCATGGTCACTTGTGAAAATATCGCGATGAAAATTCATAAAAAGAGGGTGGACATCATTTGTACAAATTAAATCTTATATGTTGTAATTTCTGGTCACTGAAGTGACCAGTTGTGACATGTTTGAAAAGTTCATAGTGTCTACCAATTTCTGAAATCTAAGTGGACTGTTATTTGCATGCCATTAAATGTCTGGCAGACTAAAATCACCTACAATTATTCTGACATCGAATTGAGTCCCTGCAACTTTTTCAAACATTTCACACAGCTGCATTACATTACTTGATTTACAGGGAGGATTGTAGACACAACCAATTATCGCTTTTTATTGTGTGGCAGGATGACTGAAATAAGAAGAAAATTTCCAGAAAATGACAAAATGCTCATATAATACGGGAAATGTACAAAGGAGGATTTCATATGAAAAAGGCAACCACCGCCACGCTTTTCAATGCGGTCTTGTCCGCACAAACTATAATTATCTATAGCGAGTGTCGAGTCAGAAATAAGAGAGTGCGTCCAAGATTCAGTGACACAGAGCACATCTGGATCAAGCTCAAATGCTACTGTTTTAAGTTCTGTCATCTTATTAACAACTGATCTCGCATTGAGTGAGACTATACTGCGCGTATCTTTCAGATACAGGTTACGCTCGTCAGTATGTATAAAAAAGGAAAACGTGGTGGCGGAAAGGAAAACGGCATGGGAGAAAGAAAAGGCGGAAAGCAAATTGGCTCTGGTCTGCAGTTTGGCAAGTAATTATTATCAAATGAACGGTGCATATTAAAGAAAGGCATTATAAAGGGGGCTCCATATAATTGGGGGCTAAAGTGTGGCATGGGAGAACCAGGAGGGGGCATAAATATAGGATTTTGAGGCATGATATCATAATTTGACGGAAAATTCGCCTTCGAAAATTGCATGACTGGTTTTGAAAAACGGTTAATTTTATTAGCTGGCTGAATTATTTGGGGATGTTGATGGGGTTTGGAGATAGGAAAAGCGCTAGCTTGAGCGGTTGGGTCTTTGTTAGAGACTGAGTTACTATAGGATATCATATTGCCGAATTTGAAAACTGACCTAGATTTACTAGGGGCGTTCATTGGTTTATCGGAATTTAAAGCTATCACAGACGTGGTTGGCTTAGAAGGATAACAACTTGACGAGACTACAATCTCACTCGAATCACGAGTAAGGTGAATGGGAGAAGTATCAGGGGAAACTGACATTGATCCAGAGGGATGTGGGCTTGCCTGAGCGGGAGGGCCAGCCTCAAAGACAACTTTTGGTTTTGTTGAACCAGAGCCAGTGTTCTCATTGGCTACTTTAGATAAAACCTGACGCTCCATTGGCGTTTTATCCCTGCATATGTAACGTTTATTTTCCTTTAAAAAGTCGGCCGACCGCTCATGTTGAGAGAAGATAAGGTCTTCTTCTATCGCCAAAAAAAGTTTTACGAGAATCGGCGTGTTTTTACTTCGGAATGAGAGTCTTTTAGATTCTGCAACTTTAAAATTAAAGTCGCAAGAGTAAAGAAACTGAACAGCAACATTTATAGGTTGTTTAACTTTTGAAGCATTTTTCAAAAGAAAATTAAAATTCTTTTTTTGCTGATCACGGGTCTCAGTAGAGACAATATTGACAAAAGGCTCTAGTTTCTCACATTGGTGAGAAGTGAGCGTAGATACCTTGCCATCAAAGATGGCACCAAGGACCGTAAACAGACAAGCATATTGGTCATAATGCTTACACAAGTTGTCTGAAGCATCTAGATCAAGTTTCTTCATGCTTACGATGAGTTTATCGTTAGGAGAATTGGTATTCCTGGTTAATTACATCTTAGTTGTGGCTTGGGTATCATATTGAATAGAAGGTGAGTGGTAGGATATGTTGTAAGCAAAGTTATGCACAAAATTACAAGAGAAAATTTGAATTACCGAAGAGGCTACGAAGGGTGAAAATTATCTCTAATAGTATATCGAGTAATGCAAACTATTTCTTGCTGGAAATTGATATAGTACCAAATTTTTAGATATTATTTAGTATTTACGTGATATATTACTTGTTTTTTGCGCGAATCTACCGGAACTAGTATGAGGCTATATCAAAGCAAGAGTATGAAAATGTTTATTTGGACCTATCGGTAAAAAATACAATTACCGGTATGAGCAGTTGCAAAAGTGTCAGATATACAAATAAATAGCAACAATTAAGCTAGTAACTTCAGCAAGTAACGATGAAATCTGAAAAAAATATATATTTCACTTACCTTGGAAAGGTAAGTTACGCAGGTTGACCTTGATTTTGTTTAAAGAAGACGGTGTTCAAAGGCATTTTTACAAAAAATTGGCTGCAAATCATTCCAACTTATGCTGGGCGCATCAAAGTCACCTATTCGTACAACACCAAGTCGACTTCCGATCTCCTTTTATGCACAGCAGTTAACACACATCTGTATTAGTGTCTGTCCGTAGTGGTCGGTAGACGGTGTCAGCTTCCAGGGGCTGCGACCCCCGTGCCTTAATTGTCAGCCAAATAGCCTCCATACCATGGGTAATCCTTTCAGGCATCTCGCACACACTTAATTCATTCTTTACATACAAAGCAACTCCTCCACCCTGGCGTTCCTTTCGGTCTCGTCTAAATAGTTGGTATCCGCAGAGCACCACTTCTGAATTACTGATGCCCTGTGACAGCCAGGTTTCTGTTATTGCTAAAACACCAGGAAACCTATCGGCTACCTATATTCCTAGTACATAAAACTTCGAGAATAAACTCTGGGCGCAAGTATACAGAAATTTTAGCTGGCGAGTCTCCGCAGTGTCAAATGCGTTTGCGCGCGAGTTTGCCAGTACTACTGGGCCGCAGCCGTCATCAGGATTGACTGCTTCCAGAGCACCATGGTAGTTTTCTGGATTGTTTGGCCCCTGATGATAGCCAGATTACTTTCTCTAGTCTGTGAGTCAGCGTCAATAATTCCAAATGAGTGAGTAGACAATGACGTGGCTCTCCTTAAAAAGAACGCCAAAACATTGCTGAAAACGGGCGAGTCATTCCGCATTCTTAAGTCATTTCGAATAGGGTAGGCCCCAAGAGCCCCATAATAAAATCCTCGTCCATGACCTCTTAAAGTAATTTAAGGAACTAAAGCAAAGGCGCAACACTTGCTAGAGCATGTACCATCCTTAGGAAGTTTGCATTTGCAAGTTTCTTGCAGCCGGATAACGAGTAGAAAGTGCGGATGACGATGAGACAGTTAATAATAGAGCTGGAAAAACGAAAGTTTAATGGTGATACAAAACCTCAGAATAAGTGAGGGACAGATAATTTAAGACAAATGGCATTTCTCTGGTTTAAGGCAGTAAGTGTGACAGCCTAGCTGTCCCGCCACCGAAACCAAAGACGTGCCCTTTTAAATAAGCCTTTTAAATGCCAGATATCTGTTAAATAAGATGCCTCTGCTCCAGATTCTGGTGGTTGCCAAACGTCCATACATTGTAATGGTAACAGAGACATGGGCCTTGCCCCGTGTAGCTTACTCCGAACTCTCTATTTAAGGCTATACTTGTGTTTAAAATGATAGGGACGGTGGCCGTGGCCGAGGAACCTGCATCTTTGTTTAAAAACTATTTGCACGTCTGCCGCTGGCCTATCCAAAATTCATGGCCGTATAGGAGACTGGCTCCTAAAGAGTAACGAATAGCTTCTCGTTACTTGTTCACTGTGTTTATCGCCCACTTAATTCCCTTGGGGACAACGATATTTGTCTCCCGCAGGTCTTTCATGCCACAGTCGACTTGAATCTCCAATCTTCCTTCTTCTCTTGAATGCAGAACCTTTCCTACGTTATGCAAGTAAGTGCATTAATTGCGTGTTCCCAAGCACGGCCGATCCTGGAGTCATCGACCTAGGAAAATATGAGGCGGCATCTCACAGGGAGCAAACTAGTTAATGAAGCTCAGTATAGGTTCCTCAAAAAAATATCTTTCAACTTCTGTTAGCTGTCCCTCTACGATTATGTGTTACTATCTGGAGACAGTGGTGTTGGCCTTTATACAGTTTTTTTTAAAAATTTCTTAGAACTTTGTTCGCTGTCCCAGCGACCGAGTCGTCTTCTTATTCTCATTCACTTCCTGGGACTCGCATTTTCGCCTGTATTACCTTTTATCTTGTTGATCGCATTCTCCTTGTGCTAAAAACATATTTTCTCCTACGTTTTGTTTTTTTAAGCGGGGGTTCGCTGAACTCCGCCCCAGCTTAAATGGTGCGAGTTTTTGTTTTCACTGCTTCCTCCTTAGTTCACCATGCGTTGACTACTATTTTAAAACGACGATATGTTGGTGGGTTCCCTATGTTCCATTATGCCGCATCGGTTTGGGAACCCGAGTGTAGTGCTGGGAACCCGTCTATACCAGTAATGTTTCGTTAATACCTATTAATAATAATAATAATAATAATATGTTTATTATGCCAGTTTACAGGCAATTGTAAAGAGTTGGTAATGCACCTCTTGGGCGCCTTCCAACACCTCGAAGACCGGAAAAAACCTACACTCAGCTTCGACTGAGTTTGCTTCCAAGCCCTTCCCCCTTACTAACAGAGGCAGTGGGTACCAGAATACATATGTCAGCATTCTAGATAACGATGTGGCTCATCTGTGTGTGCCCTTGAATTTCACCTTCCACATAACACTGCTATATTCCTTTTTGTTGAATCTAACAAATTCGCTTCTAAACAGTTATACTCGTCATATAGCTATAGACTAGGGATATATTGTGAAACCAATTATTTCTAGTTCTAGTGTTATCGAATTTTTGGTTTATTGATGAGGCCCACTGGGCCTGAAATATACAACTTATTATTCTTATAATATGAATTCATCTACCAACACTACTAAACGCTCCCGCTGTCTATGTGGTTGTTTCATGGAGAGCAGCATTTATCAACTTTGTGTTTATTTTTCCACAGCACTAAGTTTGCAATGACGAGGCCCTCCGGGCCTAAAATATAAAAATTATCTATTTATTTATCAGCATAGTTAGCAAACCCCTGAACTTAATATTGTGCTATTTGCATGCTCGTACACAACCAATTAAAATAATAAATGCCATCTCCAAACCCACATATGTGAGGAGTGGAGTTATTGAGGGTCGCATAATTAATACGCTCTTATCTTGCCTTTTTGTAAATGGTATTCTTGATGCTTTCAAAATGGTTAACTCTGCATGTATGATGACTATTGAAAAGTTGCCTACCAATATAAACCAGCAGTTTGCAATTTCGTGCTTGAGCTCAGCAAAAAGTCTCTTCAGGCCTTTGCTCAGTGGCGCTGCACATCGCACTTATTACTTCATTGGCCGAAATTTTATCTTATGGTTGTTGGTGGTGATCATCAGCCTGAACCAAGCATAGACGGTCACGATAAACATTTGCCAGGAGTTTAAAGGATCAAGAGCACTGGGCCTGATTGTCTCAAAAGCACGTATAACAACCAGAGTTATTCTCAGAAATTGTAAGACATAAAGATTAGAACTTGCCTTTATTTTATGTATGCTTGACCTAGTCTCGATACTGCTTGCCCCTATTTAGCCTTCTGCACGCTATGTAGCAGAAGAGTATAGAATCAGTCTAGCACTTCTTCACTAAAGAAAGCTTTCTCTTACGAATATCACAGCATTTTCTTCCAGCTACGTTGTGAAATTATTAACCCCAATCCCCTGTGGCTTACAGAGAGGCTATTTTTACTGCCAAGACATTTAAATGGCCGTACCTTTTATCCCCTTAGTATCATAACGCAGCTCGTACACTCTCAGTGCAACAGTCATCGATATTTATTTTTACGTATGGCACGCACAGATAGATAACGTAATTATTTTTCATTAAACGCCCTAGCTATCTGGAATAAGATGCGCAGGAGTATTAAAACTGAGCAAAGCTATCCTTTGTTTAGGAGAGCTTCAAAAAGTGTTCTACATTCAGAAAAACTTACAAATTTTGAATACGAACTAGCTAGAGTCTGTGGGCTCTTGGCCCTACTTATGTGTTGTTTAAATTTATCAATAACCAAGTTTGTTAAAAACTAAATACAACACACGGACACTCTTTCGGTTTTGACGCGTGCTAGCAACTATCTTGCTAATCACCCTCCACGGCTCAACTCTCTCCTCAACTGCCGCTGTTTATTTGGCCCTTCAACGACACCTCTCTGGTGATCACTTTTGGGCTCCAGGAGAATCCAGCGACAATTTGCAAACGAGTTTTCTCTCCATTTTTGCAACTCGCAACCCAACAAACTTGGATCCCAGTCCTCGCAGAGTTATCCTTTGGCAAGTCGACTACTTGACTACTGCCGACTAGGATCGTGAAGGATCTAAGTGAGTTGTATCATTTATAATCTTCATCGTCAATCTCTTTACTGGATTTTACGAGTTTTCCACTAGAATAGTCTAGTAAATCCCTTATAAGCAGTTAGTCTACCCTCGAACGTTTTCCATTGCGTATTTGCTAAGACGTTTTTGTATATTTGTAGTGATAAGGCCTCTACAAATTTGGTGACCCCGTTTCTATTGTTATCCACGTCTTATTATTTATTCCATACACCTGTTTTCTTTCCCGTTTGAATCTGCCGTTCATAAGTTTTTCACCATGGGCGACGAATACCACCAATTTCACGATTGCGACGAAGATGATGCTGGTTCTAACAACTCGTGTGCACCATCTGCTCACGACGAGCCTTAGGCTTTTCAGATATCTATTAAGCTTCCCCCTTACAAAGTGCGCGACCCGACAGTCTGGTTCAAACAGATCGAAGCTGTTTTCGCCTCACGTCAGATTACTGGCGAGCGTTCGCGTTACGCGTATGTCGTGAAGTACTAACCGTTCGACATTGCTTTCGCCGTTCAGGATCTCCTTGATCCTATCCCTAAAGTCAAACCTTACTGTAGCTTAAAAAAGGCTATTCTCGAACGTACGGCGCAATCTGCCGACAGCAAGCTTCGCCACCTCCTCAGCAACGTCGAGCTTGGTGACCAAACCCCCTCCGCTCTAATGCGCCACATTCGTCACCTGCTTGCTGGTCGCACCTTAGATGATTCTATTTTTCGTCGCATTTGGATGGGTTAATTACCCCATCCAATGCAACAAGTACTCGCTCTACTCGATGATGATGTTCCGCTGACCAAACTCGCGGAGCACGCAGACCGCATCCAACAATGTTACCCCGGTACTAGTTCGTACGCTGTAAACCAAGCCTCGACCTCAGAACCTCAGCATGCTGTCTCCCAGGTTTCGGCCTCACGATCCGACCGTAAACCAGACAGCCGTACACAGCGAAAGTCCACGTAATCGCTTGGTACCTCATCCCCGCGGTCTACTTCACCCACTCAACCGATGCGAGACGTAACAGACCACAGAGATGACGACCTGCAGGATCTTAAAGATACTGTCAGGTTATTGTGCTCTCAAGTGAGCACGATGTGTTCCACACTCAACCGGCTTCAAACCGGTCGTCCCTCTACAAGCCGCAACCGCTCTAACTCAAAAGAGCGTGCAGACGACAAAGTCTGCTGGTACCACCGAACATTCGGCCCGGATGCTATTAAATGCGTCCCGCCGTGTTCTTATGCACGACGTTCACGTTCGGGAAACGGCACCGTCAGCCAGTTATGGCGACGACTGGTGCTGGCCACTCGCGACACAGTCGCCTGTTTTACGTGACCGACAAGTCCACTGGGTTCCGTATCTTAATCGACACAAGTGCAGAGGTTAGCGTTGTACCGCCCCCTCGTCGTCATCATCTCCAGCCATCGCAGTTTACACTGCAGGCTGCGAACAACACTTCTATCGCCACGTTCGGTTAACGGTCCCTAACTTTAGACCTTGGGCTTCGTCACCGCTTCCAATCGGTTTTCATCCAGGCCGACGTCCAGTCGCCTATCATTGGAGCCGATTTCCTATCACCCTTCGGCCTCACAGTCGACCTTAAACATCAGAAGTTGCTAGATCCTATCACTCAGCTGTTTACTGTCGGGTTAGTTTCGCGTGAGCCTTCCGCTGTCATCCACTTGGCCGTGCCAAGTCCGCCATTTTCTGACATCTTGAGGGATTATCCTTCCCTCTCTAAGCCTTGTCAGTTTACGGAGTAGGTTCAACACGCTGTTCGCCATCATATCACTACCACCGGCAGACCAGTCCATGCCCATCCGCGTAGGCTTCATCCTGAGAAGCTACAAATCGTGAAGAACGAATTTGAGCACATGTTGAATTTGGGGATTATCCGTCCTTCGTCCAGTCCATGGTCTTCACCACTGCACATGGTTCCCAAAAAGTCATCTGATGATTGGCAGCCATGCGGTGATTATCATGCTCTCAATCGAGCTACAGTCCCGGACCGGTACCCGATTCCCCATATTCATGATTTTTCCCACATGTTGGCTGGAAAGACGATTTTTTCCAAGATTGACCTCGTGCGAGCATATCACCAAATACCGGTCGCGGAGGAGGACATCCCTAAAACCGCCGTCACGACTCCATTCGGCCTGTTTAAATTCCTTTGCATGCCTTTTGGTTTACGGAATGCGGCCCAAACGTTTCAGCGTTTTGTCGATGACATTTTGCGCGGTCTCTCCTTCACGTTCGTGTACATCGACGACATCCTTGTCGCCAGCTCGTCACCCGAAGAACATGTTTAACACTTACGCCAAGTTTTCGATCGTTTTCAACAAAATGGTCAACAGCTCAACGTCGATAAGTGTCTTTTTGGCGTCACTTCTCTGGATTTTCTTGGCCATCATCTTGACCAAAACGGGATCACACCCCTCCCAGACAAGGTGCAAAGCGTGTTGTCTTTTCCCGCTCCGAAGTCCATAACTCAGCTTCGCCGTTTCATCGGCCTAATCAACTACTACCAGCGTTTCATACCAAATTTCGCAGCCATCCTGGCACCTTTGACGGATCTTTTGAAGTCAAAGTCCAAGTCGCTTCAACTTTCACCCAGTGCTCTTGAAGCATTCGAGGCAGCCAAGAAAGCACTCGCAGACGCCACCCTGCTTCATCATTTGAGCACCGATGCTGATACACAACTTATTCTGACCACCGATGCCTCCAAAATTGCCGTAGGCGCAGTTCTGCAGCAACAGGTCCACGGACAGTTGCAGCCGCTAGCTTTTTTCTCTCAGAAGCTTCAGCCGGCGCAGACTCGCTTCAGTACTTTCTCGCTTGAACTTCTCGCCATTTACCTGGCCATCCGTCATTTTCGACACCTGCTCGAGGGGAGAGATTTTCAGGTCCACACGGATCACAAACCTCTCACTTACGCCCTCAAAGCTAAGCCAGATCGGTATTCGCCGCGCGAAGTACGTCACCTGGATTACATCTCTCAATTCACCTCAGACATACGCTACGTCCGCAGTGATGAGAATGTTGTTGCTGATGCCTTGTCCCGTCCTGAGGTCAACGCTCTTATCACCACGTTAGATCTGGCGATGCTTGCGGAAGCGCAGGCGCTTGATGACTCCATCATTGAAATGCTTGCGTCTTCTGTGCTTCAGCTGCGTGAGGCTCCGCTCCCCGCGGCACCAGGCTCTATCGTGTGTGATTTTTCTACAGTTACCCCTCGTCCTGTAGTTCCCCAATCCTACCGGAAGGTTGTTTTCGACCACTTCCATTCGCTATCCCACCCCGGTGTTCGTGCCGGCCACAAACTCATCGCAGCCCGTTTCGTCTGGCCAAAGATGAACACCGGCATTGCTACCTGGACCAGGCAGTGCTTAGCCTGTCCAAAGAATAAGGTCCAGCGACACACCGTTTCACCTCCCAGCACGTTCACGGTTCCCGACGCCCATTTTTAACACGTCCACATGGACTTAGTCGGACCGTTACCCCCATCTCGCGGTTTCACGCACATTCTGACTGCTGTTGATCGTTTCACACGATGGCCCATCGCCGTTCCCATCTCGGATACCTCGGCAGAGAATGTTGCCATGGTTTTCCTTACGCACTGGAAAGCTAACTTCGGTGTTCCAGCTACACTCACCACTGACCGCAGAAGTCAGTTCACATCTGCACTCTTCCTTGAGTTCACCAAACTGCTTGGGTGCTCGCATATCACCACCACTGCCTACCACCCAGCATCAAACAGCCTCTTGGAACGCCTTCACCATCAGTTGAAGTCCGCGTTGATATCTCAACCTGCATCGCACAACTGGAGCGACAACCTGCCGTTCGTCCTTCTCGGCATTTGCTCGGCTGTTAAGGAAGACATGCAGTGCACTGCCGCCGATCTTGTTTACGGCACATCCCTCCGTTTACCTGGTGAGCTCGTGCAGTCTTCCTCCGTCACCCCTGACGCCACGAACACCTTCGTGCAACAGCTGCAGCAACGCATGGCCGCACTACGCCCAACCCCCACCCGCGCGACACCTCGACGCGTTTTCGTGCACGACGACTTGCACACAACCCCATTCGTGTTTGTCCGGCACGACGCAGTTCGCAGGCCCCTTTGCCCACCATGCGATGGTCCCTTCAAAGTACTTGAACGGAAGGACAAATATTTCGTCATTCAAAGGGCTGATGCTACTGATACAGTCTCCATCGACAGACGAAAGCCGGCCTACGTTGAATGCACTCCACTATCACCTGGTCTGTCCACTTTCGGGGCACCTTCACCCTGCACT
>JAYGXS010000003.1:91024083-91082275 GCA_036362985.1 Ligula intestinalis | reverse complement strand
CCCCCCCCTTCCACTCGTTCTGGTAGACATGTTCGCTTTCCTACCAACTTGCGAGACTTTGTTGTTTAACCTTTTTGTACATCCTCTTTTGTCGAGCGTTTGTAACCCACCAACGCTCTGGTGGGGGAGTTATGTGGGCTCTTGGCCCTACTTATGTGTTGTTTAAATTTATCAATAACCGAGTTTGTTAAAAACTAAATACAACACATGGACACTCTTTCGGTTTTGACGCGTGCTAGCAACTATGTTGCTCATCACCCTCGACGACTCAACTCTCTCCTTACCTGCCGCTGTTTATTTTGCCCTTCAACGACACCTCTCTGGTGATCACTTTCGGGCTCCAGGAGAATCCAGCGACAATTTGCAAACGAGTTTTCTCTCCATTTTTGCAACTCGCAACCCAACAAACTTGGATCCCAGTCCTCGCAGAGTTATCCTTTGGCAAGTCGACTACTTGACTTCTGCCGACTAGGATCGTGAAGGATCTAAGTATCAGTATCAGTATCAGTTTATTGAGGGAAAGATAGTCGAATGCCTTTGAACTCCCTGTTGGTAACAGGATGATATGAAATAAGTTGATACAAAGAATAATTTAAACTTTACGACAGTTACATGTTCCGGGAAGACACTCTTAACAAAAATATAACAGAAAAATACAGAACAATATATGACTACTCGCAAATCACAAGTATTATAACTTGATGCAGTGGATGTGATAAACAATGTGATTCATTTGTAAGTGATTCATTGGAATCTGATGGAGGAGTTTTCACCTTCGTTGCGTTTGCACTTGATACATGTCCAGTCTTCTCTTAAATTAATGGACACTAGTGGAGAGGACAACCTCTTCTGGAAGAGCGTTCCACGCTGAAACTATTCTGTTGGTAAAGAAACATTTTCTTCCGTCGATCCTTGCTTTGCCCGGGCGTAGTTTAAGGGAATGCCCGCGCAAAGTTGGCGTGTTAGCCTGGGCAAAGAAATCATCAGGAACGAAACAACAATGCAGCTTATTCATAATACGGAACGTTAATATGAGGTCCCCCCGGAGTTGTCTGTAGGTAAGGGGAAATAGGTCGAGGATTGACAGTCTGCTTTCATAGGGCAACGTTCCTAGACCTTTGACCATCTTTGTCGCTCGCCTCTGGACCTTCTCTAAGACAGTACAGTCTTTGACAGTCCAAGGTCTCCATGCCTGTATAGCGAACTCCAGGTGCGCCCGATTGAAGCTTCCAAAGATTTTGGAAAAGCTGTCTTTTTCAAACCCCATAAAGGCTCGTCTAATCAGTTGTAACATAGATCTGGCCGACTTCGCCGCCTTCGTACAGTTCAGCGTTGGTTTGAGTGAAGAAGTTATCCACACACCCAAGTCCTTCTGACTCTCAACTTGTTGCAACGGAGTACCATTTAAAGAATAGACTTTCGTGCAAGATGCTCTAAAACTGCCGATTTGAAGAAAGTTACATTTACTAACATTGAAAGGCATAAGCCAAAGCTTTGACCAGTCCTCCAATCTGTTCAAGTTGGCTTGTAGATGGTTTTCGTCTGCCGTACATTGGACAACTTTCCATAATTTGATGTTATCGGCGAACAAGGTGACTTCACAGTCTAGCTCCCTGACACAGTTGTTAATGAAGACGAGGAACAATATGGGACCTAAAACTGAGCCCTGTGGGACGCCACTCACTACAGGTAAACCTGAGGACTGCTGGCGACCGACTTGGACTCTTTGTGACCGTCCTGTCAAAAAGTGTTGGATCCATAGGACGAGGTTCCCGCGAATGCCTGCGCTGCGCAGCTTAAGCAGCAGGCGTTGATGAGGGACGGTATCGAACGCCTTTTTGAAGTCAATGTAGATGGCATGCACCGTTTTGCCCTCGTCATGTGCTTTGGTCCAGCTATCAAGTGAGCATAGCAGATTGGTAAGACAGGACCTACCACTGCGAAAACCATGTTGGGCATCGGAAAGGAGATGATTCTGCTCAAGGAACTGCATCAACGCCTTCTCAGTGATTTTTTCCATGATTTTGCAACAAATGGAGGTAAGGCTCACCGGCCTGTAATTATTTGCGGACGCTCGGCTGCAACTCTTGAAAAGTGGGATGATCGTCCCATCGTGAGTTGTATTATTTCTTATCTTCATCGTCAATCTCTTTACTGGATTTTACGACTTTTCCACTAGAATTGTCTAGTAAATCCCTTATTAGCAGTTAGTGTACCCTCGAATGTTTTCCATTGCGTATTTGCTAAGATGTTTTGTATATTTGTAGTGATAAAGCCTCTACAAGTCCCTATTTCACTCTGATTGCATTCGTGAACTTTGACCTTATTAGGCCTCATACTGAAGATAATTGTACTGAATCTGCTGTCCTCAATCGGCCACTGCTTCAGCCGACAGCGAGCCACTGTTCAACCTCGGACACTCCATTGGTGCAAAATCTCGAAACTATTACATTCATGGAGGACTGAGAAGACTGCCTTTGTGTCGTTTTATTCTGCTGAACACGCAACTCGATATATGACTGTACACGCCTTCAGTTTATACCTAACATCTAAATTCAGGTTTTTTCCACTCAAAGCAAACTCACTATTTGGCCAAATGCATATTGGGCAATCACAAAACTAGAAAAACCAATACTGATTGCAAAAAGTGAATTGGTTTTGGTTTTTTTCCTATCTTCGATGTTTTTGAAGGCGCCCAAGCCCTTGAAATACCAACCCCTTCTAGGCCCGATCATGCCCCATGGGGCTAGAGGGGGCTAGAGGGGGCAAAAGCGGGGCTCAAGCGCGACAATTCACACATTTGGCCCCCCTTAACCCCCCTCTGCAAAGGGAGCACCTACTTTCGCTAAATTTCCCCATTCAATTAGCTAACAAACCCATGCCAGGATTGTCCGCTGCACCAGCTCATTGAACATTCAACGCAAGTCGTAAGTTAATGGTGGTGGATAATATATTGACAGATGAAATACATTTTTACAGAAATGTATTAGAATTTGTAATGTGATATGGGCAGGAGGGCTTTCATTTTTGGAATTTTTGAATTCATAATCTTTAGCGCCGGTACAGCACTATCTGTTCAAAGTTAATTTCTAAGCAAAAAATGCAAAAATGTGAGAATATGTGCGAATAGACATAGAAAGTCGTAATAATGTCAGCAGAAATTGTCCTTTTGAGGCAACATTTAGCAACGTTTTTCCAGTAATTATAAACTTAAAATCTTAAACTTATGGCAGTTATGAAAAACTCTTACATTGTCCGTTAGTCGTCCGTATCAAGCTCTTAAAGTATAAGCAAACCGCTTGTATTATATATTTAGATAAAAGATGGTAAATCTGGACGAAAATACAGAATACAACGCATGTACTTTTCCATCGAGTAATAACTCTTAAAAAGGTAATACCTATTTAAACTTAATGTTTAAATGCACTCCTATGTTCACGGCCAATCGATAAACATAGCGCATATGCACCAAATATGCTGGCTTATCCGTCATCATCGAAGGTAGACAATGCGTCACGTAGCGCAGAAGTTGGAATCTGAGTGGTAATGTTATATGATTTAAAGGCGTAAGGTTACCTTGGACGAAGTTTCCCTCCGTTTGCTTATGTCGCCCCGTCGGTCTTGTGCTCCGTGAAACCCGGTAATGGCATAAATCTTAGTTGTCTGCATAGTGCAAGTGCTGCAGGATGCACTTTGTTGATTGGCATCTATTTATATTGGTCAAATGTAAGCTTACGAATAACTATAGTAAAAATTGGGGAGGCGATAAAGGACCGTTTTTTTCGCTCTAGATCCTGCCCAGCAGAATTTGTTGGACGGAGGTGGACGAAGATGACAAAACAGGAGATTATTGATAAACTCCTTCTCGGTTCTTCCACCAATGCATGCCAAATGTTGTTTCTGTAATCAGTGATTAACAATTTAAAAAATATTGACATACTTCACCGTGAAAAATCATTGGCTCTGCAGTTATCTGACAGATGAATGCATCGTAGGCATCATTTGTGCAAAGTGGCAATTGTTGGGCAGGTAGGCCGTCATTTGGCGGGATATGTAAGGTGTGCATAGCTTTCAAAATGGAGTCTACCTTTTCTTTCTGTTTGCGCTGCGAGGCCTCGATCCCGTCCATTTTTGTTCGTTGGGTAAAAAACATATGTGCCAGGAAATCGACTTTTTTCTGAACGAATGACAAAATAGTGCGCATAGACTTACATAGGACAGTTCGCATCCTGTTTGGATGTCCTTAGGAGTGCACTTGGTCTAGTACGAGATGCATGTACTCGAGTTGGAATGTGGTCACAATGTCAGTTGGAAAATCGACAAAACGTGACGTTTCCTTGTTGTTTCGGTGCTGTGTCTTCGAACGAAAGTTGCAATCATTCCGAATCCGCCCACTGAACACCGGTAATATGACCTGACCTGTCTTAGAGAGACCTATATGACGGCATCTAGGATGGTAATATAAAAACATTTATGTACTTGTCCTATGCATAGTGTCCCGTATCACCTTTCACTCTTCGCACGCAAGAGCGTGCAAGTGCGTCACAGATCACATGGATTAGCTTCACTTTGAAAACTTTCCCCGTTATTGGGGTCCGTAGGCCACTAACAAACTGGTTTTTAAGCTTTTCAATGCAGTATTCTAAGAAATTGTCCAATGGCTCTGGCTTACCATACCCGGCAAATGCTTCAACCACAAAAGGCTGCCCGAAAAACGGGTGAGAGATCCCAGCAAGAATTGCCCATAGGCATTTGCCAGATCATCTGGAAAGTCGCTTACCATGGACATACAGATGCATATGAATTTCAGGAGTTGTTGTTTTATACCCTTATCCTAATATTGCTTGCTAGACCGGACAAAGGATCCGGCATTGTGCTGCTACATAAGAAAGACTATGTTGCTAAACAAGAACAAATTTTATCGGATCACAAAAAGTTTGCAAAATCCGATGAAGACAAAGACCGGACAAAGACTGTTGAAGGCCATCTTACAAAATCACTTAAAGTTATTCACAAGGAAGGATGTTTATCGGACAAAGAGTTAGAGGGACTAAGACCCGTGGGTACCACGATACCTCGAATGTATGGCCCACCCAAAATTCACAAACAAGGCGTGCCAATTTGGCCTATCTTGGACATGAGCAACTCGCCCTACCATTCTTTTGAAAAATGGCTTGTTAAAAATCTAAAGACGCTTCAGAGTCGTCTAAACCTTAGAAGCCTGAAAGATACATTTGACTTAATCAAAGTGATCAAGGATGTTAACAGAAAAAAACTGAAAATGTTGTCATTAGATGTATCTTCATTGTTAACTAACGTGCACGTAGACAAACCACCAGAAAGGGATGCCATTAGAGACGCTAACAGAACAATTGAAGTGCTGCAAGCAAAACGAACAGTTCCTCTGCAATGGCCAGTTGTACAGCCAAATAGAGGACGTGACCATGGGCTCACCACTTGGGACCATTCCTCGCGAATGTCTTAACGGGCAAAGTCGAGGAATCGAACCTCAAAGACACTATCAACAACTTTGAGTTCTACGGTCATTACGTGGATGATTTTTTTTGCCTGACGAAGCAGACTACCGATATAGATGGCGTAGTACATACGTTCAATACGGTCCACGCAGCACTAAATTTCACTGTGGAAACGGAGGTGAACAAGAAAATCACGTTCCTTGGTATCCTTTTGCACATAAAAGACGACGATTCAATAAAACACCTGGTAAACAGAAAGAAAACCTAGATGGGGAAGAAGAGGATTCGCGAACATATACCAGCCTGGATAGGTAAAAGGGAAAATTGATCGATCTCAAGTACAATCCTCGCACACCTGATCGATAAAAATCACCAAGCTGACGCAAAAGAGGCCTTTCAGGTCATATACCAGGCATTCATGCTCTACGCTAAAGGCCTGCGTAAACGGGTGCTAGCCACAGCTGAGGCAGTGGCAATTCGTTAAGCAAAACCCGCTCTCTGCTGTCAAAAGACGCTGGTACATGCCGTCTCCCTCCCGTGGCCGAACGCATACAAAGATCCCGCACCACCAGAAGCCACTACGTCAAAACTCACGACGTCAGAAGCTACGCAGCCCGAAACCATACTACACAGAGCCTCAGAGAACACGCAGTGCGACCATGCTGCTCACAGTCACAGAGAGCCCGCTGCGCGTATGACGTATGCCTTTCTACAATATGCACCGTTCATTTGAGAAAAATTACTTGACAAACTGTAGACCAGGGCCAATTTACTTTCCGCCTTTTGTTCTTCCCATGCCGTTTCCCTTTCCACCACCAAGTTTTCCTTTTTTTATAAATACTGATGAGCGTAGCCTGAATCAGAAAGATACGCTCAGTATAGTCTCACTCAATGCGAGATCAGTTGTTAATAAGATGACAGAACTTAAAACAGTAGCATTTGAGCTTGATCCAGATGTGCTCTGTGCCACTGAATCTTGGACACACTCTCTTATTTCGGACTCGACACTCGCCATAGATAATTATAGTTTGTGCAGACAAGACCGCATTGAAAAGCGCGGCGGTGGTTGCCTTCTTTATATGAAATCATCCTTTGTACATTTCCCGTATCACCTGAGCATTTCGTCATTTTCTGGAAATTTTTGGCTTATTTCAGTTATCGTGCCACACAATAAAAAGGGATAACTGGGTGTGTCTACAATTCTCCTTGTATCTCAAGAAATGTAATGCAACTGTGTGAAATGTTTGAAAATTTTGCAGAGACTCAATTCGATATCGGAATAATTGTAGGTGATTTAAATCTGCCAGACATTGACTGGCATGCAAATAACTGTCCACTAAGATTTCAGAAATTGGAAGACACTATAAACTTTTCAAACATGTCACAACTAATCAGTTCAGTGACCAGAAATTACAACATATTAGATTTAATCTTTACAAATGATGTCCACCCTATTTTTATGAATTTTCATCGTGATATTTTCACAAGTGACCATGCCTTAATTCACTGTTGTTTTCCAGTCTCTCTTTCTAAGAAGCCCGATGTAAAATGCAATAAACTCGACTTTGGTAACGTGAACCACTAATTAGTAAATGATTTTAGCTTTTGAGAAGGACAAAGATTGCACAGATACTGTTGAAGGTCAGCCGGCTACAATTCTCATAGACCTCCATAAAGAAGGTCTTTTGACTGACTAAGAGGCTGAAACACTAAGACCTGTAGGAACGACGATACCTAGAATGTTTCAACTTCCGAATATTCACAATCAGGGGCTACCCTTACGTCCTATCCTGGATATGAGAAACTCCCCTTACCACACCATTGCTAAATGGCTGGTAAAAAAGTTGATACCTCTTGGAAGTTTGGAATTTATATTTTTCAGCGCCAGTACGGCACTATCTATACAAAGTTAATTTCGAAAAAAATTCAAAGTTCAAAAATAATTTGACAATATGTGCAAGTAGACGTAGAAAATCGTTATAATGTCAGGAGAAATTGTCCTTTTGGGGCAACATTTACCAATGTTTTGCAGGTAATTTTGAACTAAAAACGAAAAATTAAGGCAGGTACAAAAAACTCTTACAGTGAAAATGGAGACAGTGTTTAACGGGCCTCGATGTTCAAAAAGTGTGCAAGAGAAAAAAACTGCTTAGGATGATAGTAGTAGAGCAGAACTAGGTGTGGGTTGAGATCGTCTGCATAAATATAAGATTGGGAGTGTTTAACACTCAATGAGATGTCATATATATAAAGCAAAAAGAGCAGAGTACCTAGCACGTTACCTTGAAGGACACCACTCAAAATCGCGGTAGAAGTTGAGTATGAGGATCCCACAAAAACCTTTTGTTGTCGATTTGAAAGATAAGATCTGATGAAGTCAATAAACGGACTACGAAATCCTATAGTCCATAATTTGGCTAGGAGCCTCCTGTAAAAATAGATAACCACCACAGATAGATTATCATTACGAAGAGAAGTAAGATGATTTAGAAAAGACATGTTGCATGTTTCACAAGATCGGTCTGGTAAAAAGCCATATTGTGAGGAGCTGAGAATGTAATTATTAATGCAGAAATCTGTTAATTTCTTGGCAATTAGTTTTCAAAGAGTTTAGCCAGAGAGGGTGCTTTATGAACACCGCGATAATTGTGAATATCCGATCAGGAACTAGATTTAAATACGGGAATTATAATATAAGTTTTCCCGTAGTCCGGGAAAAAGCCATTCTCAAGTAACACTGAAAATAACTTACGCAGTAAGGGTGGGAAATCTCTTAATTGTTAGATGAGTGAGTTGGAAATGTTATCAGTTCCTACCGAATGTGAATTTTTAAGACGATTTATTTCTTTTTTAAAATACAAGCGGGTGAGAATTTAAGGGTATGGAGGTTTTAATTTGTCAAAGCTCTCAAGAATATGAATGTTGCAAGAAGAAAAGATGCTCTCATTGGATTTATCGTCACTATTCACCAACGTACCCGCGGCAGAAACCATAAACTACCTCTGCGACGTTATTCTGGACACGAACTACCAGATAGGTATGCCCGTGAAAACTTTCAAAGATCTCCTTACGCGATGCACACAAAATGTGCAATTTCTCTGCAATTGTCAGTTTGAAAGACAGATTGATGGTTTTTATCGATTCACTCACACTTAGACCGTTTCTTGCAAATGTCTTTGTGGGCAAGATCGAGAAAATGAGTCTAGGGGACACCATCAATGACCTTGCATTCTACGGTTGATATGTAGATGATACCTTCTGTTTGACTGACTATAACACTGACATTGACGCCTTGGTCGCGAAGTTTAACAGCGCTCACCCATCGCTCAAGTTTCATGCTGAGACTGAAGTGGACGATGAAATTGCGTTCCTTGACGTCCTTCTGCGAAGGCAAGAGAATGGATCTATCTTACGCAGGGTTTTCTGAAAGAAAACCTGGACAGAACAATACACTAACTTCCACAGTTTTGTCCCCCTCAATATAAAACGAAATCTGGTCCGAGGATTAGCACCTAGAATACGACAGATCTGTTCTCCTGAAACTGTCAAAGCAAAACTCCAACAGCTGCCTGTCACCTTAACTACAGAAAAGAAAGACGTGTTCATAAGACTGCCTTTCTTAGGCGATGCAACCAGCGAGCTGGTCAGACGACGCTTGAGGACTGCAATCACAAACGCTATCCCAGCGGCGAACTTACGGGTGCTCTTCACGAACTCTCCCCTCCTACGATTGGGAGGTAAAGACAGACTCCCTTTGAAGGTCACATCAATGTGCACTTACTCTTTCACTTGCTTTTGTGGAGCGAGATACATCAGCCGTACAACGAGGCGTCTCGAAAAGAGGGTACGTGAGCGCATACCGACCTGGCTAAGTAAAGGTGTAACTAGATCGATCTCGAGTGCTATTCTCGTACATCTAGTAGATAAGAACCATCGAGTCGATACTAACAAAGCCTTTCAGGTGGTCTACAGGACACCATCTGATTTTTTCCAAAGGCCTACGTCAACGGATGCTTGCAACAGCCGAAGCAGTAGCTATAAGGCTAGCAAATCCAGTGCTGTGTTGTCAGAAGACTCTGACACAAGCTCTTTCACTTCCATGGCCTTAACCGACACCAGGTGGCGATAGGATTTCCCCCCTCCCAACAAGCGACAATCTCTCAACCAACACGCTGACATGGCCTACATGCGCAAACTGTTATAGTCCGCGTTGGCCAATCAGCGCCCGTGTTAGATAGTTATTGATTTTTCTACCCATTCAAACTTTTATTGTTATGTACAGCGTTTTTTTCCCGTGCAAATGTTTAGTCTGATGAAGAGTTGCTAAAAAAAATTGCTTGCCAAAAAAATAACTTCTAATATTAACCATGGGAATATTTGCGGAATTTTTTAAATCAAATATAGCTTCTTCTCTAATAGCTCTTTATTAAATCACTAAAGAATAGCGCAAATATTTGAATCAGCGCTTTAAATAAGGCTTGCACTAGATAGGCGTTGAGAGGACACAGCATTAAGTGATGCGAATTCTTCCAGATCAGTTACTCACGTCTTCCGTCTTCGGTCGTCGGTTAAGCTTCAGAAAGTCATTCCACCCTTACTCAATGGCAACAATCATTTTGTTACAGAGGATTTGGAGGAAGCAGCATTGCTCAATTCATTTTTCGTCAAGTTCTTTACCATCGAAACTAGCCCCACTCCTGTAATCCCCCTGCTGTGTGATTCAAACCTCAGTTCCCTTAATTTCTCACCCGCTTGCATTCAAAAAGAAATAATTCGTCTTAAAAATTCACATTCGGTAGGAAGTGATAACATTCCAAACTCACTCATCAAACAATTAAGAGATTTCCCACCCTTACTGAGTAAGTTATTTTCAGTGTTTCTTGAGAATGGCTTTTTCCCGGACTACTGGAAAACTTATATTATAATTCCTGTATTTAAATCTAGTTCCCGATCAGATATTCACAATTTTCGTGGTGTTCATAAAACGCCCTCTCCGGCTTATCTCTTTAAAAAACTAATTGCCAAAAAATTACAGATTTCTGCATAAACAATAACATTCTCAGCTCCTCACACCATGGCTTTTTACCGGACTGATCTTGTGAAACATGCCACATGTCTTTTCTAAATCTACTTACTTCTCTTCGTAATAATAATCTATCTGTGGTAGTTATCTATTTTGACCAAAGTAAAGCATTTGATAAAGTTCCTTACAGGAGGCTCATAGCCAAACTAGAGGCTATAGGATTTCGCAGTCCTCTTACTGACTTCATTAGATCTTATCTTTCAAATCGACAACGAAAGGTTTTAGTGGGATCCTCATGCTCTACTCCTATCGCAATTTTTAGTGGTGTCCTTCAAGGTAACGTGCTAGGTCCTCTGCTCCTCTTGCTTTACACAAATCATATCTCATAGAGTGTTAAAAACTCCCAATCTTATATTTCTGCAGATGATCTCAACTGTCTTTACTCCTTCTCTTACTCTACGACCGCGAGATGCTAAGAACAAATTCATTCTGATCTGCACGCTCTTTCGGTGTGGAGCTCAACATGGCAGATGGAGTTCCCACCTTCTTAGTGCCAATATATGTGCTTTGGCCTGAAAGGCTGCCACAACCTGTTATTTTTCTAGGTTACCCAATGACTGAATGTTCCAGTATCAAGGACCTAGGATTAAGCTACACCAATAAATTAGACCTTTCTCTTCATGCCGATAGAATAACAACCAAAGCAGCACAGATTTGCCGCTTTAGCTCTTATAATTTCTATCTTCCTGAAATGAAATTAAGGCTTTATCGTATGTTCGTGCTCCCCATCTTAGAATACTGTTGCCCCTTTTTAGGTCACATGAATGAAGGTAGCTGTTCAAAAATTGAACAAATTCAAAAAAAATCACACGAAAACTGCTGTATCCGACAGCTTCTAATACTTGCTACTGAGATAGATGTTAATTAATTAAAATAAGGTTTCTTTGGGTCAGGAGATTGGAACCAGGCTTTTGTCTTTTTTTTCGGCTTAATAATAGCAAGACTTATGTCATTACCCCCGTCAGCCGTCCCTACAACCTAAGAAACACAGCACTTGTTATACCCCCTCCTGCATCTTCCTCGTGTTAACGCTCTTTGTTTTTTGCATCCAGATATAGCTTTCTCTGGAATAACGTGCCAATCGAATTTAGGTCGTTAACTAGACTGTCTGCTTTCAAATGGAGACTGCACATTTATCTTAACACTGACTCTATTAACCTTCTTTTCTCCTCATCTTTTCCGAGCAGCTTTCTCCATGACCCTGAGAAAGGACCATCGGGAATTTAAGAGATCCGCTTGAAACTATTCGCTCTGCCTCGTGTCCCCTCAAGAACCAAGATGTGTCCATTAACCACTGCTGAATCAAACAAAGCAACGTGGAAGTACTTAGTATAAAATGCTGTAGTTTCGTTGACTACTCACCTTCATCATGCCACCCACACCTATTTCTGCTCTACTACTATGTTCCTACTAAATTCTTCCTAAGCAGTTTCTTCTCTTGCATATTTTTTGAACATAGAGGCCCGTTGAACACTGCCTCCATTTTCACTAAGAGTTTTTTTTACTGCTATAAGTTTTCGTTTTAAGTTTAAAATTACCTGCAAAACATTGCTAAATGTTGCCCCAAAAGGACAATTTCTGCTGACATTATAGCGACTTTCTACGTCTAATTGCACATATAGTCAAATTTTTTTTTTGAATTTTTATTTTTTCGAAATTAACTTTGCATAGATAGTGCCGTACCGGCGCCGAAAAATATTAATTCCAAAAAATATAAATTTTAAAGTCCAAAGACACTATCAACAACTTTGAGTGCTATGGTTATTACGTGGATGATTTTTGTTTTGCCTGACGAAGCAGACCGCCGATATAGATGGCGTAGTTCATAAGTTCAATACGGCCCACGCAGTACTAAAGTTCAATGTGGAAACGGAGGTAAACAACGAAATCACGTTCTTAGATGTCCTCCTGCAGAGAAAAGAAGATGATTCAATACAACACCTGGTATACAGAACGAAAACCTAGACGGGGCAATACATTAATTTCCGCAGTTTTGTTTCCCTCCATCTTAAAAGAAACTCAGTCCAGGGATTAGCAGCAAGAACACGACGCATCTGCTCTCCTGAAGTAGTTGAAAGAGAACTGCAGCAGCTACAGAATACACTCCATGAAAATGATTATCCAGAAAAGTTCATCTTTTGTTACATTAAGGAGCGTGTCGCAAAACATACCGTAGCAACGGCAAAAAACGACCTTTTCATAAGACTGCCCTTCGTAGGAGACGCAGCGAACTAGTAAGACGACGTCTAAGGACAGCATTCACGTGTGCTTTCCCGGCGGCTAACTTACGTGTATTCTTCACAAAATCTCCCTTTCTGTTGATGGGGGGTAAAGACAGACTACCGCTAAAGGCCACTTCCATGTGTATTTATTATTTCACCTGCGGGATATATCGGCCGAACAACGCGACGTCTGAAGAAGAGGACACGCAAACACATACCAGCCTGGTTAGGTAAAAGGGAAAATTAATCGATCTCAAGTACAATCTTCGCACCTCTGATCGATAAAAATCACCGAATTGACGCAAGAGAGGCCTTTCAGGTCATATATCAGGCACCCATGCTCTACTCTAAATGCCTGCGTAAACAGATGCTAGCCACAGCTGACGCAGTGCTAATTCGTGTAGCAAAACCCGCTCTCTGCTGTCAAAAGACGCCGGTAAATGCTGTCTCCCTCCCGTGGCTTACCGCAAACAAGCATCCCGCACCGCCAGAAGCCACTAATCAGAACTCACGACGTCAGAATCTACGCTGCCCGAAACCATACTACCCACAGCCGCAGAGAACACGCAGTGTGACCATGCTGCTCACAGTCACAGAGAGTCCGCTGCGCGTATGACGTAGATCGTGGGAACGTCCCTCCCCCGTTCCAAACGCGTGACAAACCAAAGTCTTCGGCATGCTGAGTCCGGCTCGCAGGAGACGAGGGAACCACGAGATGACTAATGAACCCCCTCTCCCCACCCCTACCTCAAGAACTATACTAGCACTGTACCGAACTGCCTGCTTTAGTCGCCTTTTTTTCCATGGCACTGTAACGGCCTGAAGTAAATGACCAAAAACAGCTGTTTGTCAGCACGACATTTCATTTTATTTGTCAGGAACTCAATATTTTACTCTGACTTTCTATTAATTGCTTTTGTTAGGAAACTTGCACTATCTGGCCAATCGATTTCTCTTATTCTCACTCTTACGGACTCCTAGGTTTAGCTTCAGTATTTATTGGCAGTATCAGACGCAGGTCGTAACAGACACTGTAAGAAAAGACTTGAGACAGTTAAAGCCCACTAAATCAACCCGTCCGGATGGATTTTAAGCAAAACTTCTTAATAAATCCGCAGAACAACTTGCTTCCACGCTTTCCATGAGCTTTGTAGATTAAATCGAAAAAGGGGCCCTGCTTCTGACTGGAAGCTGGCAAAAATAACACTTTTTATAAAGGAGGAGAGAGAACTTCACCTTAAAGCTTTAGACCAGTCAGTCTCACAAGCATTTGCTGCAAACTAATGAGGAAGCCAAATAAAACGGAACTAATGAGACATATTGAGGAGAACAACTTGCTAAGGGCAGCGCAACACGGATTCCAAAGTAGCCACTCTTGGCTCTTAAACCTGCTAAAATCCAGGAAAAGCTGGACGATATCTCTGGAAATGGGTTCGTCGGTCGATGGAGTCTACATTGACTTCAGCAAGGCATTCGCTAGGGTGCGACACCAACGACTCATATCAAAGCTGCATCAAATGGGTGTGACTGGAAACCTACTCAATGGTTAGCCAACTTCCAAAACATAATGGAAAACCGTATCCAATAAGGTTCCGCAGAGAAGCGTTCTGGGTCCCATTATATTTCAAGTATATGTGAATGACTGCCTTGACTGTCTCACCTGTGAGAAACTCGTGTTTGCAGACGATCTAAAGATCTGGAAATCGACTTGGAATGTATATTTTTCAGTGTTTGTACGGCACTATCTATACGAAGTTAATTTCGAAAAAAATAAAAATTGAAAAAAATAATTGGACAATATGTGCAGATAGACGTAGAAAGTCGTAATAATGTCCGCAGAAATTGTCCTTTTAGGGCAACATTTAGCAATTTTTTGCAGGTAATTTTGAACTAAAACGATAAATTATGGCAGTTAAAAAAACTCCTACAGTGAAAATGGAGACATTTTTAAACGGGCCTCCATGTTCAAAATGTGTGTTAGAGAAAACACTGCTTTGGAAGATAGAAGTAGGAACATAGAAGTAGAGCAGAAATAGGTGTGGGTGGTCTGATGAAGGTTAGAAGTCAACGAAACTGCAGCAGTTTAGACTGAGTACTTCCTCGTGGCTTTGTTTGATTCCACGGTGGTTAATTGAAACATCTTGGATCTCGGGGGACACGAGGCAGAAAGAATAGTTTTGCAGAGGATCTTCTTAGTTCCCGATGGTCCTTTCTCGAAGTCATGGAGAAAACTGCTCAGAAAAGATGAGAATAATAGAAGGTCAATAGAATCTGTGTGAAGATAAATGTGCAGTCTCCGTTTGAAAGCAGACAGTCTTGTTAACGACCTTATTTCGATTTGCAAGTTATTCAAAAGAATGCGCAGATGATGGACGGACCTTACAAAATAAATTGGATCACTTGCAAAAGTGGTGTGAAAAATGGCTTCTGCAGCTTAATTTCAACAAATGCCAAGTTATTTGCTTACGTATTAGTCGCAGAAAGATAATGCCATTCGATTACGACTACTCGATCGGAGGTCATCAACTCGAGCTAGTGGATGAACTACGGGATCAAGGTATACGCATGATGCCTGACCTCAAACCGTCAACTCACGGTGCTTAAACCACAAGGAAGACTATAGGCATCCTCGGAGCGGTCAGAAGGTCCTTCCTCTATTTTAATGAGGAGCTTTTTGGGCTTGACTTTGAAACATATGTTCGGCCGATGTGAGAGTACTGCGTCGAGGCGTGGCGCCAATGGATGAATAAATATTACGCAAGGCTCGTGAAAGTGCAAAGAAGGGCGACCAAGCTAGTCAGCAGCTTAGAAGGTCTCCCATATGTAGGTCATCTAAAGAGGCTCAATCTTTTTCCTCTCTATTTAAGGCAATACAGAGGAGATATGATCATGGTGTTAAAAATCATCAGAAGAGTAGACTGTGCATTTCAGGTGACCGACTTCTTTGAATTTGCACAAACAATACATTTTCGCGTTCATCTGTACAAACTAAAGAAACACCACGCCAAACTAGAGGTGCGGGCTCAATTCTTCTCCCAGTAGATCATTGAAGATTGGAATAAACTTACTTCTTCGGTTGTTCTTGCTAAAAGAGTCGACGCATTCAAAAGAAGGGTTCATATTTCTTTGCTTGCTGGTCATACATTTGGAAGACAACAACAATTTGAACAATACGCATGATCTGACAGCATCTATATGTTAATAGGGTTTTCAAAGGCACTGCATCGTTTCCTTATTTATGCTGAATTATACTGAATTAATGATGGGGGTAGTAATAATAATAATAAGTTGTATATTTCAGGCCCAATGGGCCTCATCAATAAACCAAAAATTCTATAACACGAAGTACTAGAAATAATTGGTTGAACAAACATTATCCGTAGATATAGCTATCAGATGAGTTTAACAGTTTAGAAGCGAATTTGTTAGATTAAAAAAAACATGAATATAGCAGTGTCATGGGGAAGGTTAAATTCAAGGGCACACACAAATGAGCCACATCGTTATCTTTATTCTGACTATATATTCTGATACCGTTCTGCCTCTGTTAGAAGGGGAGCTTAGAAGCAAACTCAGTCGAAGCTGAGCGTGGGGCAGAACAATATGTGTTTAAAAAAAACATTTCTGGTAAAAACGGGTTCCCAAACCGGTGCGGCATAATCGAACATAGGAAACCCGCCATTTTATGATCGTGATGGGCACCGCCGTATGAGATCCAAAAGTCGGTCAAATCTACAAGACCATCGTTGGGGATGTGTGAGATGTGTTCAAATATAAGGCTTTGATAATGTTTGATGACCAGCGAAACGAGAGCCGTCAAGACTGCGTCTTGAGTCCAGGGGACGCGAGTCAGAGAAAGATAGTTTAAAAAAGGGATCCTAAATTCCCGATGGTCTTTTCTCGGGATCGTGAAGAAAGCTGCCCGGAAAAGATAAGGAAAACAAAAGGTTAATAGAATCAGTGTTAAGATAAATGTGCAGTCTTCGCTCGAATGCACAAAGACTTGTCAACGCTTGAATATCAATCGGCAAATAATTCCAAAGAAGCTATACCTAGAAGCAAAAGTAGAGATCGTTTAGAAGTGGAAGAAGCAGGAGGAGGTATAATCAAGATTGAATTTCTTAGGCTGTAAGGGTGAGTTACGGGAGGTGATTTGAACTATTATTAAGCTGAGACAGGAGACGAAACCCTGCTTTCAGTCGCCTGACCCAAATTAATTTCAGTTTCGTTATCTCACATCTTTCTGAGTAGGAAGTATCTGAAAATGCCAGATAGATAACCCTTTTAGTGAATCTTCTTTGGACACTTTCGATTTTTGAATGGCTAGATTCGTTCACTAGACCGAAGAATGGACAACAGTATTCGAGAATGGGATGCACATGCAAACAATAAAGTCATAGCTTCATTTCGGGAAGGAAGAAATTATAAGAGATGAAGCCGCACATCTGAGCACCTTTGCTGTTATTCTATCAACGTGAGGTCAAAGATCTAATTGATTGGTGTAACTTAAACCTAAGTCCTTAATGTTAGAACATTCAGTCATGAGGCAACCTTGAAAAATGATGGGCTGTAGCAGCCTTTCAGGCCCAAAACACATGATCTGGCACTTAGAAGGCGAGAACTTTATCTGACACGTGGATCTCCACGCAGATAGAGTGTCCAAATCCGAATGAATGCGTTCTAAGCATTGCTCAGCCACAGAATTAGAGAACGAGTATAAAAATGTCAAGTCGTCCGCGTATATATACGATTAAGAATGCTTAAATTTTGTTGAAATATCATTTATAAAAAGCTAGAACAACAGGGGGCCCAGAACGGTACATTGAAGGACACCCCTAAAAAAGTGGTAGGGGAAGAGTATGAGGACCCCACTAGGACCGGTTGTTTTCGATAAGAAAAAAAATATGATCTAATAAAGTCAATAAGAGGACTTCAAAATTCGAAAGCCTCTAGTCTGGCTAGTAGTCTTCTTTGAGGTACTCTATCAAATGCCTTACTAATATAAAACTCGATGACCACCACAGATAAATGATCGTTACGAAGAGAAGTGAGGGGATAAAGAAAATACAAATGACATGTTACACAAGATCGGTCCGGTAGAAAACCATGCTGAGATATAATTAATATTTGATTGCTCATGCAAAAATCTTTACTTTTATTAGCGATTATTTTTTTTAAACAGTTAAGCTAGAGAATGTGTTTCATGAACACCGCGATAATTTTTAATGTCAGATCTGGAACCAGATTTAAAAACTGGAATAACAATAAAAGTTTTCCAAGAATCAGGAAAAAAATGTTTTCAAGAAATATTGTAAACAATTGGCTCAGTAAAGGAGGAAAATATCTTAATTGCTAAATAAATTAGTTTGGAATGTATTCCATCTCGACTGAATGTGGATTTTTGAGACGAGTTATTTCTTTATGAATACTTGTAGGTGAGAAATCAATTGAAGTGAGATTTGCATCACACATCAGAGGTATTTCGAATGTTGAACTATTCTCAATTTTAAAAAAAACTTGGCAAACAAGGAATTTAACATTTCTGCTTTGGCCAAATCCTCTGAAACAAAACGATAACTTCTATCAAGTAAAGGCGGAATGACTTTCTGAAGCTTAGCGGATGACCGAAAACGGAAGACTTGAGCAAGGTATTTGGAAGGTAAGCATCATTTAGTGCCAGGGACTCTCTACGCCTGTCTCAAGCAAGCCTTATTTTAGCGCTAATTCAAATATTTGCGCTTTCCTTAAGTGAACCGACAAAGAGCTAAAACACGGATCGTTAAGTTGCTTCCATAATTTTTTTAAGTCTATTTCGGAAAAAATGTGGAGCGGTAGAAGAAGCTGAATTTGATTTAATAAGCTGAATTGAATTGAACCCGCACGGTTTGAATTTTCGTGCCAAACCAAGGCGATTATTTTTCAAGTTTTATGCAGAAAGATACCGTCTTTGGACAAAAAGTGAATCAAAAAACCTATAATTTTACACAATCTTCCGTCCAATTTCCTTCGATACCACCACTGCTCGACGAGGAACTCTTTTCCAAATCGCACATCTCACTGGAAATATTGGCTCGGCCTACATAGTTTAATTGTCCCCATCAGTTTCGTCAGGGCGCTGAGGAGTATCCACGGACAGGCTGAGTCGTTATATTAAAATACTGCTGTGTATAATTACTAGAAGACTATAATTATCAAAGTAAAGGCCACCTTATCATTTTATATCTTGCTTTCTTCAACCCAAATTAGTACCAGTTGGCAACTATTAGACAACACTATCTCGGTGTATAATCGCTAGAAGACTTTATTTATATAATTAAGGCCACCCTATCGTTTGTATTTTCCTTACGCCAATATACTCCCTGGTAGTAACTATAAGACTACACTATCTCGGTTGCTGCTACGTCTAGTCTGACCGACGCCGCAATAGTTTATCAGTATAACCTTCTAGCTAAAGTTATAGCATGCAGAACGTAGAAGTCTACGACCAAACTGTGGATGGAGAAAAAACCCCATTGGGAGCTGGCCTCGATCCCCCGACCTGCGATTTAGGAGGCGAACGTCTTAGCTGCTTGGCCACTGCGACCCAGCTTTGCGACTCACAGAAAATTAAGTGCATTGACAAGGTAGACATGATAAATTTTGCCAATGAACTCTACGAACAAACTGTTCCAGCCACTGCAGCCCAGCTACGCGGCTCACACAAAGTTGTGTGCATTGACAGGGTATACAGGATAAAATCCGCCAATGACCCAACTGTACTGGGTGAAGAAAAAGTTCTTTCCGGAGTCGGCGTTGATACCTCGACCTGCGATTGAGGAGGCGAACGTCTTGGCCACTCGGCCACTGCAACCTAGCTTTGTAAGTCACAGAAAGTCAAGTATATTGACAGGGTTAACACGATAAATTCTGCCAACGAACTCCACGACCAAACTGTCCCGCGTGACAAACAGTGCCACATAAGAGACAAGGGTATAAACCCTACGGCCACCATGACCACCTCGCACAATTCACATAAGGGTAAGAACAGTGACACGGATGACACGCATTGCCCGACGGCATGCATACGATGCAAATATTGCTCTAAAATATCAAAGTTGGAGACACGTATAGATTTACTAGGGGATGTTATCACATGGTTTCTCAAGCATGGCACATTAAAGCCACTAGATGAAACCACTGGAAATCAGCAGCTAGAATCCGTCTTAACGGAAGTCGCTACCAGGTACCAGCCAATCGGTCAAAGCGTGATTAAAACTGAAGAGAAGCAAACACAAACAAGCCCTACTCTACCGTCCCAAGAAAGTTCAGGTTCTGGAATCATCACAATGGCCAGGAGAAGAGGGAAGCGTCTACCTGACCAACCAGTCTCACCCTCTTTACAGGTCAATACTAGTAAAATCGCACAGAGAGGGGATCGGAGAAGGGCTGATAGAAGAAAAAGAGAAAGTATTTGCACCGAGACAGTTGCGGTCCGATGCACACAAAGCGATGATAACGAAGGAAGCCGCCGAATAACAAACGAGGGAGCCCATACTTACAGTGCACGCCCCCACAGTTGATCAATCAGCCACCACTGAGACGAGTTGAAACAATCTCGCCGTAGACAACAAAAACACGATTGGTTCGCCGCGTAAAGTGCAGGCTGCCGTCAGCAAAGACACGAAGGAAAACACGAAAGCGTTGCACCAAGAAGTGACCGACGGCGTAGACAGGACGCAGAAAGTCCCCGATAGGAGCAAAAGTTTCGTAATACAAGGTCAACCGGAATCCACTGCCAGTCAATGTATTAACCAGAAAGTGGGTGACAGTGTCGCAGGCCCGAGCCTGAAGCCCACAGTAGAAAACGGGGGCATTACATCAACCATAGAGTACGATCGCATACAAGATGGACATAATAGCAGCACAAGAGCTGTTAACGAGCAAGCAAGCGACAGTGTCGTAGGCACGAAAAATTGCACTAAGAGAGAAGCCAGCATCATAATACAGGGATAAACGGAATCAACCGCAGCTACTCCCATGGACCGGCATTCCGCAGATATCCAGCTTTTCCATGCACTTATGAACAAAATGCTGGGACCCAATGTACCATTAGAGTGCGAAATGCCTTCCGCCTTGGCAAACGGCCTGAGAGCCCAACTGGAAAAGCACGTCCAAGACCTCTGAAAGTGGTCATGACAAGAAGCCAAGACGCCAAGCTCATTCTATATAGGCATTTTAAAATAAAAGACTGTGACCCAGGAGTTTTTTTTCAACAGAAGTTCTCAGCTGCAGAACGGAACAAACGTCGTCAACTTGTTTCCAAAAAGAGGGAGCAGGCCAGCAAGGGTGAACTAAACTTGGTTTTTTACAACAACCAAGTGATTCAACGTCCATATTTCTCACCTTCGATAGGTCCGTTCCGGATAACCACACAGTCGGCTCAGTAGAGGGAGGATTGAGCCCAATCGAAAAACATACAGAGGCAGAACGAAGGGGAAAAATATTTGGTTATTTACAACAACCAAGTGATCCAGCGTCCACTGTTCTCCCACAGGAAAGGTCCTCCCCGGATGACTGCACAGGCGACCCGGAAAGGGGCGGGGAGAGCCTGACTGTAACCAATTCTCGAGCAAATAGAACGTTAACTTTCATGTACACAAATGCACAGAGTATGCTTTCAAAGCTTGACGAGCTGAAGATTCATGCCTTTGAATTATTACCAGATTTACTTTCAATAACGGAAACTTGGCTGTCTGAGCAGGTAGCCGACGGCGAGGTATCCATGCCTGGCTATCAATTGTTCAGAAAAGACAGAGAAGGTCATCAAGGCGGTGGCGCAGCACCATACGTTAAAAATTGACTCACAGTTTTAGACAAAACGGATAAACTGGCGTGTACTTCCAAGGCCATCTGGCTGTCTATTCAAGTACCAGGTGCACCCAACCTCGATTTTTTAATGATACGGCGACCACCGAGAAGAGAGCCCATAGTGGATGCCTCCTTGCTAAAGGAGCTGGGAAAAAATACTGCACGATCGGACATCCTGATTTTGGGAGACTTTAACGCGCCTTACATCGACTGGGGTGCGGCCTGCGCACGAAGCTCCATTCTAACCTTCGACAGCTGCATTCTGAGCATGACTCGGAAGTTATTTCTCACGCAACACGTCACTTTTTCGACAAGGATGTGCGATGGCAAACAGTCCAACTGCCTGGACCTGGTTCTCACGTTATCGCTGGACAGCATCGACGAAGTGTCATGTCTCCCACCACTAGGTAAAAGCGACCATGTTGTTCTGCTATGGAAGTTCTCGTTATTCTCAATACCGGAGAGACCCTCCACAGCCAGACGAAATATTTGGCGAGGCGATTTCGATCAACTCGACCGAACTCATGCGCGCCGATTGATAACCTCTATTTTCTGGAAACATAACTGCGGACTGGGAAGCGTTCCGGAACACACTGCACAGACTCATCGACAACCACTGTCCAATTTCGCGAAAAAAAGTGAACACTAGACCGCGATGGCTTACGCAGGCCTTAAAAATAGAATAGAACAAAAAGCGGAAGCTGTGGAAAAAAAATGCTAGCAGACAGGACTCCTGCATTTGTCAGTGCCTACAAAACTCAGAGAAAGCGGGTCAAGGGTCTTATTCTCAAAACAAGACGGGCTTTCGAAGCAAACTTGCTAAACCGGGCCACAGTGAACCCCAAACTGTTTTACAGTTACCTCAGGCAGCGTACCAAAAGAAAAGGATCCGATACCCCTGCTGAGGACCGCTGAGGGAAGAGACTTGATAGATGATGAAGCAAAGGCTGATCATCTTTCGAAATTTTTCCGATTAGTCTTCACAAAAGAAACGGCATACGATCACCCCACCGACGACACCGAAGCGGATACAATAGTTGAGACTGTCCAATTCCCTGAGGCTGTTGTTCTTAATGAACTCTTAAGCTTAAAAAATCTAAGTCACCAGGTCTCGACAACGTACCAGCCAAGATTTTGAAGTAGCTTGCCAATGAGTTGGCCAAACCACTCTCTTTGCTCTTCCAAACCTCCTTCAAAACCGGATGCCTACCAGTACATTGGAAATCCGTGAGGATTACACAGCTATACAAGGGGGAAGCCGGGTCTCAGCGAATAAATGCTGACCAGTCAGCCTTACTGCAATCTGTTGCAAAATAATGGTAAAAATGTTCAAGCTGCAACTTTTTCAGTTCCTGGAACAAAACCATCTGATATCAGATGCTCAGCATGGTTTTCGTAATGGTAGGTCCTGCGTTACAAACTTGCTCTTCTGTTGAGATCGGTGGACTGAGGCAGTTGATAGTGAAAACTCAGTGCATGCTGTCTATATTGACTTTAAACAGGCTTTCGAGAGCGTGCCGCACCACCGCTTCTTCTTTATAAAGTCAGCCACATAGGAGTAAGGGGTAGGCTCCTTACGCGGATAAAAAGCTTCCTAATCGGTCGCTCGCAAACTGTCCACATCAGTGACAAACAGTCAGCCAAGGTTGAGGCTGAGAGTGGTGTTCCCCAAGGCTCCGTTCTCGGCCCTATCTTGTTTGTTATCTACATAAAAGACTGTGTCCGCGAACTGGATTTCGGCATCGCCATGTTTGCCGACGATATAAAACTTTGGAGCGAAATTCGAACTGCGGCTGATGACGTGCACTTACAGGAAAATTTAAATAGACTTCAAAAATGGTCGGCGGACTGGCTCTTACCGTTCAATGAGAGCAAGTCCACCACCATTTGAGTCGGCAAATCCAGTTCTTCAAACGACACGGCTTACCGACTAAATGGCTTACCACTGAAGGAAGTGAACGCCCAGAAAGACTTGGGAGTCTGGATCACGCCCTCGCTTAAACCCTCCCTGCATTGCACAAAGGTAGCCAAGTCCGCGATGTCGATCTCACACCTCGTCAAACGAGCTTTTTCTACCTTCAATGAAGAGTGCTTCACAAAAGTCTTCGAAACCATCGTACGACCGCACCTAGAATCCCCTATCCAAGCTTGGAGACCCTGGGCCAGGAAAGACATCAACCACCTGGAAATGGTACAACGGCGCGCAACCAAACTTGTAATGGGGCGGGGCTCACAGCCTTATGAAACACGGCTGTCGAATCTCAACCTCTTCCCTTTGCGCTACAGGCAGCTTTGGGGGACCTGATACTAGCATTCCACGTATAACGTCTTCAAGACTGCTGTCTTATATCAGGGGATTTTTTCGAATCAGCAACGACCACGAATCTGAGGGGTCATCCCCTCAAATTAAAGGTGACAGGGGCCAGGCTGGACGCTCGGAAACACTTTTTTTCAAAAAGGGTGGTCGGAGCGTGGAATGCGCTTCCTCAGGACGTTGGTATGTTGGAACCGCTAGAGGTTTTTAAGGAAATACTGGATGGATATAGCAGTCACGATGAATCAGAACTGACAATTTGCAATAATAATAATATAACTTCCAATTTTTCAGTAGTATTAGTTTTTTATATCCATTCACGTTTGCTATTTATAATGCCCTCCCACGCATAGCCTCATGCAAAGGTCTCCGCGGTCTACCCTACTTGGCTATCTGCGTACCATGATAACCCGCTGGCGATCTTATCAGCCAGACATGACGGCTTAACATTCACCCTTGTTTCGACCCAAAGCGGACTGCCGACGATCTGGACGGATGCCTCTGTTTCTCCAGTTCCGTTGGCCGACTCTGCAATCAGCAAGGAAGAATCAGGACGTGGCTACCACACGGTGATGATTGTGGGAACCTTTGCAATGCCCCCCCCCACTGGGAACTCTCTTTTTTCTCCTAAATCCCACACATTACCCCCACAAGGGCGACATTTTTTCTCCTAAAAATCCCTGAGTAGCTTTTTCACTGTCTGCTCCAATTTTCATCCTATGACACAGGACAACTGGCCTCACCAACAGTCTAAGCAACACATTTTTTGCTACCACTGCACATATGTACAAATAGGGCACTCAAAGGAAATTTTTCCTACATACCCTCAATATACTGATACCGATACTGATACTGATCACACGTGGGCCCAGCGTAAGAAATGAATGGCAATTGAAGGACACTCAGGAATCAAATGCGATTTTAAACTTGGTTGGATTTACATTATTCATCTATCTTAACAAGAGTGTTCCTTCCTACGAATCTTTCTTAATGAGGTTCGGGGTCCAACATCTTTTTAAGATCTCAGAACGGTGGATGGTTCTTTGTGTTCAACTAACAAAGAAGCCTGCATGATGCGTGGTTTACTTGAAAAAGACAACCAATGGGAGAATACCATTGCTGAGGCTGTTATTACTAACACTTAAAACAAACAACGGTGCCTCCTTGCTTTGTTTGTTAGAAGTTGTGAGTTGGTCTGCCCTTGCGGCCTTAAAGTTCAGAAATGATGTGTCTGAAGACTACCAGTTTCAGCAATGCTCAGCAATAATTTGGGACGGGTGCACAATGGCAAACAGAATTGCACTAGAAGCGCTGGATAGAATTCCACGTGATATCACAGAAAAGACCGCTTCGTTTGGTGGCATCACAATGGTTTTATCTGGCAATTGTTGCCAGAAATACCTGCGACTCAAAGGGGTAGCAGAGGTGATCCGGTAAAGTCCTGCCTGAAATACCCGTCGTTATGGTCTTCGGTAGAGCCATTGGAACTCAAAACGCCATATGCGAGTGCACCTCAATGCTGACCATGAGTCCGGCGAGTTCTTCACTAATATCTTGAAGATTGATGAAGGTAAAATAAAACCGATTCAACTGGATATATCCCCCGTGTCTTTTGTTGCTAATTTGGTGAGCAGTGGCGCAGACGTAAGAGATAAAGTGTTCTCTAATCTCTTAACCAATTTCTCAGATGTTATGTGGCTCTGCAAACGCGAAATTCTGGTCCTTACAACGAAATTTGTCAATGTCATTAACGAGAGGTTGACATACCTTCTGCCAGGTGTGAAAAAAGTGTACATATACTATGACACATCAGTTGATCCTACAGATTGCGGTTAGTTTTCAATTGAATTCCTGAACAGTTTGGAAATACCTGGCTTACCGTCACATAACCTGATTATGGACGCACCACAGCTATGCAATGGCACTAAACTGACTGTCCAGCGTCTGATGAGCTATCTGATAGTGGCCACCATTTTTTACCGGTTGTTCGAAAAGATATATTGTTTACATTCCTCGCATTCCCATCATCCCGTCTGACACAACATTCGGTTAACGGCGTCTGCATTTTCCCGTGAAGGTTTGCTCTGCAATATCCATCAACAAGTCCAACCTACAAGATCACAGTCCATATTTCCCATGCTCCTCCTAGGACAGCTATACATCGATGTCCCCCGTCAATTACGACCTACGACATTGTGGCTGTAACCGTACGTGTATAATTTCTTTCTGCGTCTCTGGAATTACTTATCGCATGGAAAATCGTTCAAAATTATAATTTCAGAAGATTTTGTTTCAACCAATTTCCACTGAAACGCAACTTCTACAAACAAACAGATTCGCAACAAAATCGCGGCCTAGTAAAAGACATTGTCAAGATCCAAATATTCTGGAGACCCTCAAAGACTAAGTCGTTTCCAAATGTTGAATACATTTTTGAAAAAGTATTGTCCGCGAAGATTTAAGCCTTTCCTAGATGCCATTTATTTTTCTAACTGGTCTCAACTGGTTCGTTACCCAAGAAGACAGAATCATATCCTAGATCGGACTTTTACAAACGGTATTGTTCCCCTCTTATTGATTTTAAGCAGAAAATCTTCCAAAGCGATCACACATTAATTAACTGTTATGTTTCGCTTCCTTCTACGGAAAAGGATATCGCTGGTCGTACCTATCATGCTTATGACCTCGCAGACATTAGCTTAATCAACAATTTTCTTGACGGCGCCAATGATGTGCGTTACAAATAAACCTTATTATTATTACTTTTAGATTGGCAGAGTCTCTCCTCCATTAACGACGTTGCATAGATTGCTGAACTCATGTCGGTCATTTATAATAAAATGCTGGAATTTGTGCTCACTAAAATTGCGAAACCCTACGCACAAGAATCGACCGTCTCCCATTTTCTTTTGCCCCGACTAAATAAATTGAGGAGGCAGCTGAACGATAGATCTACTAGTTCGCAGTCTGTGCATCTAAGGATCGCCAGAAAGTGGGTGACAGTGTCGCAGGCCCGTGCCTCAAGCCCACAGTAGAAAACGGGGGCATTACATCAACCATAGAGTCTGGTCGGCTACAAGATGGTCATAATTGCAGCACAAGAGCTGTTAACGAGCAAGCAAGCGACAGTGTCGTAGGCACGAAAAATTGCACTAAGAGAGAAGCCAGCATCATAATACAGGGATTAACGGAATCAACCGTAGCCACTCCCATGGACCGGCATTCCACAGATGTCCAGCTTTTCCATGCACTTATGAACAAAATGCTGGGACCCAATGTACCATTAGAGTGCGAAAAGGCCTTCCACCTTGGCAAACGGCCTTAGAGCCCAACTGTAAAAGCACGTCCAAGACCTCTGAAAGTGGTCATGACAAGAAGCCAAGACGCCAAACTCATTCTATCTAGGCGTTTTAAAATAAAAGACTGTGACCCGGGAGTTTTTTTTCAACATGAGTTATCAGCTGCAGAATGGAACAAACGTCGTCAACTTGTTTCCAAAAAGAGGGAGTGGGCCAGCAAGGGCGAACTAAACTTGGTTTTTTACAACAACCAAGTTATTCAACGTCCATTTTTCTCACCTTGGATAGGTCCGTTCCGGATAACCACACAGTCGGCTCAGTAGAGGGAGGATTGAGCCCAATCGAAAAACATACAGAGGCAGAACGAAGGGGAAAAATATTTGGTTATTTACAACAACCAAGTAATCCAGCGTCCACTGTTCTCCCCCAGGAAAGGTTCTCCCCGGATGACTGCACAGTCGACCCGGAAAGGGGCGGGGAGAGCCTGACTGTAACCAATTCTCGAGCAAATAGAAAATTAACTTTCATGTACACAAATGCACAGAGTATGCTTTCAAAGCTTGACGAGCTGAAGATTCATGTCTTTGAATTATTACCAGATTTACTTTCAATAACGGAAACTTGGCTGTCTGAGCAGGTAGCCGACGGCGAGGTATCCATGCCTGGCTATCAACTGTTCAGAAAAGACAGAGAAGGTCATCAAGGCGGTGGCGCAGCACCATACATTAAAAATGGACTCACAGTTTTAGACAAAACGGATAAACTGGCGTGTACTTCCGAGGCCATCTGGCTGTCTATTCAAGTACCAGGTGCACCCAACCTCGATGTACTGACACTCTACCGACCACCGAGAAGAGAGCCCATAGTGGATGCCTCAATGCTAGAGGACCTGGGAAAAAATACTGCACGATCGGACATCCTGATTTTGGGGGAATTTAACGCGCCTTACATCGACTGGGGTGCGGCCTGCGCACGAAGCTCCATTCTAACCTTCGACAGCTGCATTCTGAGCATGAGTCGGAAGTTATTTCTCACGCAACACGTCACTTTTTCGACAAGGATGTGCGATGGCAAACAGTCCAACTGCCTGGACCTGGTTCTCACGATATCGCTGGACAGCATCGACGAAGTGTCATGTCTCCCACCACTAGGTAAAAGCGACCATGTTGTTCTGCTATGGGAGTACTCGTTATTCTCAATACCGGAGAGACCCTCAACAGCCAGAGGAAATATTTGGCGAGGCGATTTCGATCAACTCGACCGAACTCATGCGCGCCGATTGAGAACCTCTATTTTCTGGAAACATAACTGCGGACTGGGAAGCGTTCCGGAACACACTGCACAGACTCATCGACAACCACTGTCCAATTTCGCGAAAAAAGTGAACACTAGACCGCGATGGCTTACGCAGGCCTTAAAAATAGAAGTGAACAAAAAGCGGAAGCTGTGGAAAAAAATGCTAGCAGACAGGACTCCTGCATTTGTCAGTGCCTACAAAACTCAGAGAAACCGGGTCAAGGGTCTTATTCTCAAAACAAGACGGGCTTTCGAAGCAAACTTGCTAAACCGGGCCACAGTGAACCCCAAACTGTTTAACAGTTACCTCAGGCAGCGTACCAAAATAAAAGGATCCGATTCCCCTGCTGAGGACCGCTGAAGGAAGAGACTTGATAGATGATGAAGCAAAGGCTGATCATCTTTCGAAATTTTTCCGATTAGTCTTCACAAAAGAAACGGCATACAATCACCCCACCGACGACACTGAAGCGGATACAATAGTTGAGACTGTCCAATTCCCTGAGGCTGTTGCACTTAAGGAACTCTTAAGCTTGAAAGAATCTAAGTCACCAGGTCCCGACAGCGTACCAGCCAAGATTTTGAAGTAGCTCGCCAATGAGTTGGCCAAACCACTCTATTTGCTCTTTCAAACCTCCTTCAAAACCGGATGCCTACCAGTACATTGGAAATCCGTGAGGATTACACAGGTATACATGGGGGGAAGCCGGGTCTCAGCGAATAACTGCCGACCAGTCAGCCTTACTGCAATCTGTTGCAAAATAATGGTAAAAATTTTCAAGCAACAACTTATGCAGTTCCTGGAACAAAACCATCTGATATCGGATGCTCAGCATGGTTTTCGTAGAGGTAGGTCCTGCGTTACAAACTTGCTCTACTGTTTAGAACGGTGGACTGAGGCAGTTAATAGTGGAAACTCAGTGCATGCTGTCTATATTGACTTCAAAAAGGCTTTCGAGAGCGTGCCGCACTACTGCCTCCTTTATAAAGTCAGCCACATAGGAGTAAGAGGTATGCTCCTTACGCGGATAAAAAGCTTCCTAATCGGTCGCTCGCAAACTGTCCACATCAGCGACAAACAGTCAGCCAAGGTTGAGGCTGAGAGTGGTGTTCCCCAAGGCTCCGTTCTCTGCCCTATCTTGTTTGTTATCTACATAAACGATTGTGTCCGCGAACTGGATTTTGGCATCGCCATGTTTGCTGACGATATAAAACTTTGGAGCGTAATTCGAACTGCGGCTGATGACGTGCACTTACAGGAAAATTTAAATAGACTTCAAAAATGGTCGGCGGACTGGCTCTTACCGTTCAATGAGAGCAAGTCCACCACCATTTGAGTTGGCTAATCCAGTTCTTCAAACGGCACGGCTTACCGACTAAATGATTAACCATTGAAGGAAGTGAACTTCCAGAAAGACTTGGGAGTCTGGATCACGCCCTCGCTTAACCCCTCCCTGCATTGCACAAAGGTAGCCAAGTCCGCGATGTCGATCTTACACCTCGTCAAACGAGCTTTTTCTACCTTCAATGAAGAGTGCTTCACAAAAGTCTTCGAAACCATCGAAGATCACACGTGGGCCCAGCGTAAGAAATGAATGGCAATTGAAGGACACTCAGGAATCAAATGCGATTTTAAACTTGGTTGGATTTACATTATTCATCTATCTTAACAAGAGTGTTCCTTCCTACGAATCTTTATTCATGAGGTTCGGGGTCCAACATCTTTTTAAGATCTCAGAACGGTGGATGGTTCTTTGTGTTCAACTAACAAAGAAGCCTGCATGATGCGTGGTTTACTTGAAAAAGACAACCAATGGGAGAATACCATTGCTGAGGCTGTTATTACTAACACTTAAAACAAACAACGGTGCCTCCTTGCTTTGTTTGTTAGAAGTTGTGAGTTGGTCTGCCCTTGCGGCCTTAAAGTTCAGAAATGATGTGTCTGAAGACTACCAGTTTCAGCAATGCTCAGCAATAATTTGGGACGGGTGCACAATGGCAAACAGAATTGCACTAGAAGCGCTGCATAGAACTCCACGTGATATCACAGAAAAGACCGCTTCGTTTAGTGGCATCACAATGGTTTTATTTGGCAATTGTTGCCAGACATACCTGTGACTCAAAGGGGTACCAGAGGCGATCCGGTAAAGTCCTGCCTGAAATACCCGTCGTTATGGTCTACGGTAGAGCCATTGGAACTCAAAACGCCATATGCGAGTGCACCTCAATGCTGACCATGAGTCCGGCGAGTTCTTCACTAATATCTTGAAGATTGATGAAGGTAAAATAAAACCGATTCAACTGGATATATCCCCCGTGTCTTTTGTTGCTAATTTGGTGAGCAGTGGCGCAGACGTAAGAGATAAAGTGTTCTCTAAACTCTTAACCAATTTCTCAGATGTTATGTGGCTCTGCAAACGCGAAATTCTGGTCCTTACAACGAAATTTGTCAATGTCATTAACGAGAGGTTGACATACCTTCTGCCAGGTGTGAAAAAAGTGTACATATACTATGACACATCAGTTGCTCCTACAAATTGCGGTTAGTTTTCAATTGAATTCCTGAACAGTTTGGAAATACCTGGCTTACCGTCACATAACCTGATTATGGACGCACCACTGCTATGCAATGGCACTAAACTGACTGTCCAGCGTCTGATGAGCTATCTGATAGTGGCCACCATTTTTTACCGGTTGTTCGAAAAGATATATTGTTTACATTCCTCGCATTCCCATCATCCCGTCTGACACAACATTCGGTTAACGGCGTCTGCATTTTCCCGTGAAGGTTTGCTCTGCAATATCCATCAACAAGTCCAACCTACAAGATCACAGTCCATATTTCCCATGCTCCTCCTAGGACAGCTATACATCGATTTCCCCCGTCAATTACGACCTACGACATTGTGGCTGTAACCGTACGTGTATAATTTCTTTCTGCGTCTCTGGAATTACTTATCGCGTGGAAAATCGTTCAAAATTATAATTTCAGAAGATTTTGTTTTCAACCAATTTCCACTGAAACGCAACTTCTACAAACAAACAGATTCGCAACAAAATCGCGGCCTAGTAAAAGACATTGTCAAGATCCAAATATTCTGGAGACCCTCAAAGACTAAGTCGTTTCCAAAGAAGACAGAATCATATCCTAGATCGGACTTTTACAAACGGTATTGTTCCCCTCTTATTGATTTTAAGCAGAACATCTTCCAAAGCGATCACACATTAATTAACTGTTATGTTTCGCTTCCTTCTACGGAAAAGGATATCGCTGGTCGTACCTATCATGCTTATGACCTCGCAGACATTAGCTTAATCAACAATTTTCTTGACGGCGCCAATGATGTGCGTTACAAATAAACCTTATTATTATTACTATTAGATTGGCAGAGTCTCTCCTCCATTAACGACTTTGCATAGATTGCTGAACTCATGTCGGTCATTTATAATAAAATGCTGGAATTTGTGCTCACTAAAATTGCGAAACCCTACGCACCAGAATCGACCGTCTCCCATTTTCTTTTGCCCCGACTAAATAAATTGAGGAGGCAGCTGAACGATAGATCTACTAGTTCGCAGTCTGTGCATCTAAGGATTGCAGAGATCTTCGAATTAGCGTCCAAGATTCGGCTTGCGCCCTGAGCGAGTCCAAACTCTGCGAAATCGGTTGCAAAATTGCTTCGTCGTAGGTCCTTTGCAAAACGAGGAATTGAAATACCCCCATTGCTTAATGAAAATAAAACATTTGTAATCGGTGAGTCTGACGAGACTGAATTGTTAAATGCTTTCATTGCAAAGCATTTTACGACAAAATCCGAACTGGTTTCGTCGTTTGAACCATACTCAGAAAATACTCTCGGAAACATTGATTTCTCCAGAGAATTAATTTGTTAGCACATACTTCGTCTAAAAAATTGCACTCTTCGTGAACTGACGGGATTCTCAACTCAGTTATCAAAAGAATGTCAACATTTCCCAAATTGCTTAGCCATATATTTTCAGTCTACCTCTCAAATGTTTTCTTTCCTGACACTCCGATGAAATCCATTATTATTCCAGTCTTAAAGTCAGGATCTCGTTAAGGCATAAATAACTACCGTGGTGTTCATAAAACCCCGGCGCTAGCCAACCTTCTGGAAAAGATCATTTTTAATCAAATTCTCGAATTTTGCCTAAAAATCAAGCTTTTAAGCGATTCGGAGCATGGTTTTCTACCCAGGCGATCTTGCGAGACGTGTCACTTAGCTTTTCTTAACAACGTCACTTCCCTGTAGAACGAGTGGCAATCCATAGTTGTTATCTATTTTGACCTGAGCAAAGCCTTTGACAAGGTAACTCAAAGACGGCTTCTGGTAAAATTGGAAGCCATTGGCACCCGTCCCCTTCTTCTCGTCTTCATCGGTTCCTACTTGTCTAACCGCAGCCAGAAGGTCCATGTAGGTTAAAGTTACTCCACTGCTCAGCTGATCACGAGTGGCGTTTTTCAGGGCACTGTATTGGGTGCTTTACTCTTCATTCTATACATAAATGAAATTTCGACTGTGCTGAAAAATTCACACAATCTCATTTATGCAGACGACCTCAAATGCATATACTCATTTTCTAAGAACGCAGCCAATATATGCGTTGATAAAATAAACTCAGACCTGCTAACACTTTCACGTTAAAGTGCTACCTGGCAGATGGCGTTCTCTCCATCCAAGTATAATTTCATGTGTTTCGGTCCCGCCAAGCTTCCCCGTCCCCTAGTCTATCAAAATACTCCACTTTTAGAGCGATCTTCCATAAAAGACTTAGGTCTAAGCTACACAAATAAACTAGCATTGTCGCCTCATGCGGATCGAATAACTGCGAATGCTGCACTGATATGTGGTTTTACATCACATAATTTCTCCCTGCTGGAAATAAAGTTAAAACTTGATCGCATGTATGTTCTACCCATCCTATACTACTACTGTCCCCTCATTCGTCTAATGAATGCTTCTGACCACCGTAAGATAAAAAATGTACAGAGGGTGTTTACTTGCAAAATATTCCCCCTTTTCATCGATCCACTATTTCTTAAACAGAGAGATGTCAGTTAGCGAACATGACATTTCGTTGGGTCAGAAGACCCGAAGTGGGCCTCTGCTTCCTTTTTCGCGTTAACTCTACCCCTAACCTCCCACGAATAAACGCTCTTAGTCCCGCAGATAGACCTTATGCCACTCGTAATTACTCGAGGATTATTGCACCCCTTTTAGCTCCACCTCGAACCGTTCTCACTTCTTTACATCCAAATATGCTTTCCTCTGGAGTAATATGCCCCTCGAAATTAGGCTGTCATCTAACATAGCAGTTTTTAAAGTAAAATAACGTAAACACTTAACTTCGGAAGACATAAAGTCCTTGTTATCCGTCTCCTTCCCAACCACACAATTTTTTGACTTTGAAAAAGGCCCTTCTGGTATTTGAAATGGTCATATTTATATTAATTTGTATTCCATATAAATATATATTTATACCTCTATAGAGCGATATTTGCAACGATGTTTCGTCTCCATCTCTTTGCAGTCATCATTGCCGTTCTCCATCCCAAAATTTACAACCTTGACGATGGGCTTCTTGGTCTCTAATCGTGCTCACGGTGGTTCTGCTATCTTCGCAAGCTCGTCGCTGGACTCCACAGTCCACAAGGTTGCATCTCCGGCGTTTCGGTGATGATCAGGTGAACTCTGTCGTTCCCTCATCTTCTCGGCTCTTCTGTCCGCGATGACCTCCTCCGGTCAACCTCCCTGATGGTTGATCATGAAGCCAGTCGGGCGGTGTTACAGTGGTGAATGACAGCCTCTGCTGCTATATGGCTTCCCAAATTGACAAGAAGCGTTTCCAGCCCTCATTCGTTCTCATAAACAGTCCTGTCTCATCGCACTACAATCAATCCTATCAACCAACCTCCTTAATTCTGAAAAAGCAGTTATTTCTCCTACGTTTTGTTTTCTTTTTAAGCGGGGGTCCGCTGAATTCTGCCATAGTTTTAATGGTAGGAGTTTCCTTTACCGCTTCCTCCTTAGTTCACTATCCGTTTTCAGAGAGTTTTGACTACTATTTTACAACGGCGATATCTTGTTTGGTATGAATTTTATCTGCCAACACTACTTAACGCTCCTGCTGCCTTTGTGGTTGTTCACGGATAGCAGCATTGATCAACTTTGTATTTTTTTTCCACAGCATTTAGTTTGAAACGACGAGGCCCTTCGGGCCTCAGATATAAAATTAATTTATTTATTTAATGGACGCAGTCCACACGCAGAGAAAGTAATTCCAATTTAAACGAGCGATTAAGTCACACATACAGATAAGAAAATTGAACAAATGTATGCGTTCTCACTTTTTTATAGCAGCCTATTTTGTGGTGGATATTTTACGCATACTGTTTCCAATAGGTTTTGAAAGGCACTGCCTATCACCCTTAATAAACGGAACTTTTCTGAACTATCTTTTGCATCTTCTTCTCAGTGAAGATGATCACATCGGACAAAAAGGCTATGAAGATTTCAGTGGATGTCTTTGGCTCACCGATTATCTTAAATGAGCTGATTCCCTATAGGGCACTCAATTTCAGGGAACATGTTGCTCTACAAACAGTCCGAGCCTTGGCTTTAATGGCCTTGACTGAATCAAGAAACTTTGTCTCCTTGATTTCTCACCCAACTGCATTTGCAATGGTGTTCGGTTAACATGGCCGAGTCTTGCTTAATCGAATCAGCTGGCGACAAATCTGAATTCCAAGCCTCCACCTCCTACCAAGGTGCACAAGGCGAAGAAAGAGAAGGAGGAACCAGGAAAGAAAGCGCCAATGGATAAGAGCACCGTTAGAAACCTGGTAAGTCAAATGGCAGCGGCGCGCGCGAAAGACATGGTGCCCCAACAAAATACCTATGTACCTGTTCCACGACTGCTGCCGACTCTCCACACCTCTCCATTAGGGACTCCATTGTTAAATGGCACGGACTTCAGCCCTTGGATGATCAGCCCGGAAAAGCACGCAAACGGTTCCATAACAAGTGAACCCGCATCTCAAATCTTACGATTCGTCTTGAAGAGGGCATGTGTAAGTTGTAGACTAACGGACAACAAGCGTCCGGGCAGCGACTCGTACTAACGGCAGGCTATCGGTTGGCCTACACGCGGCGAATGCAGAATGGAAAACGATCAATCAATAATTTATAACGTAAGTTGCAGTAAGCCGTTGAGTCACTAGCCAATTGTACCGCTATCCGTGCCAAAAAAGAAGGCAACTGGTTCGATGAACATAGTTTTACACGCGTTTGTGACTGAAAATATGTTTTACTTATTACGCTCAAAGGAATCTGCAGTTGTGCACTGCTTGTCCTGTTCTTCCTTGGGGCATTCACACGAGGCGTTATTATACGGTGATATATCGGACTTGGCTACGGTTACAGCAATTATAACCTCCATAGGCGATCTATTCCGGGTTCCGATGAATAACTGTGAAAACTAGTGGTCGCGGAAAATCAGAAGGATGATATTCCTCTGAGTTTGAGGAAATTCCTGAGTTGGTCACGTTTTTAATACATGGTCCTGAAGGCCATGGAGTACAATGTATAATCGACGTTTATAGAGCATCCTTCTCTTTGGTATTCAAACCCGGAAGCTGATCAATCGCCAGCGTTTATTCAATATTTAGTAAAAACTTTACTCAGCGAGAAGAGTAGAACCTACGATGACTGCAAACGGAAAAACATCGTGAAAAAAAACATGTTGCTATTGGCTACGCCTGCCTGTTACTAAGCACTGATAAATAGCAAATTGAGGATTTAAGCACGAGCTAGCATGCATTTTTTAGGTTCAAATTTACTTACTCGGCCTTGGTAAGTTAGTAATTTGCTCAAACAACTAGATCTTATTGGATCAGTTAGTAGGTCAATGAAACAGGTAAGATAAATCCTTTCGTCGGTTGTGTGAACCCCCCCTGTCGTACAAGGGGAAATGACGATAAACAGGATAGCAGATGACCAGTCTAGTGCTATAATATCTATAAATAAATAATACATAAATTTTATATTTTAGGCCTTTGTAAACACAGCCGGTCCTATATTTCTTCCTTAATTTTTTCCGGGTGTCCGTCAATATTTTCTTACATAAATTAAATGCCCTCTTCTGTCCGTGGCAACAAACTTAAGGAAAGTCGGACGTAGTCCGCTTTCTCTTTGCTTATTGGTGCAGACTGACCGTAAACCTGGCTTTGAAGTTATGCGTGCGAGTAGCTCTTTGTTCCTGCACACTTGTGGGAAATATGTATGTGTGGTCAACTGTAATTTGTTGGTTTGGGGACACAAATGAAAGCAAAACCAGGCAGCTAGCAGCCGCAAAACCACTGTTGACCTCAACAGAATGCCCAAACAGAAAAAAATTCAGATGACGGCATATCGAAGACATGTGGTGCAAATTGGTTTTATGACATGCTGCTGGCTTGCGATATGGTAACAAAGCAAAATGTGAATGTTCATCAGTGACTAATGAACCGAGTAATGTAGGAAAGGGTTTTATAAATAAATTGAATGCATACTTAAGGCACAAGGAGGGGGGGGGGGAATTTGGACTGCTGTTAACGCAAATTCAATCACACTATGTTAATAACAGGTCTTTTATTTTGGTTTTACCTTGAAGTGCGTATCAACTTCATTTCCTGCCGAGTGATCGAAGAGCGGAAGAAACTACAGTTGTTCTTGCTGAAAGCGTTGAGGCATTAAACAAACACTTCATTTTAGTTGACAGCCATATATTTTCTGCGGACATCAGTTGTTGACAGAATGTTCCCATATAGTTCTGGAAAATATGCATACCTTGCGAGAGTTTATAGGGAAGATCGTTTTTTAAAGGTTATGCTTCTTTTTCGCTTATATACTGAAATTATAACGCATGATACCTGTCAACCAATAGAAAGAGGTAAACATCTATCATCAACCGCGACTAGATAAGGCCGATTAACGTTCATCTGCTCTGTGATTTTCAGAGAGTAATGTCAAATGCAGTTCCGTCATTGCTCCTTGTTGGGATAAAACAGGCAAGCCTATTTCTCCTTAATCACTGACGTCTTTTCATGTTTGAAGTTATATCATACCAGTAATACGCACTAAGCCTAATTGTTACGCGTCCTATTACTAAATCATATCGTTTATATACTGGTGCAGTACTACTGGTATATTATTTTGTGTTTCATCAATAGAGGGTAGGGAACGGATCCGTGGGAACGCCTTCTTTGCAGCCACTGGAGGTTAGGGAGTTTTCAGGTTAGACTAATCCCCCCGTCAAGGTAGAGACACGCCCGTGAACGGTACAGATCACTGTTCTAATAGCGTCGTATTTCCTCTTGAACGCGCCATCTGTGTCGATAGCAACACCATCTGGAAGGGAGGGGGTTTCCATGCATTCATGGCGCGCCTTGATAGTCGGTAGATGTTGGGGAGGCCATCTGTTCTTTGTACCACCAGTTTGAAGCACCCAATTTAGTAGATGTGTAGACATGCGTTTATAGCTGCAAACGTATGTGGATACCTATAAATAGGGGTTATTTTATCTAGCAGAGATCGATAGTGTCGGCAACATAAATGACTATTTAACATTGATACATCAAGATATGGGGCAATCAGTTAGATATTCGCACTGGGACATTTCCATAAGAAAGATTCCTCTTTTACTGTGTTTTATTCACTTAGATGTTTGTTTATATATACTGTGCAGGTATTTACTATCAAAATACGTTGTTAAACTTTCTTTAAACCTATGCACAGCAAATATTTTAACCGCTTCTCATTATCTTGATCCTGATTCAACACCGGGGGACAGTCCGGTATCTGCAGTAATATAGATAATGGCAGATCTACCCAATATGACCTGGTTTACTTTGAATTTTGATATAGTTTGTCACAAAGAAGGTCCGCATTTCCCACGAAGGACGTGTGTCTCTCATAATCGATCGATTGCGAGAAAATTGTGCCTCTTTAACTTGATTATAGCACCAACGTTTCCGTTGCGTGTCTTACCTTAGCCTCAACAACTTCATAGTCTTCTTTGTCTCCATACCATCTTAGTTGGCGGCTTCGCGTACTCTCCTAATCCTGCTCAAACGTCTTAAATTTTGGCATTAAAACTATGAACAGATGCAAAGGAAAGGCATTCAAATTAAAGCAGGGAAGTCAGGTTACGTTTTCTTTGCCGTGAATGTAATGTAATGGCGCCTACGCGTGAGCATAGTGTCCGAATATGACTTAAGAGAATCAGCCAATTAATGTTCAAGTTGCAAGAGGGGATTAACTGCCACACAGCAATATTTTATACATATGTGCATTTCGTTTAATTGTTGCGCTCTTTTCCTTTCATAGGAAGAATTAAGCAGCGAAGAAGACTGTGCGCTGGAGTCCCATAAGGTAATGTTTACAATTTGTGCGAGTTGTCTTTATTTGCTTTAGATTAACAGGCCATTTCGATCAAATCGACTTGTAAGGTTTAATTGACCCTCACCAGGTTTGCTTTTAGCGAAACGATCTGTGTACTCGATATGTTCCAAAACATCAACTCGACTCTACTAAAAGTGATTGTGCAAGCAGCGGTGATGAATGGCAACCATCGCAACAGTCCTCAGCACTGTCAACTTTATCAAATGAATCGAAGAACCCATTAATTCCACACTCACCTGCGTCCAATGTGCCAATAGACCATTTAAATCCGATAAATGGATTGTCTACCTCCATCGATATGCTAACTACAGAAGACGTTTTAAGGCCAACTACTTCAGGTTTCTCCGTAATTGAAACGTGTAATCTTCTGCAGAGATTGAATATCTCAAGGATGAGCCAGAATACCCTTCTTGCATGGAACGCACTGATGAATCGGAAGGTGAACGTCGTAGTCAGAGTGCGTAATTTCTTAGTTCCTGTATGTTTTATATATATTTCAGTCGAGATTAAAAGTACCTTTCGGTGCATTACTATCCGTTTGCATTCTTTGCGACCACTTCCACCAGCAACAAAAAGAGCACCACCACTGTGCACTTAGCATCTCCTGATCTGTCTTGTTAATCTTGCCACCGCATCCTCAATTCAAACATAAGTCTGACCAGTAACCTGCAAATCTAGTGAACGGAGACCTGGTGAATCAGTGTCAAGGGCCCCAACATACTGTTATCCGATCCGCCTCCACTCTGCACATTGTGCACGATTCCTCACGCATGCCATGAGCCTACTTGGCCTCACTTAGAGTCTCCAAAAAATTCTGCAGCAAATTATACCAGCTCTCCTCATATCAGTACCTAGTCTCTCCATCAAGTCATGCATCAGATACGCATACTCCCATCAGCACTTAGCACCGGCATCACAGTATGACCTAGTCCACTTGAGACCTACACAGTCCGAGGATTATAAGGAGCCGTCTCCCAGTCCACGAATCAGCCACTTAATAAAAAACACACTGTTCTGATGGTGCATCTGGTAGGTACATTAGCTGGCAGCCATCTCAGCCACGGCGAACCCTGATAGTTTAAATTCTCAAATCATCGATGTAGCATATGAGCTGCATATAAAAGAAGATGAGGAACAGTATTAAAGGTTTAGCTACTTAGCTTAAATATCTTCATGCTTATTTAATTAAGTGTCGTTATATGTATTTAAAACGCTGGCGCTAAACCTTTGCCCAGTCTGCTAGGCGCAATACCGATGCATAATCGCCATGGGGACAGACATAATTTGAGTCACCACATTATTTTAAGTCGAGGCAGGTAAAGTTGTTAGATGCGAACACGCGTGATCATAGGTGAAGATGGTAGGTAATCCCAAAGGTAGAAAAAATCTGCTTTTGTCATTGGTTTTCTTTTTTTTTGTTGAAGAGTCCCAACGCAATGAGTGTGAGATTTGTGGCAAAGTGTTTTCACGGGTCAGCGAGAAGGATTTGCACGTTAATTCTGTCCACAAAGGTGCGTTCGTACTTCCGGAGACCTTTTACTTTCCATTTTGCAATGCGTTTGCTGATAAGCTTTCCATAAGTTTTGCAATAAGTCTTGCATAAGTTCCTGGTGTTCCATAGGCTGTCATTTTTCTAATATATCTCCTCATTTGACAGCAGCGTTAGCAAAAGCGACACATTTGATTTGATGCATATTCGGCTCACTGTATGTCGAAGAGCAGCTCCACAATACTTCGGCATCAGTAAGCCATTGTGGTCTTTAGGGCGTTGCGGTGACTTGCACGTGAAGCGGTTCATGGTTTGGATGGCTTGCACAGTAGAAGACTCATCGTTTTATGCACATCACTGAAATAAGACGCGTCCGCCGCCACGTTCTCAGGTGCTGCATCCCAACTCTACGTCTTTGGTACACACGAAAGTTCCCCCGTCGATTTCGACGATGGGCACCACGTGCTCCAACAGCCGCAGCAAACGCAGAAGCAAGCCGCTTCATACACAGAGGCAAACTGGGCAAGCAACACGAAAGCGACAGCAAGCAGGAGCAACGCAGAGAACTGGCACGAGAGAAAACATGAGTGTAGGCAGACTCGTGCAAAATCCACCCACTCGCTCGCACCTGCGTATCTTGTGTAAAGACAAAGTCTCTAAGACCGGGGATCAAGGAGGTTGTAGGTGGCTAGCGCAGTATTCACTCAGCACGCGCACACTTACACAGCCATGTCGCTAGGTATGCTCCCACCTGCGTGGGAGTGCCATAAGGGCCACATTAAGAGGGAGCCACTGCAGTCTGACTCTTAGTCCTCCCTCTATTTCCATACGCACACACAAACACACGCGTACAAAAGGAGCAGCAACGTAGGGGGTCCGAATTTTCCCCTCAGTTGGCAGACCCTCCAAGTTATGGCTTTTAGCTCACTGAGATAGATTCAAGCGCATTCAGATTTATTATAGTGAAGAAAGAAACGTGCCGAATGTCGACCTCACTCTCTCCCACCCGCATACTGACCGCCTAGCTGCTCGGACACCTGATATGGGGCCTTAAACTTAGTAGGAGCGTGAGCGCAGTTACCATCAGATAGTCAGAAACGAGAGAAAGTGCCGGCGCCTACCAGGCCGCAGGGACCGTGGTTGGCTGAGGACTGGCATTGCAAATGCATACAGACCATTGGATCTCAAAAGGGTGAGAGCAGCCCTGCATGAAGCCTGGGCCAACACCCTCCTGAGAGTGGTAACCAGTCAGTCAACGACTGAAAGGCACTACCCATGCTCCGTTGTCGGTTGGCGTCTGTGGGCGGGCGGGGCTGAAAGGAAAGAGAGAGACAGCTGGTGAACGTTGCAATGTGGAGAGAAGAAGAAGAATAGGAGGGAGAGAGAGGTGCAAGGAACGAAGGAGAAATCGAGAAAGATAGCTAAAGTAAGCAGACGAGGTGTAAAAAAGAAGAAAAGTAAGAAGAGAAAAGGAGGAGAGCGAGAGAACAGAAATAAGTAGAACAGGTAGAATAGGAACAAGAACGCAGCTTACCTTTCATCGGAGGATTGTCGCAGAGTGCCCGATGTGACTGCAATGACTGTGGTGTTGGCTAATAGTGTTTGTTTTGCTAATAACAGTGCTGCATAGGAAGGAAATCACATTTCGCAAGACTAAGCAGCTAGAGAGGTGATGCAGTTTAGAATTGATAGGGAGTATCATTGAGGATAAGGCTGTACCCTTTACCTGTTCATGGCAGTTCACGATACAACCTGACAAGGCAGGTTAGTTGGTTGGAACCCCGGCGTTGATAAACCGGTTGCTGCCAGCTGGCTCTGCTGTTCTTCGGATTACTGTGGGCCGCTAGCCGTGCACGGCCACCACGTACTCCCCCCCCCTTCACCCAGGCAGCAAAAGTTGCAGCCTCGAGTTAAGTTGGCATGAGAGCAGCGTTTGGCATGTCCTACTACCCGGACAATCTCACGAAAAGGGCAGCATTGAAATCGATCAGTCCTCCCCCTACGAGTCACGTTAACAGAGTAACCCTCAGCTGGCTAGAGCGACTATCAACCTCTCCTCTCCCTGCCCTCCGTGCACTGAGGGTCACGCCGGCATTTTAGGCGTAAATTAGCAAGATAGTGACGTTAGAGGCGCTAATTGAGACTAGGACGATGGCTGACAAATTAAGCTACGAAAGTGATAACTGTAATAGGCGTGATGCGAATGCGATGATATTAATGAGGCTTAAGATCACACCCAAAATTGCCGCTGACAACAGGAAGATTTGGTCAGGGCTAAAGGTGTAAATAAATGCACTGCAGGTCCTAGAGAAAACTTCGAGTAAAGGCGAGTAAGACCTGATTGCCGAGGAGCTGATATGAGTTACTAGTTACGTTAAAGAAGTCCAATGCTGGTGAAACTAGTAGAATAACCATGCTTAATGTTACTAGCAGCAGTAATAATAGTAAGGGTGCAAAAGGCAGTCTCACATAAGGCAGAAATAAGAGGAGAGTTCGGCTTACCGGGGTTTCTCGTCAACTTAACGACGCATTCTTGTGGTGAGGCGACTAGTGAGTGGGGTTAGGGCTGGTGGTGGGGGTGTGTGAAGTGCTGGGTGTGTCGACATCACGGTCTATGCCGCTGTCGTGAATGCACATGAGACCTAGTAGGCGCATGCGAAGAGCGATTGATCGTGGGAAGTGAGGGCGGCAGTCTCGTCTGTGCGTTGGTGCTCCAGGCATTAGTTCACCAGTCTCTGTGCGATGGATTTCAGGTTACCGACCAGGCCGATGCGTGAGGTGAATGTGCGATTGCAGTGAGGGCATATCAGGCCCTCAGAGCTGGTGGAGTGTTCAGGTGTGGTGATGAGAGTTGTGTCGAGCGGTGATGTGTCCGCATGGGTGGAGGAAGTTGTGGCTGGGTTGGAGTCGAGGGATGGGGGCAACAAGGCATCTGTGGCGTCGATTATTGCCGTCGAGGTGGAGGGTAGAGAAGGGTCAATTGGAGTGTTTGGTGCCGTGGACGTGGATGCTGTCGGAGGAGGATTATACCGCTTCCGGAGGTGACCGGCCAAGCCAATGCCTGCACGGAATGTGCGTTGACAGCGCGGACACGTTGGAAAGGCTGGGGTGGTGGCAGTGTGCGTCCGTGGATTGTGAGATTTGCGTGCCGTCCGTTTTGCCTTGGTGGCGGCGATCCGATTGGCTTCGTAAATCGCGGCGCCCGTTTTTACCGCTCTACGCCACGCGGATCGGTCCTGTATTAGCTCCTCCCAGTTTGTCGTGTTGATTTGGAGGCGCTTCAGGGTATCCATGTAACGTCTCTTCTGTCCTCCTTTGCGACGAGTACCTACGGCGACATCGCCATAAAACAGGCGCTCGGGTAGCCGTTCATTGCTCATACGTACCTCGTGACCGCTGCAGCGCAGTTGTATCTGCCTGAGCATGGCCTGGATGCTGAGAACTCCCGTTCTCTCAAGGTTTCCGTGTCTGGCATCCTCTCCTGCCACTTCACCTTCAGAATGCGACGTAGGCAGCTGAGATGAAAGTGTTTCAGTTTTCGTGTCTAACCAGCATAGACCGTCCAGGTCTCCCCTCCATACAAGAGTGTTGACAGCTCAACATCGTTGTACATCTTCAATTTCGTTGACAATTAGAGACCATGACGCGATTCCATACGGAGGCTTGGAGCCGACCGAAGACTTGGCTGGCGTTAGAGATTCTACGTGCACCTTCGTCGTCGACTCGAGTGTTGCGTGAGAGCATGCTGCCAAGGTAGGTGAAGTCTTCCACGTTCTGCAATTCGATGCCGTTGACATTGATGCGTGTGGGGTTGAATACAGCACCTGGCGGCGGTTGATGCATAACCACCGTCTTGCCGGTGTTGATGGTAAGGCCAAAGTTGGCGCAGCCCGCTGCAAACAGGTCTTTACTCCTTTACATGTACGTTTCTGTTCTGGTGTTAAGGGCGCAGTCGTCCGCAAACAGCAGATCATGGACTGTGGTTGTGGAGACACGCGTAGGGGCCTGCATCCGACGAATGTTGAGGAGGTTTCCGTCCGTTCTGTAGTTGAGGGGGATTCCGGAACGCTCGTCACGATAGGCGTCCATCAGCATGGCAGAGAACATGAGACTGAAGAGGGTGGGTGCGAGGACACAGCCCTGCTTCACTCCATTGGTCACTGCGAAGGCTTCAGACAGCGTTCCGTAGTCCGTGACGCGCGCCATCATCCCATCATGGAGTTGTCAAACCATGTGGGTGAAATGCTCCGGACAGCCAAACTTCTGCATAACCTTCCAAAGTCCGGGCCGGTTCACCGTGTCGAAGGCTTTTGTCAGATCTACGAACGTAGTGCAGAGGTGGGTCCGCATCTTTTGACATTTATCCTGCAGCTGACGTGCGGCAACTATCATGTCAGTGGTGCCGCGGGGACGTCGAAAACCACATTGACTTTCAGGCAGAAGCCCTTGTTCCAGGTGGTTATTCAGAGGATTGAGGAGAATGCGAGCAAAGATTTTACCGGCAATATTCAGCAGTGAGATTCCGTGGTGGTTGTCACAGACTTGACGGCTCCCCTTACGCTTGTAGAGGTGGACAATGGTGGCGTCCTTTAAATCCTGGAGAACTTGTCCCTGTCACCACATCTCTTGGAACAGGGTGGTGAGGTGAGTTATGAGTCCTTATCCCATCAGACCTGGGTGCCTTCCCGCTGGACAGCTGCTGCACAGCTTTGATGGTCTCCTCAGGGGTGGTTGGGAGGTAGAGGTCAGCATTTGTTTCCACTTGCGGCAACCGGTCAATGGCAGCCTCAGCGTTGGTAGAGGGCCGGTTGAGTACACTTTGAAATTGCTCGGCCCAGCGGCCCAGAAGTCGGGTCTTCTCACTGATGAGGGTGGTACCGTCCGCGCTGAGTAGCGAAGCTGTGCCGCTGACTACGGGGCCATAGACCGCTTTGAGTGCAGCGAAGAAGTTCTTCCAATCATTGCGGTCCGCAAAGTCTTGAATTTCCTCACCCTTACGAGCAATCCAAGCGTCCGGCATTTCCCGCAGCCACTGCTGTACAAGACGGCGACTTTGGTAGTAGGCTGCTTTCGTGGCGTCGGTGGGGCGATCGACGTATTCGTTGCGTAGGCAATTCTCCTCAGAGATAAAAGTACTGACGGCTGCATCGTTTTCATCAAGCCAATCTAGGTGTGGGCGGGACGCAGTCCCGAGGATGCGTTTGGCAGTGGATTGAACAGCGTTCCGTAGTTGACACCATCGAGTCTCCACGGAGGTGTTCTCTTCTGCGACTGGAAGGTTGTCCAGCTGTTGGGTCAGCTCGTTGCTGAAACGCAAATGGTTAGCAGGCAAGTTTAACACAGCAGTATAAAACTTACCCGGGGGTCACTTACCTTGAGGTCTCCTGCGTGGTTGGAGACGGATCCGCATCTTGGAGATGAGGAGACGATGATCGGTATCACCGTCGGCACCCGCAATTGCCTTTGTCACCAGCACGTCCTGCTGATCGCGCCGCCGCACAAGGACATAATCCAGAAGATGCCACTGACGAGATCTGGTGTGCATCCAGGTCGCCTTGTGTTGCAGCGGTTGGCTGAAGTAGGGGTTGGTCAGCGTGAGACGGTGCACCGCGCAGGTTCGAAGAAGGAGAAGGCCGTTGTCATTGAGTCCTCGTAGACCGTGGGGTCCGAGCACTCCTTTCCAGGCAGCGTGGTCTGTGCCGACAATGGCATTTAAGTCGCCGAGGACAATCAACTTGTCCGCCTTCAGCACAGAGGCCAGGAGGGCGTGCAGATCGTCGTAGAACTTGTTCTTTGTCTCGTCGGGGCTGGTTATCGGAGAAGCGTAGGCACTAACGATGGTGGCGAATTTGCCACCCCAGAGAGGCAGGCGGAGACTCATCAGGCGTTCGTTGATACCCTGCGGCGTGATGGGTAGTTGTCCCACGATGTCCTTCCGGAGGGCAAAGGCGACGCCGGCCTCGCGTCGCTCTGCCACCGGACGGCCCACATACAAGAAGGTGTTGCCGGCACCCACCTCTTCTATGGAACCTTCGCCGGAGAAGTGGGTTACACTGAGTGCGGCGATTTGCACTTTGAAGCGCGCTAGTTCCCGGGTAATAAGCGCAGTTCTCCGTTCCGGTCGGATGCTCCTCGGGTTATCTAAAAGGGACCGAACATTCCAAGCGTCGAAGATTGTAGGACTTAGCTGGGCTGCCTGAACTGTCCTGTGAGCTCTGGGAGCTGTCCTGCGGGAAGTAAACGGGTAAGAGGGAGGGTGGGGAAGAAAGAAGTTTTGATTTGCGTTTGTAGTGTTTCGACCGCGTGTATGAAGTCTGACAGCCACGGTCAGCTGGCAGATGTCGTGACCCAGCGTGTTTGGAACCATCTTTTATAGGACCATCAACCCTCTCGGGAGGGTAGGCAGCGCTGCTCCAAGAAGGACTGGCGGGAACCCACAACTGCTACCGAACAACACCATGGGCCACGATACATTTGGTGCCGAACGACCATTTGGTTTTAAGCCGCCCACAAGAGGACTTTTAGGGTGGGGGGGGGAGAGTATTTGGGAAGTAAGGAGTGGGAGCAGCAGTAATTATCCTAGTAGCAGTAGTGCTGAAGGGGACAGTGGCTCCAGTCATTTTGATACGCATTCTGGTGCTGTGACGTCTAATTGCTGAAACAATTTCTGCTACGAGTCGTGTTGTCACTGACGTTACTAAGGAGGCAAACTCTGCTAAGAATAAGAGTGCTAGTTATGTCGGGGGACGACTATTTGGGTAGACATCGTTACAGTGGACGTCAATGGAACAGTAAGGTGATTGAAAAGTATAGGTATGGTAGTAGAGACAACATTGAAGAAATATCAGGCAGAGTAACAGATAACAAATATCAATTGAAAAAATAGTAAGATGCACACATACACACATAAGACAACACATCTGCGCTTTAACTATCTCGCATAAATCTGAGGCGTAACGATTCTCGAGTATTGCTTGCCAGTTGTGGGCCCCATTCTCTAACCAGGTCTTAGCCAATGTTTTATTAAGACCGGCCTGAGTTTTATTTTGCTCAAATTTTAGGACTGCGTCCCTTCGTGTGCGAGGTTTGTGGCAGAGGCTTCTCGCAGATGTCAGAAAAGAAGTGGCATATTGATAGTTTTCACAAAAGTATGCTGCCTTTTTTTCACTTATCTGCTCCTGTAATTATTCAGTGAATGGATAAACTGACTTTCTATGATAATTTCTATCAGGTGCGAAAAGCTGCGAACAGGCGCTCTTTCCTCCACATGAGATAAAATTGCATCCAACTTGCTTAGCCTCAAAAGATACAACCTCTTCTAAATAGCAGGAGTGTTATATGGAGCAACATTACTTATGATGCAAGCAGTGACAAAACATTTGCGAGGCACATATCAAGGTCCACGGCAACATCTCCATACTGCATCTTCGTACTGCGCCCGATCGAAACTGTCTAGCGTAGGACATCTGCCAGCGGATATCTCTGCGCGTCATCTTATTCCTAAAAATGTACTTTTTTGTTTATATCCAGCCTGATGAGCTTTTTGTTCCCCTACCACAAGTCAAATTACTCGCTGACGCCGTTTCCTTATATGCAGTTGCCCGTCGGCTTGAGTGGTTTTAAGTCCACTGCGGAGGCTTTTTTGCCCCATCGGTTTGCTACATCCATAGTTTAGGTCTAGAGAAGTAATATGTCTTTTCACAATTGAGTCAACTCAAATTAAGCAAATCTGTCAAGCCTCTTAATAATTTTATAGGATTGCTGCTTCGATTTTGTAATTTACGTCATTAATTTAATTAGTGAGAATGCATGACAATCCCAGAGAAAGTTTCATCAGTCGTTCATTAATTGCCATGCTTTATTTTTATTTCAGAGCTGCAAGAGTTTACGTGTGTATTTTGTGGAAGAACCTTTGCTCTCAAGGCAACCCTGAAAAGGCACATTACAGCTCATCACAATGGTGCGTTACTTCTTTCCTGATGTGTTGTTGTTTACATTTTTTTCATCTGAGCATTCCGGCGTAGACAATATCACCATTATATAGCTATTTCAGGCTATTAGCCGTCATCAGCCACAGGTAGCCAACTCTAGTGTAGCAGCTGAAATTGCCGCCGCACCCGAGTTTCGAACTCGCGCTTCGCTGGTCAGGGGCAGACGTCCTAACTATTGAGCCATCGAGGTCGATGTCTAGCCGTTTGTAGATCGGGAGTATATATTATTTGTTTGTGCACCGATCTATTCCTCAGGATGCGCCCATCCTGTGATAATGCTTTTGCGAGTCGGATGTGGTTGATCCGAATCGCAAAAGCATTATACCAGGATGGGCGCCTCCTGAGGAATAGATCGGTGCACAAACAGATAATGTTGTTTACATTTTAAGCCGAATGCCGCGAGTTTTTTCACAATTGGGTCAACTAAATTAACTAAATCTGCCAAACGAACTTAATAATGTAAGCATTAGTTTGCTTGTAAGGCAGTCAGCCAACGGGAAATCTCAGTTCTCGCATTCATTATTGTGTGTATATACAAAGAAGATTAGTGGCATGCCTAGTCGCAGGCTCACATCGTTCCAATCACAAGTTCTGGTCACCCTATACTCACGAATGACTCTATCTTGGATAGTCAACCATGAACGGCCCCTTCCCTGTGGACGCAGTGGGGGCTTGCAAGTTAATTCTTTCGCGGAATACACCCATAAACTTTCATGCACATCTAATGCTTTCGAATAACATGCCAAAGTTAGGACGCCTGGGGGTAGGCTCGTACCCCGTGGCTGAGGGATCCGACGTCACATTTACACGTACCTCAACTCACGTGATGATAATACTGGGCCGAATATTATTAAAAATTATTTGAATCAAATCTTATTTCTTTCGAACTCTTCAAAGAAGTTTGTGGAACTGCGCTGTACATATGTCTTTAACGCGCATTGTCTTTTCTCGGCTGCCCTATATGTGTGCCGTCTCAGTCTGTGGTACTGCTTTCACAGACCTGTCTGGCTCATAATCTCTCCGTCTGTTTTAGGGGTAACGTTTGGATGGTTTATTTGGGTCTCCACTGTCGCGCCTTTTAGGCTGGCTCACATTCCACACGCGTGGATCAGCAATTTAGTTTGTTGGCAACTGTGCCCACGCTCATCTCTAACTCCCCTTTTTTTCATTTTTAAGCGGGACAGACACAAACGGGAGCAGTAACACGTGTGCTTTTTTTGCGCTTCAGAACAGGCGAGGCATGCCTGTGACATTTGTGGGGAAATTTTCGTACTGGAGGAAGACCTGACGAAGCATATTGACAGTGTCCACCGAGGTATTGTCCTTTTCTGTTTTTTTCTACCCGTCTGCTTGATGGGTAGTGGTTTTATCTGTCTTTGTGGTTGTGCGTTTTGCTGGCTAAATAATGCAAACTTGGCTTATGTCGACCAGATTTTCCTAATTTCACAGCCTTCCATGGGGCATTACCATTTGCAGCAAGCGCTAACGGCAGAATTTATTTGGACAATACATTTAGAGAGAGAGCTTATCAATTACTTTCTCTGTTAGCATGAGTAACGTAACAATTGGAGAACACAGCATTTACCGGTGGCGAGGGATCAATAGTAAGGTCACCTTTAAACTTAGGAAAAAAATAGAGACGGGAATTAACAAGAATAAAACTTTGCTTAATTGTGGCATGCATTTAACAGAGCAGTTGTAGATTCATCAAATGATCTTACTGCTTACTTAGGTCGGGTTACTCCCACCGCTTATAAGCTGCTTCCATGTAGCAAGTAAATTCTGCCGTTTTCGCTTGCTTCCAATTTGAACCTTGGAAAAATCCATTAAATTAACAACTGACTTTATGTCTGGGCTGTCTCTACGATTGCGCGTCACCCTCTTCTTAGGTCATTTTAAGGCCAAGAAAGAAGGAATTATCGGGCGCCAGGGCACCAAATACCCTCATCTAGTTTGGCTCATCTGTATAATTCATAAAAGTCTCGACTGCCTCTGTGTGGACCTCCATTATCATTGGTCCCAGGAGTCAGATTAAAATGCCTTCTGCACACGGGCATGCGCGCCTGTCCGTATGTCAATCCGTACGTCGATCACACAGGGGACAGTGCCGGTGTCACTGTGTCTGTTTTTCCCCTTTATCCTTGGTGGCATGCAGCTGTTTCAGACTCTCGATTGACATCCGACGTGACAGGCCGATGTTAATACGCCACGGGGGTGGGCGAGAGTGGGGTGTAGGAGCAAAATGGACGAAGCTACTAAGATCTCAAGGACTGGGAAACACCGCCTTCCTCGCTATATGCATGAAAAAACTCAGGATGCGTTGGTTTACGTTAGACAATTGGGACACCCGGATCTATTCATTACTTCTATCTGCAACCCATCATGGCCTAAAATACTGATGAGCTGCTCGCCGGCCAAACGCCAAAGAATCGTCATAATTTGTCCGCGCGGGTATTCTAGCTTAAGTTGAAAACCATGATGAAACTCATCACAAAATTCTAAATTTTCGGTGACGTTCAGTGTCATGTTCACTGTAAAATGGCAAAAGAGAGGACTGCACCATGTTCAAATTTTGGTCAGGCTAAAGGAAAATCTGCACTCTTCTGATGTCGACAAATTCATATGCGCAGAGTTGCCTTACCAGTCCTTTGACCCTGTTCTGCTTGAAACGATCAAAACTCAAATGGTGCATGGCCCATGCGGTCCGATAAATGCCAACAGTCCTTGCATGAAGGATGGTAAGTGTACCAAGATATATGCCAAGCAATTCCTAGTTGTAACTCAGACTGATGGCGATGGTTAGCCTCTCTACAGAAGGCGACAACCTGAGGTTGGCGGATTCGAAACAGTTATAAATGAAAGGCGAACCGATGAGGTTGTAATTGATAACCGTTGGATTGTACCGTATTTTCCCCTACTGTCAAAAGTATTCGACGCCCATATCATTGTTGAATTTTGCAACTCAGCGAAATCCATCAAGTACGTCTGCACGTACATCAACAAAGGTTCTGTCCCCTTAACGCAGTTTCATTACTGGCAACGCCACATGTTCTGCATCAAAGCTATGTACAAAGAAGGAGTTCAGAGGTATTTACCTATATTATTCCTAATAAAACTGAACTGAACATAATTATTTTAGGAGGTTCTCATATAGGGTTTGCCTACATAAGGGCAACAACATGTAAAGAAGCCCAAGGCGAAGCCGGGCTTCTGCGCTAGTCAGTTTATATAGTTTCCAATGATGATGATGCTGATGATACCGATTCTGAGAACTTAGCTCAAGGAAGCTACAAGTCAGAGTTGCGTGTAAGTTCTCGAAAACTGCTGCGTAACGCCACCACCAGCCAACGCCTTCTTGTTCTTCTTCGCTGCTAAGGTACACTCAGAGGTAGTGTTTGAAAGCAGAATGATGGCTAAATGATTGCTCAGCATGTTACATGGCCTGAAGCGATGGAAGTACATTTGACGCAGCAAATATCCACACCCGCTGCTCTCAACCATCACGTTGGATATATTATGCACACAAGAGACAATCTGAATGCTCTCACGGACACCTTGACCATGCCTGCAGCCAAATTTGTACATGTATATATGTTACTCACTCTTTTATAGTAACATATTTCATGTTGGATATTTTATGCATACTGTTTTCAATAGGGTCTTCAAAGGCATTGCCTACAACCCTAAATATACTGAACTCAATCTGATTCGCACTCTGTTTTAAGATTATTCTCTGTTGAATCCCGTATTTGTTGATTTCCTGCTTGACTATCCAATCTGACCGACAGTCACCCCCAACTAAATCGATCTAACGGAAAGAACCTGTCGCTACTATAAAGGGGAGTTATGTAGAGTAATCGTCAGTCAGTGATGCGCCACGTCTGTCATACATTCCTCCTGGACCATCCGGTCTTCACACTGCGTCCAATCTGTATGAGTTGCACTCTGTCAAGCGCTATGCGCAACCTAGACCGTCTAGTTTAAGACCTCAGCCGCTGGACACCTTTGTTCACCATCTAATGTTTTACGTTTACCTTTGGGTGGTATCCAGCATGGTCTGCCTTTCTGGGTCCACATGTTTGCTGCATATGCAGTATAGGTCCGGACAGCTAAAGTTTATTTTTTACAGGAAATTTCGATTGCTGTTTTTTATAATTTAATGTAAACCATTAATGTCATGAGTGACAATGCCAGTTAGTCCCAGTCAGTCGGTATTTTACTCATTGATGCCTTCATTTTTCTTGAAGAGCCGCGCAAGAAATTTGTGAAAGAGTTTTTCCCAATCTTTGCCGAATGGAAAGTCACATTCAAACTGTCCACGAAGGTGCATTCCTTTTTTACTGATGACTTGTCCTTCGCAATTTTTATATGAGTTTTTTTTTGTAAGTCTGACAGGCAATAGGGAAATCTCGCTTTCCGCATTCAGTGTTGTCGCCTGTCCTCATCTCTCCTCATACCCTACCCTGTATTGTGGTTTATCTGTGCATACTGAGAGCGATGCCGAAAACATGTAATTATGGTTTTTTTCTATTGTCGTTTTAGCATTTCGTCCTTACACCTGTGAGCTTTGCGGTAGAAACTTCACGATGATGGGAAACTTGAAGAAGCATATCGACTATTTTCACAAAAGTAGGCTTCATTTATTTTTATTGGCATGCTTAGGCTGTTGATAATTTAATTCAGAATGCGCCGTTTTGAGGTCGTGTTTATCAGATATATTTTATGCAAAAAGTCTCAAAAGGGGCATTTCTTGGTTTACTGCTCCACATGGGAGTGTATTGGTTTCCACTTCTGACTGCAGCATCCTACTCACACATGCGCCACAAAAAGGCGAGTTCCCTGGGCTTTATTGCTCAGAAGAAACTTCACCATGAGTAAACACTTAATTGCCTCTATCGTTGTTCACCGACGGGGATGTTTTAATTACGATGGAATAAGTTTATTTTTGCCTAACAAACCGATAACATCTGTACTGTTTCGATCACTGGATTTATCGTCTACACCCTCGGTTGACCCAGCAGCAGAAGAAGAAATGGCCTCTGTCTAGGAAACTGCCTTCGTTAATTTGTCAGGACCCAACTCAACAGCGTGCGCACACAGCCCCAACGAGTCTTTCCCACGACAAGCGACCGGTTCGCTCATACAGTGTGCGCAAGTGATGACGCGCGGAGCGGCGGCCGAGCTCAGGACTCAGGACGCCCCAGCTGCATGAGTCATAAAGCCAATGCAGTCACGCCTTTCTTGAGACTACAATCTCATTGGTCCAACCTTCTATACGCTGCACTAAGTATTTCAAAAAAACTTCGACTTTGCGCACTTCTTGTTGAGTTCTTCCCTGGACAATTTACACAAGGCGCAACTACATGGCGATATCGCAGCTTTGGCCACATATACAACATAATTGTTGTCATTTATGGCAGCCGGAACATTAAATTGTAGAGAGCGCGCGTGGTTAACTGTCACATAAGGAAAAGTTCAGGTCTCTGCTGAAAAAATTACTAAACATCCTCGCAACTTAACTGATCTCCGCGTCCGCTGTCAGTGTTCTCTGCGTTTTACTGTGAACGGAAATTCCTTAATTGCCATCAGACTCTCCAACAGTAAGCCCAGCCGAAACTGTCTAGTGTAGGCAAAATATGTGGCATTAGGTACTTCCACTGTAAACCCAAATCCGAAATATCCTGGCTAGAAATAATAACATGAAAATAGTAATGAAAATGCGATTATCAGGTAGTAAGTCAGAAGAAGAAAGAACGTCTACTTTGGGCGATTTTTTAGCTTGTGAGCCCAGGTGAGGAACATGCATGAAGGTATCGATATCGAGCTGCTCTGCAGTTGACCGCCACATCAACTTGCATATGCCATATGTGATTTTACGAACCTTCTTAACAGAGGGTGGTCACGCCGTAAAACACTCGTTGCCACTAATTATCTCTGCGGCCAACGACGATGGGGGTGAAACAGGCAATGACGACACGCGGCAGACGCACCACCATAGATAATCATCGCCAAGCTCGGCTGCGGGACCGCCAGTAACAGTGAGGTGCGAGCCATTTGCATGCGGCCCAATCGGTATTGGCAGGCTACTCACACAGACAAGACCGGCATATACCGAGAACCGTAAACCAGCATGTTCGGGCTCTGAAGATGGGAGGACATGTTACGACCCGCACCTCATACTAGTAATTATAACGCACGGTGAGTTAGCGGACCGGTCCCGTACGAGTGAGGCAAGAGAAGGCGGCTGAACATGAGACAGTGTGTATTCAGACAAAATACGTTAGCGCAAATTGTCCTCACGCAAAGGGGAGGCTTGAGAGACCTGGTCCGTGACAATGGCCAATCAGAATTGAGCAGACATAGCTCGCAGGTGGCCAGGTTGTTTGCGTGACGCCTTTTGTTTGTGAGTAAACACTTAATTGCTCATATCTTTGTCCACAGACAGAAATGTTTGAATTGCGATGAAGTAAGCTTTTCTTTGGCCTAAGAATCCGAAAACATGCTAAGTGGTTCAATCACTGGATTTATCGTCTACACCCTCGGTAGACCCAGCTGCACGAGAAAAATTAGACCTTTGTACATGAACCTGTCTTCGCTACTTTGTCACGGCCCAACTCAATCGCGTGCGCGCACAGCCCCAACGAGACTTTCGCACGAGAAGCGACCGGTTCGCTACTACTGTAAACAGTCGTGCATTACTTGAGACCACCATCTCATTGGTCCAACCTTCTACACGCGTTTGATTGCCTTGAGTACGCTCTATGTGTTCTTCCTCTTCTTGTGTTCTTCCCTGGGGAATTGACACAAAGCGCAACTGGACGGCGATATCGCAGCTTTGGCCACATTTACAACATAATTGTTGTCAGTTATGGCAGCCGGAACATTACATTGTAGAGAGCGCGCGTGGTTAACTGGCAAATTAGGATAAGTTCAGGTCTCTGCTGAAAAAAATTACTAAACGTCCTCGCAACTTAACTGATCTTCGCGTCCGCTGTCAGTGCTCTCTGCGTTTTACTGTGAACGAAAATTCCTTAATTGCCATCAGGCTCTCCAACAGTAAGCCCAACCGAAATTGTCTAGTGTAGGCAAAATATCTGGTATTAGGTACCTCCACTGTAAACCCAAATCCGAAATATCCTGGCTAGGAATAATAACATGAAAATAGTAATGAAAATGCTATTATCAGGTGGTAAATCAGAAGAAGAAGAAGAAGAAGAAGAAGAAGAAGAAGAAGAAGAAGAAAGAACGTCCATCCAGGCAGATTTGTTTTGAAATAATGGGCCCAGGTGACGTGCAGTAAACCTCCACATCAACTTGCATATGCCATATCTGGTTTTACGAACCTTCTTAACAGAGGGTGGTCACACCGTAAAACACTCGTAGCCACTTATTATCTCCCCGGCAAACGAGCATGGGAATGAAACAGGCAATGACCACACGCGGCAGACGCAGCACACCAAGGGTCATCAACGCGAAGTTCGGCTGCGGGAGCACCAGTAACAGTAAGGTGCGAGTCATACGTAGCGGCCCAGCCGGTATTGGCAGGCTACTCACACAGACAAGACCGGCATATACCGAGAACCGTAAACCAGCATGTTCGGGCTCTGAAGACGGGTAGACATGTTACGAACCGTGCCTGATACTAGTACCGTCCCTGTGGCCCGTACGAATGATGCAAGAGCAGGCGGCTGAACATGAGACAGTGTGTATTCAGAGAAAATGCGTTAGCGCAAGTTGTCCTCACGCAAAGGGGGAGCGCGAGAGACATGATCCGTGACAATGGCCAATCAGCATTAAGCACACGTAGCTGGCAGGCAGCCAGGTAGTTTGCGTGACGCCTTTGTGTTTGACTTATCATGGGAATAGCGGCATTTGCAACGGGATGACACCACTTCCACCCGATACGTCAGACCTTTAAGAATCCTTACCCGTGAGACCGTTCTTCCTTCCTTCGAATTACATGAGTGCTTGATACAGAGGCAGTGCTCTACACTCAAGCAGTGAAACAGCAGTGTCCTTGCTGTTCCTATAGGACGCTGCAACTCTTTGGTTTCAGTTCTACTCTGTTAAACCATTATCGTAACCGAGACTGTCTAGTGTAAGACCTTACATTGTTCTTCTTCATGCTTACTATATGTGTGAACAGGTGAAATCGATGTTTTGTTAGGAAATTTTCGATTGCTGTTTCGATCATATACTGTAAACGATTAGTGAAAATGCCACTCAGTCCCAAAAAATTAGCTTCACTCGTCCATTTATTGTTCCGCCTTTATTTTTTGGTAGAGCTGCGTCAGTTTGTGTGTGAATGTTGTGGAAAAGCTTTTGGCGAGAAGTCAACCTTGAAAAGGCACATCAAGTGTGTCCACAACAGTGCGTTTCCTTTTTTACTGATAACTTGCTGTTTGAGATTTTATCATAAATTTTACGGGAAATCTTAGTTCCTGCATTCATTATTTTGCGTATATGTGATGAAGAATAGTGACATACTTACTCAAAAGCTCAATTTGCGCCAGTCACAAGTCCTCGTCATCTGATATGCACCGATGGTTCTATCTTGGCTCGTCCAACATAAGGGCGACCTCCATCCTGAGGCCGCAGTGGTGCCCACTGTTTTGCTACTATGTGGTCGCCTTTAGCGGCATTTTCCACACACCCGGGGCTTGCGAGTGGCAAGACTGGGCGCCTGGGGGTATGCTCATGCCCCGTGGCTAACGAATCCCACTGCACCTTCACAAGCATATACTGGCATCACCAACTGGTGATATTCCTGCATGAAGTACTGTAGTATAGTATGATATAGTTTCCTCGAGCGCATAACATTAATCGTCTCTGACTGTGCCGGTTGTATTGTACGAGGGTTGTATAAGTTCGATGCCTTCAATTGTTCTATCGTCTTGACCGACCGACAGCCCGCAAAACAAAACCCAGAGGAAGTAGCTTCAGTCTTTCCTTTATTGATATGCCTTTTTTACTTTTAATCTGCTCTTTAGTGATTTCCTTTTTACGGTGTGTATTGTTATAAGAGCAGCCTCGAAGAGGCATTTCCTGATTTTCACCTCCTGGTAAGACTACCGTGGTTCGAACTTTTCTGGCCTCAAAATCCTTACTCAGGCCTGCGTCACGGGCAGGCGACTTCTCCGGGATCGGTTGAATAAGAAGAAGGCAGTGGCGGTCTTAAAATGCACCGGACATATTTTATTAAGCGAATTAAGCGTCATAATTCTGTCTTACTAGGCGGAATATGTGTGAGGTGACGCCAGGTCTTCGTTCCACACGCACTCATCCTTCCCGCTTGGTTTAAAACTCAACGACACAGCCACCAACTTCATGCCACCAGGCTCTAGGCGTTGGGTGTCTGACTTAAGTTCTACCGGACTTTTCAGTGTAGTATGCAAATCTGTCTCAAATGCATGCGTTTTTTGTTCACCTCGTTTGCCGACTTCACCGACGCTAATTCCAGATTTTTTTGCCTTTTGAACGTGAGTTTGATACGAACGGGTACAGTAACTCATGCCTATTTTTCCTCTTTAATATCGTTAACGAAAACAAGCAATTTTGTATAGAGGAAAGGTCAATCGTAAGTCATAGGAAAGGGGGGGGCGGGGACAGGACCACTAATGCCGTGAGTCTGGAGATACCTGCGCAGGGCAGCATATGAGGGCGCTAGCTCGACGCATCGGTTAACTGAGTTTTCATCCGACGCCAAGGCTT
>JAYGXS010000003.1:91006308-91023983 GCA_036362985.1 Ligula intestinalis | reverse complement strand
TCCTACCCGTTCAAATTTTAGCTGTTTTGTGCATACGCCAGAACTAGCTACCTCAGTTGCTGCTCTTCCCTACTCTGACGATGGGTTCCTGTAGGCGCTCGAAAGCTCAGGCTAGTAAAAGAATGATTCCAGTGTTCGATAATACTTCTTCTTAAAATATACACGTTCCTGCAATGCGAACAATTACGGTTATTTCGATGTTACTCTTCCTTCTTTTCAGCACGTTCCTCCGTTCCAAAGAAAGGACAGTTTGTATGCGAATTTTGTGGAACAACCTTTACCCGGCAATCAGACATGAAAACGCACATTAAGACCGCCCACGTAGGTGCGTTTGTTTGTACGGAAAACTTGCCTTTGTTTGTAACGGTAGCGTATGTATAACACTACAGCCTTATTCAATTTGCATACCTGCCTTATTTTTTCGTAGTAGTAAGCATGTTTGGAATTTCTAATTTTTACTATTTTCGCATGCATTTCTTTCTCGACATCGGTAGTCAGAAATCACATCGCCTGTACATCGGTCGGTTCAGTTGCTGATATCCATGTTTTCCATTGTTTCCTCCACAGAGATTATAGTGACCGTGACTTACTTTTCGTGTACAGAAAGTGCAAAACCTGTACGGATTTCGTTAGCCGTTTCAGTTGGTTATTTCGATGTACTTCATTTTTTTCCCTACACCTTTAATAGCTGTCATAGGAGGATCAGCTTTCGCACGGCAATCTGATGCAAAGCGATCTTCGCTGGCTTCGATCTCCCGCAATACCTTAGCGTGTTATTATTTTACCGACAGCACAGACCAACATCACGAAGCTTTTCGGCCTATGTGGGCCTCATCAGGTGATGGCAGGTCAACTCTAGCGTAGCAGCGGAAATAATAAAATAAAAACAGTGTTACTAATGGTTGTTGGCGAGTAACATATACAATTGGGGTTCCAATTAGCTCGCTACTCATTAAAATGATAGAGGATGAGAACATCCTGAAACAGATCGGAGTCGAATTACCCTATAGCATATATAGTCCCGATCAAAAACCGACAACACGGCGGACCCGCGGCTCAATGGTTTGAGCGTTCGCCTCTGGCTGGAGAGACGCGAGTTCGAAACTCGAGCGTGGCAGCAATTTCCGCTGCTACGCTATAGTTGTCGGTAAAATACTAACATCGTTACTAATAGTTGGCGAGTAACATATACAATTGGGGTTCCAATTGGCTCGCTACTCATGACAATGATAGAGGATTGGTACATCCTGAAACAGATTGGAGTAGCGTGTCTTCTTGTTCATCTGTGCTGATTAAGATAGATACTCAAGATGTGCAGCTAAAGGTTTTTTAAATTGTTTTTTCAGACCTGCGTCCCTACCCGTGTGAAATTTGTGGAAGAAAGTTCTGGGGGCTGGTAGACCTGAGGATGCATATGGATTTTCTTCACAAAAGTACGCGTCTTTTATGTTCCCTGGTCTGCTCAGGCTGTTGTTAATTTGATTTCAATACTGCTTTTTTGTGGTTTACTTTATCAGCGGTGCGTTGTCCTAAGAGGAGCCCGAAGGTACAGTTCCTGGTTGGCTCCTCCTCGTAAGACTACAGTGGTTGGCACGTTTCTGGCCTGAAAGTCTTCACGTAAGCCTGTGTCACAGGCGGGCGACTTTTCTCGAATTTCTTGGATGAGCAGAGGAAGGGTGTGGGCCTGTTTTATTGAGAGAGTTATGGGTCAGAATTCGGCAAAAGTAGCTTAACAAGGCCCCTGTCATATACCCCTAATCCCAGTATTTTGTCCTGCGAAAACTGTGGTTATAGATGTTTGGGGGGTTGGGAAATAGGATAGGCAGAGAAGAAAATTTTAGGAGTAAGTGTAAAGGGAAAAAATGTAGTCGGAGTTGCTACCCCCGGCCGCTGTGAGTATGTTGTTCCGCATGTAAATTGAAGGTGTGCGCTGTGTTTCGCGCCGCAGACTATACTTACCTTACTCCAAAACGGTAAGTTGGACCTCAGGTAAGTTGAAGTAGACGAATTCATAACCAGCATAGTCGGGTTTGTCCGCAATAAGGTCAACGATAATAAAGATTAGGGAAATCTACAGATTCAAATCAAAAACACTTGTGACTACAGTAAAATATAAATGCATTTAGCATTTATTAACGTATGTTCCACTGCGCGTCCTAATTTCCCACCCATAAAACCCTATAAACACAGTTTTCGTTGGAAAACATGCAATCGGTGAGCCTACGTAAGCTAATGTTGCCCAGAATTCAATTGCGTAGACAGCCTTGTCTTATACCAACTAGCCCAAATATTTATGACGTGACCCTAGGTCTTCATTTAACGTATTTGACAGGTATTCATGCTTTCCACCTGGTTCTAACGCAGCGACGTGGCTATTAACTTCCTGCCACTAGGCTCTAGGCGACCTCCACGCTAATCCTTCTATTTTTGCCTTTTTAACGTGAGTTAGGCCCAAACCGGTACGGTAACTCATGCCTTTTTCTTTCTCATTAGGTCGGTCAGAGTGTGTCCCTGGCACGTGTGGTGGAGTCTTTCCGCAGGATTGTGAACTGCAGAAGCACATTGACAATGTTCACGAAGGTAATACACTTAATTCCACTACTCGCCTCTTTGTCGAGTAATGGCTTAATCCGTTACTCTGTTTTCGCGTTTTCCTGGATATATTATGTGAACATGACCGAAACAAAAGTTAGATCGGGTTTTCGCAATTTTCCGGTCTTACAACTAATTTTAAATCTGTGGAGAATATATTACAATTGGATCTGTTCAGCTGAGCAGTGCGGAGCGATACGGTTGCCTCGCTGGCAATATAAACCTCACCTACCAGACTACCTACTTTGTTCAAGTAGTAAGATATGTTTTTGTTAAGCCTTGATGTCTCAACATGTTAATCGTGTCAATGTCGACCATGGTCTCAACGTTATTGGTGCAGTTACTCAACCCTAATATCATCCCCTGTTGTGGCGCAGTTCGCTATTACTCTAAGTTTCTTCTTTGGTGTCCCTTAAGCAGCTGAAGCGTTAACTAAAATTTCAGTTCTGGTCTCTCTGTAGCGTATAGGTTCAGGGTAGTCACAATAAGACTAAACCGATGCAAGCAACATGTAGGTTTTGTACTCACGAACCGACGACACCTTGGTTATTCCGACTTGTGGGTTCCTTCCTTTCACTTCTGGTATAAGCGACATGTGTAGTGGATGTCGGTGGAGGTAAAGCTTCTTTTTTGACACGAAATGTTCGTTTTTTGTGTAAAACATTATGTCATTGATGAAAATGCAGGGCAGTCCCTGAGAGTGTATCTTTAGTTGTTTTATTTATTTTATTTACCTTTCAGGTCTGTCTTCCTTCCCATGTGCGATTTGTGGCAGAAATTTCGGGGAACTAGCACACCTGAGGATACATATCAATTTCCTTCACAAAAGTACGCGTCTTTTATGTTCCATGGGCTGCACAAGCTGTTGTTAATTTGATTCAAATCCTGCTGTTTTGTGGTTTAATTTACCACCTCTTTATTGCTGTAAGAGGAGCCTCGAAGAAGCGTCTCCTGATATACATGAGGAGAGGAGCGTGGCTTGCTGGACGTATTTTATTTTGAGCATCAACCAACAGAATGCCATTTGGCGTAACAATGGGTCTTAGTTTATCGCATTTTACATGTACGCATAGTTCCCACTTGGTTCTAACGCAACGACGCATCTATCAATCACATTCCACTAGGCGTCTGATTCTTGCTTTTTATCTGTGAGTTCTCTAGAAACCTTCAATCCAGTTCAGGAGCTTTCCTCTTATCCCATAGTCAGACAACTTTCAGATAAACACCTATGTAGAATGCATGCAAATTCCTTGCTAAAGTCAAAGTAAATGGCATCTACTGGGTGTCTTTCATCCAAAGTCTTTAAGCAGTTTTTGAACTGCGTAGGGTTTGTAAGTTAGGATATCGCTAACAATTTGATTGTTTTTTTATTAGAGATGGTCCGGAATGTTTTCACTACTTCTGTTGCAGGCATAGCATGCTTTGAGTCTTGCGGTGCCTTCGTGGAAAACACTTTTCCATGTTGCCTACCTCCATTGACGTTTTGTGGACTTTCGTTTTGTAAAAATACTTTTGCGACTTTTTCAAATTACCGTCTTTGCCGCTCTCATCATCTACAGGGTGTCCCAAATATGTATACACAGTTTGCATAAGTATAAATTTGGTGTCTATCCTAATTTTATTATTAAATGAATGTAAAGATATTTACAAGTGTAATTTTGTGGCTGATACTGCTGAATACGCGTAGCAATAGAATCGTACATGCCATGAAACAACGTCCTTGGTATTTAGTTGTACTCATTTTCACAGTCTTCTTTTAATTCAGCTACTGTGGTGCTAATGCAGTGAAAAAACAATAAATTATACCTTTAAATATTTGAAATTTTTTAAAATAATAAAATAATAGTAAAAATCAAGCTAACACCTATTTAAAATGTATACGCAATTTTTTGGGACACCCTGTATTTCGGCCTTTTTTCTGCTCAAGTGTTGTTAAATGTTTAGTGTCCAGCTATAAAGTGTTTTATAGCTAAGTCGAAACGAAAACAGTGGTCCGCAATCTCCGATTTTATTGCATTGCTAGATGTTGTTTATTGTCTTCGTTGCTCTTTTTCGAGGTTTGGGAAGGTTTTCGTTTGCGACCGTAAACTTGCATCTGAAAATGCACACGCACTGGCGTTTCGGCCGTTTCTATGCGTTCATCATCAGTAATTGAATAGTTGGCATGTCTGGCCTCTTAAGCTTGCAAGCTGTATTAACAGATGTGGGCGTAATTAAAAGTTATCTCTTAGATTATTGCATTCGTATCGAAATTTATTATTGTTTATCGCCGAGATGTGCTATAAAATTTACGCTGCAAGCGGTGTGATGATATTACGATAACACGTTGAAACGTAAAATTGCCTTTTCCATCCTGCTTTTTTTTCTTTATTGTCTGTTTTAGAGTCTACGTAAAAGTAATGCTTTCGCCTTCTCTATAATGGTCACTTCGTCCTTACGCTATTTTTACTGTAGCATTTATTTTGTTGGCATGTTGTACGGCATTTGTATTTAGTTGGATTTTTTATATTTGTTTGTTTGGTTTTTTGTCGGTCTTTCTTTAACTTTTCTGCAGACGACGTTAACTGTCCGTAAATGGAAAGTGGTTGTATAAGTGTGTTCCTCCCGCATTTTCGCTTAATTATTGATGTATTCGTGCAAGCAGGCCTTGGTTTAAAAATCCCTCGTGAGAAAGCGTAGCGGGGGTGTGAACTGGTAACTTATTCACGGCTTTAGCTGTTTTAACAACTGCTACTCGGTCCTTATCGGTACGCTTCCGGTTATGAAGCACTATGAAGTGATTTTCTAATAGCGTAGCACACTCTGGGGGTATTTCTATTATGTTAGGCTGTCGCCTATGGAATAAACCTACTGATCGCTCACAAAATTAGAACTCGGTAACGATATGGATTTCTAAGTAGTTTATGTGTTCCTATTAATTCTTGATGCCCCTGTCAAAAAAACAATTTGCAGACCATTTGCGCTAAAATAGCTCTTCTTATAAGCATTCACTTACAGACCTCGCTGCCCATGATGGGCCGGCTCGCCAGTGGGTTGATGATTCACGCCGGTCATGCGAACTACGGCTAACTATTGCCCCCTGCTGCACCTGTGACCGCCCCTGATGACGGTGCAAATCGCTCGTTAGCGTCCTAGGCCTCGCCTGCGTTGACTGGTACGGAGGCCTTGTAGGCTGGATTTAAGTAAACATTTCCATTGATTGTGCCCACTGAGGACCAACTTTCGAGTACCAGTCTAGCCATTTTTTCGTTGGGTCGGTCGATGAATTTAGCGTTTTCAAAGGCGAAAACATGCCGCTCCCATTCGACGTAGCCGTATACTAGTAACAATCTGTCCTTGCGATTGACTGCAAGGTGGTGTTCATGCAGTCCTGTGCAGAGGCCTTTACCAATTTCAACAACGTATCTTACACTGCAATTTTGGCATAGTATGCTGTAGAACACAACTGATTGTTCCGTTGTTGGAACGGGTCTTTGAGTGTGTTGTGTGTCGTAGCCCATAGTTGGATCAGGAATCCCCGCCGGAATCCAAACTGGGAGTATTTGGGAGACGGAGAAAAGCCTCGACCGGCTTGAGCCACAGGTCCGCGGGAGTGAGGTGGGTGCCTGACCGAGAGCTGCAGGCGAACAGATGACGGCAGTCATGTCGCAAGACGCCGCAGTCGGGTATGGATGGGTCGAGCCGGTGCTGGTACTGGCGAAGGAGCATGCAGTAGCCACTGCGTGGCTGCGCCAGGGTACAACGAGTGACCCTCGGGAGATGCCGTTCCGAGGCCGCAATCGGAGGTGGATAGCCACCCAAAAGGACCGGGGGACGGTAACCTCGTTTCTCCTCGACAACGACTCTCTGGTGGAGGCGCTGGAAGCCGGTCTTGGTGGAAGAGCTATCAACAGGTAGATCCGCGAGAGACGAGGCAACAGCTTCCTTGTGGAGTGCTCAAATAGACGGCCGGACGTTGCGGCAGGGCTTGGGAGCGGTTCAATGGTGATGATTGGGATGGCCGGGTTGCGAACAACTCCACCAGAACTGCTGGCTAAGGAGAGTGTTGTGATGGGCGACCGGTAGAACAGAAGCCTCCGCATGACGATGATCTATAGGCGACATTTTATAGCAACCCGTGATCGTGCGGAGGGCAGCGTCTTGGGCTGACTGGAGACGGCGGAGGCTGGAAGAGCTCATCGTAGGAGACCAGATTGATGCAGCATAAGTGAGGTGCGGCTTGGCCAGCGCTTTAAAAGCAGTCGACAAAGTCTCTTTCGCGCAGCCCCAGAATGTGCCTGCTAGAGCCTTGAGGACCTTGGTGCAGCGGCTTACTTTGCTTGCGGTCTCCCTGACATGGTCTGCGAACGTGAAGAGCGAATCAAAACGCACACCAAGGGGTTTGGGCTTGCGGACGAGCGGTAAGGACGCCCCATTGATGGTGATGACCGGGTGACGATTAAACTCCTTCGGATCAAGCGTAAAAACAGTTACGGACGACTTGGCTGCCGAGATCGTCATTCCGCGCTGGGTGAGAAAGTTTTCGACAACAGGCATGAACTCCGTGAGGAGCTGTGCAGCCTGATCGATGTCATGGTGCCGGCAAAAGAACGTAACATCGTCCGCATAGGATACCACTTGCACAGGTGCCGGGGGAGTGGGAGCTCTCGTATGTAGATGTTAAAGAGCGTCGGGCTGAGCACAGAGCCTTGAGGGACGCTACAGGTCTGCTTACGGAGCTTAGAGATGGCGCCACGGAAGAGGACACGATCGTGACGGCCACGGATGTAAGCCGCCAACCATCGGACGAGGCCAGTCGGGACGTTCAACGAGACCAAGTCCTGCAGGAGCTGATCGTGGCGGACGCAGTCAAAGGCTCTCGACAGGTCAATTGAGACTGCCACGGTCCGCGAAGCGGGCTTCTGTTGATTGAAGCCCTCCAGGATAGCGTCGCTGAGCTCGAAAAGCGCCGTTGTAGTCCCACGACCCGATCGGAAACCATGTTGGTGGCAAGATAGTTCCGCCACAGACGTCAGAATTCGGTGGATGAGTCGTTCCAGGATCTTCGCCAATGGACTGAGGAGGGCAATTGGACGATAAGAGGTCGCTAGGCAGGGGTCATTACCCGCTTTGACTAGGGGGATAATGATTGACTGGCGCCAGCAATCAGGGATGATTTAAGTTCCCAGTGAAAGGTTGAAGAAGGTGGCAAGGTAGGCAGCCACCTTCCGGGCCGATGTGGCGCACATGGATAGGCGCCAGTCCATCTGGTCCTAAGGCTTTCGAAGCTCTCATTTTCTTGACGGCGGTGAGGATTGCATCAGCCGAAAAGGAAATGTCTGGGGGTGGGGCTTTATGGAGGAGGCAGAGAAGGGGCGCTGGTTTTTGGGACTGGGCGCCGAGCGGGACGAGAACAGCTTGTTCATCTTCGCGGCGATCTTACCGTTGTTGGAAATGAACTTGCCGTCCCCAAAGCTAATAGACTGGTTAGATGTTTCAGCCCGGGGTTTGGTCAGGTTGCGTAACAGCTTCCAAGTGGCAGCTGAGTTGCCGCTGAAATTGCAATCTGAAACTAGTTCATGCCAGCGTTGGCGTTTGCCATCGTTGATAGTCTTAGTGAATAAGCCATTTAGTTCGCCAGAGCGCGGGTCCCTGGCAGCACGCGCTCGTATTTCGTCTCTCTTTCGTTCCAGGCGGGAGGCTTCGGGCGGATATTTAGGACGGAGAAAGGGAATGCGGCCGTTAGGGATGTGGTGACTTGCTGCTGCCAGGAGTAGTCGACGAAGGGCTCGCTCCGCCATGTGGAAACAGGTGGGAGGCGGTAGGCTATCGATCTCGGCTTCGCATTTGGTCGTGAACGCTGCCCAATTGGCTTTCTTGAAATTAATGAAGTGCTGGTTGGGGGCCTTGATACGCTCGGCGGCGGTGGCCAATTCGAGCAGAATGGGGAGGTGGTCGCTACCCAGGCTGATTTCCGTGTTCCAAATGGTGGAGGCTACCAGACTGAGACTGGCGAGGGAAACATCGGGCGAGCTGGAGGCGCCGTTGGTCGGGAGACGCGTTTGGCTGTTCTCGTTTAGAACGTCAAAGGGGGCGTGTTCTATTTCATCAGCCAGAGCTTCTCCTTGGGGGTCGGCTGCGAAGTTAGAGCACCACAGGTCATGGTGAGCGTTGAAGTCACCTAGCACCAGACTGTCTCCAGAAGGTAAGTAGGGAGCGATAGAGGCGGTGAAACCGAGAGAACAACTGGAAGTTGGAGTTATGTACACGTTCACGACGGTTAGCGGCGACGGGCCAATGTCAAGGGAAATCGCCAGTACTTCCGTGGGATTGGCTTCAAGCAGGGGAAGCTGGTGATGGGCAATGGATTTGTCCACCAGGAAGGCCAAACCTCCGCCTTTGATGCGGCCGCGGTCGCGACGGACAATCGTGTAATCGGCACAGGAAGGAACCTTAGTGAAGTTGGACTACTTTGTCTCTTGGATAGCCGCCACAGCTATGCTGTGCGAGCGCATGAAGGCCAGGAGCTGGTCAAGCTTCCCAAGGAGGCCGTTGGCGTTGAATTGTAAGATTTTAAGTCCAGGTGGTGAGGCAAGGTTGGAGACCAGAGGATTTGGGTTCAGGACTGGACGGGCTGGAGGCATGGAGATCGGTGGGGGCACGGGACAGCTGGGACACGCGAAGGCGGGCGACCAATCGTCAGCCGTGGCGAGGCCACTGCAGCGGAGATGGCACCAGCCATTGCAGAAGCCGCAACGTACAGACCAGTCGCGGCGGCCCAGACGGACTCGGCAGAACGAGCAGTACCAGAGAGGTCCAGGGTTGGCCTCGATTCCGGCGGCGAGGAGGAGGAGTCGGAGCAGCGTTGCCGGGAGGGGCTGTTCCGTCATCAAACACACGGATTGGGCGGAGGGGAGAGTTGATGCAACGTAGGAAGATGGGTGTAGCAGACCTTGGCCGCCGGGAGGGCGAGTCGGCACGCGACTCGTAGACGCGTCTGCTGTGTTTCCCGGGTGTTTGAGGCGCATTATCTGCTGTTGGATAGTCAAATCTGGTGTATGGACAGTTCAAAACGGATTCTAGATTCGAGCCGTCGCCTTTGAAACATTCTCGACATGGAGGATTGCGAGCCAAAACCGGTTTTTCGTCGTTCGTTTAGTCCGTCGTGAATGGGTCTTCGTCGGCATTCACTTAGGAAGGACCGTGGATAACCATTGGCTGTGAACAGGGCGTGTACATATAACGCTTTCTCCCGTCCTTGTCGCTAAAGGGCGTTTAAACCTGTTGGTACAGAGCTCTGACGCAACTGCGTTTGTGACCAATCGGGTGGTAACTTCCGAAGTTTTGGATGCGTTTGGTGTTTGTCGCCTTGTGTTATACCGTAGTTCGTATCCTCCTCCCGGAAGTCCTCGTAAGTTGCACATCCAGGGAGGGCTACTCTTTGTTGCTTTTTTATCGTAAATTGAATATCGGGGAATATAAAGTTCAGCAACGTCTTAAAGTCCTGAACGTCGTTCTTTTTTGATACGACAAATGTGTTATCGACGTACCTGGCCCAGAATTTTGGACAGTGCGATCGGAAGACCAGTCGCTCAAGCCTCTGCAGGACCGCCTCGGCAGTTAACCCAGACAGGGGGGAGCACATGGGTGTTCCCTTCTTTGGCTCGTAAACTCGATTGTTAAAGGTAAAGAATGTAATGAGACATAATTCCAAAACAATCTGAAACGTCGTTGACAAACAGGCAAAATAGGAGCGGACCCAGTACACTACCTTGCATAACTCCACTCCTCACATGCGTGGAGTTAACATTGGAAATTTTTACTTGCTGTATGCGAGCATCCGTATAGGAAGATATTAAGTTCAGAGGCGTGTTACATATGCCGAAGGAGGCCAGTTTTAGAAGGAAGAGGTTATGATCGACCTGCTCAAAGGCCTTTAGTTAGTCAGAAAGATGACCTTAAAGCAATCTGTTTTGGTTGCAGTTATTTAAACTTTGACAAACTGTGGAGTAACCGTCAACTTACACTTATTGGCATCTCCAACGAAGAGCACAACAAGAAGGCCGTCAAAAATGGAAGCCATCAGTTTAAAAAGTTTATTTTCTTGAATACCCGAAGTTGCTGTCTTGGATGGCAGTGTCTCGCTGTGTAAAACAGTGGGCTGAATGTGTGGCCGTGGGAAGAAGCCCTGGCTTGAGGTGGACAGGCTGTGTTCAGTCCGCGTGTAGCTCACTTTTTGGGATGTGATTGTGGCTTATATATGTTTGTCAAGTAAGTGCAAGCGTTGCATGATTTGTGCGTGGCTTACTCGAAGATATAGAGAACTGAGGCTACCTGCTGCGTGGCGCACCCAAGTGGCTCTTGAGGAACTGCGCATGGGCTTGAGTGCGTGTGTGTATGGTCCGGTCCAGATGTTTAAAGTTATCACGTGGGCACTGTCACAGCGAAGGCAAAAGACGTTGAGGCTGTCCGCATGGACAAAGGAATCATGTTTGGCGGTCAGCCACGGGCACGACACGTGAGGACAGTCTGTAATTTTTTGCTGGTATTTATTTAGACTACGTTCACAACATTTCCATGCGTTTAGTAGGGTAGCGTGTTCTTTCGATTCATTAATCTTGAGCCAAAGATATCCTCCAATACCTTTCATAGCATTTTTAACGATTTTATCATCAAAGGCATGTTATAACGATAAAAACGGGCTTTGCTGCCAACGATTTGCAGATTCCAACGTCTGGTTATGTCTTGTGGCACCAGGACACTTTCGTAGAATAGGTTTTATTCCCACCTTGAACGTAAATGTCGTCTTCATCGCTATTGTAGTACCGTTGACGTGATCCTTGTCGAGCGACAACTGCAGGATAAATGTACGTTTACAGAGTCATATCACTTTACCTGGTCTTCTGCGAGTACTGCACCCTCAATAACACTACAGAAGGAGAAACGCAAAAGGAGCAGAATTCTTCGCCACCAGTACTGCTAGCTTTTGACTTACTGCTATCACGGGTTGAGCCGTAGTCATGCACCATTTATCACCCGATGTTGACTACAATATTCCTCCAACGACAATAACGGTGAAGTTGAAGTTGTGGATAACTTCATTTATCTTGGCAGCACGTTAACTTGCATGACTAGAACTGGCGGTTAGACTGCTCATTGGACCTCCAAAGTCAGCCAGATATTTGGCCACCTTTAAGCCCCCATGTGAAATCATTATGGCCTCCAACTTTCCACCAGTCCGAAACTGTGTAATGATCTCACCCCATGACAGGTACGAAGACTAGATCTGGACCGTCATCATCAAGCGAGGTTTCAGCCTTATCCAGAATTTATGATGCCAGTATATGATCGCGAACACGGAATTCCTGGATAGGAAGGATATCCTCGGCACCGCGCCACACTGGAGCAACTTCAATTGCGCTGGGAAGTACTCTTGTTGCGGATGGACGTCAAACAATAACCAAACCAGCGCTTCTACGTTTATATTGCTGCGAATGACCACTACCAAGGAAACCAAAATAAACTGGGGAAGAACACCTCACGGAAATTACTTCAAATGAATTCCATGGACAGCGATAAACTTGATGTAGACTAAAACAGCAATCTACGAGGCCAGCCGGATCGCCGCCAAGTCCAAAAGGACGGCTTATAGGACACATAACTAACACATGAAAGCCGCCAACGTCCAAGCCTTTCCAACCTGCCCACTCTCTTAGCATATTTTCGTGCAGGAATTGGCCTAGTCGGCAATCTTCGGAGACAGTGCATCATTCGTCCGGCGGGCTCCAATTCTCCGTTGATCAACACACCAACAGCCTACACTGCTCCCGGCACACTTGACACAACGTTGATCACCACGGACACCAAGAGTACGAATGTCCAAATTGCATACGATGCACCACCGACCACTAGCATTTTTATCAGAATAAACACCTCAACCACAACTAGGGGCTTGAGTCTAACTTGCATTAATTGAGACTGTGCATTCGTCTCACGCATGAGCCTGTTCAGTCACTTGCAAATTAAGTTAACCTGGATTCGTAACTTCTCCCGTGCACTCACTACATGCATGGGCGTAATTGGGCCACCTTAAATACCAGGAGGACCTGGTTTTTAAAATTCAAATCGACAAAGAACTCTTCAGAAAAACCTTCGGAGCGTTTGTTCGGTGACACTTGGATCATGCCGTCCAGGCCTGGCATGAGTGGTTTAAGAAGGATTATCTGCATCTGGAACGAGTACGGGTGACGGCGACGAGCATGGTCAGGAAACCTGGTCATCTGCCTTAGGATTGACTAAACTGCGGTGAGCTCATCCAAACCTACCGAATTTTCAGATGCCGTGATTGCGCCAGAGAATTAGGAGAATCGTTGAATTAGCTCAGACTTATCATCTGCGGGTTTATTCATTTAGACTGCAGACGAAGCCGACCCATATGGGTGATCGACGGAATGCCTTCTCACAGAGGGTCGTCGAAGTAAGGAACGGATTGCCTGACGAGGCTGTTTTCTAAGATACTGTTGACACTTTTCAACACAAAGTGGAACCTCCTTTTCTGGGAAAATATAGCGGATATAATGAACATAGTGTCAGCAGCAGCCATTTGCAATTGGCTCACTTCTATCGCCGATGTAACTCCAACACTTGTGTTACGTACTGCTGTTAAGAATGAACTCTTTTTATATTGTTGGATGTGAATGGGGAACTCAAGGGTGAAAGCCTTCTCCCCATAATAAACTGCCGTTAAGCCACCTGGAACCCAAGATCGGACAGACAGCGATTTTGCTCTGCGTGCCAAATGCAGCCTGTGGTCAGGTGCTAAGCCCCGGCACCCCTGCCCATTCTAGTACTCCAAAAAGGCGAGCATGTCCGAGGGCTTGCTGCCCTTAACGAGTACTCCTGCACGCAAGGCGCTCTGCAACAGCCAATCAGGTCCCGCAAAAGCTTACCTCTCTCGGTGGCGAATAGGATGTATGCACGCCTTGGTCGATGCGTCTTTCCCGCCAATAACCTTACTGCTGCTGAAAACTGCACTTGGATCGTAGTTGGCTCTCCTGCCGGTCGTGAACTTTCCAAATCAAATCTCTGTTCATCTATTCTCCTTTCCATTGTGTACACAATAAACCCTTCCTACTACGCTGGCCTTCCCAAGAGTTCTTTAATATCCTTAGGAACCGGGCCTCCAAGATTGTAGGTGTTAGGGTTAAATGTCTTAGCCTTAAAACTGATATTTTCCAAAATTCCATGTTCATGTAATTTTTTTAAATTGATAATGTAGATGACAGCTAATGTCTAGTGAAATATTATTCCAGAGGAAGGCATATTGGAGAATAAATCTGAGAATGTTTAGATGTGGAGTTTTGCGGTGATTTAATTATCATGGATGTATAACGAGTAGCTTAAGGTTGATTTGCTGGCGTCAGAGTGTTAATCTGTGCGAGTTTTGTTTCAATTTTGTTTCACTCGGACTATGAACCAAATGAACGCAGTAAATGCGACTTATAATTAACGAACTGAACGACCGAAAGAACGAAAGCGAAACCGGCCTCAAAATAAAAGAAAGAGAAATATTTCAAATCCAACGAAATTTTCTTTTGCTGTAAGTAGTCATGCGGATAACGTAATCAAAGCCATCCGGTTAGTTTTAGAAGATACCTCAAGCAATAGTGGCTGCTGCTGTCAGATTCACTTCAATTAACTTGACGAACTCAAAATAATAGCATCTGAGGAAAAAGGACACATAATTGCCTTAACAGAGAATTTGCGGACCAAAGCAATAAGGATCAGCGAAGTCAGCATCGAAGGCTATCAATAGCTCCCCTGCGACAGTTCTCAACGTAGGGGTGGGGCCATGGCAATTTATGCAGCCAATTAAATTTTGTGTCGTCAGTGGGTAATAACCGACGTTGCCCTAGGATGATATGAAATACTTTCGTACTAAATCAAGATAAGGAAACAGCCGGCACTCAATATATGCGTTGTTTATCGACCTCCCTGCTATAGTGGAAGGGACGGTATGGAACTGCTAAATGCACTGTCCGTTAGCTGTAAACAGGACAATCTGCACGCTCTTTCGGCGTAAAGCTCAACATGGCAGATGGAGTTTTCACCGTCTAAGTGCAGATAAATGTGCTTTGGGCACGAAAGGCTGCTTCAACCTGTTATTTTTCAAGGTCACCCAATGACAGAATGTTCCAGTAACAAGGACCTAGGATTAAGCTACGCCAATCTCTCTTTCACTCTGATGGCGTTTTTGGCCTTTGAACCCCACTAGGCTTCATGCTGAAGATAATGCTGCTGAAACATCAGCCCGCAGTCTGCTTACCCTTCAGCCCATAGCTTGCAACTTTTGCCAACAACCATTGAAGGAAGACTGAGAACACTGTGTTCATGTGCCAACTCTCTCCGTCTCGAACTAATGTCTTTCAACGATATGCAACTTTTCTCCTACTGGTGTGTCAACTCAACTTACAACTGTATCATATCTTTGAAGTAAGGTTTTTTCATTGAAAACAAACTCCGTATCTTGCTGAGCATTGACAAAACACAAAACCTGAAACAAACCCAATACCGGCTGCAACATAAGGAGTTTGTTTTAGTTTTTTTCCGGTATTTGAGGTTTGGGAAGGCGCCCAAAAGGTGCATTTCCAACTCTTTACAATTGCCTGTAAACTTGCATAATAAATATATTATTATTTAGCTTCACCAATAACTTAGACTTCTTCCTCACGCCGATAGAATTACAGCCAAAGCTGCACAGATTTGCGGCTTTATTTCTTTAAATTTCGATCTTCCTGAAATGAAATTAAGACTTATTCGTTTGTTTTTGCTTCACATCGTTGAATACTGTTGCCCCTTTTTCGGTCTCATGAATGAAGGTAGCCGTTCAATAATTTAAAAAATTCAAAAAACGTTCATACGAAAACTGCCGTATCCAAAAGCTTTGAATACTTGCTACTCAAATAGATGTCAATTAACAAAACTAACGTTTCTTTGGGTCAGGAGATTAAAAGCAGGCTTTTGTCTCCTTTATCGGCTTAATAATTGCACAAATTTACCGAGGACATCTCTCATTACCCCCGTCAGCCGTCCCTACAACCTAAAAAACGCGGCACTTTCCATACCCCCTCCTGCAACTTCCTCATATAATGCTCTGTGTCTTTTGGCTTCCAGATGTAGCTTTCTTTGGAATAAGTTGCCAATAGAAATCAGGTCGTTAACTAGACTGTCTGCTTTCAAATGGAGACTGCACATTTATCACAACACTGATTCTTTTAGCCTTTTATTCTCCTCATCTTTCCCGAGCAGCTTTCTCCTGGACTCCAAGAAAGGACCAATGGGAATTAAGGAGATCCTCTTGAAACTATGATCTCTGCCTCGTGTCCCCGGAGAACCTAGATGTTTCCATTAACCACCACTGAATCAAACGAAGCTACGTGGAAGTACTCAGTATAAACTGCTGCAATTTCGTTGACTACTCACCTTAATCATACCACCCACACCTATTTCTGCTCTTCTACTATGTTCCTTCTACTTTCTTCCGAAGCAGTTTATTTCTCTAACACGCTTTTTGGACATGGATACCCGTTTAACTTTGCTCCCATTTTCACTGTTAGATTTTTTTAACGGCCATAAGTTTTATTTTTAAGTTCAAAATTACCTGCAAAACATTGCTTAATGTTGCCCCAAAAGGACGATTTCTGCTGGCATTATTACGACTTTCTACGTCTATTTGCACATATTGTCAATTTTTTGAAAATTTTTTGTTTCAAAATTAACTTTGTACAGATAATGCCGCACCAGTGCCGAAAAAAATAAATTCCAAAACATAGGTGAAGATAAGAGGCTCATATAAATTAACCCGATCATCATCCCTCTGAGAAGACGAAGCAGAAAACAAAGTGCTGTCATGGACCACACTTTAATTGTGCTGACGTTTCGGAAATACACTATTTTCCACCATCAGTTTGGTGAGTTATGTGTTTCTGCTGGCCGAAAGTTGGAATGCCGTGCCGCCCATCTCGTGTCGTAGCGATGGCTGACGCACAAGCTCTAAACTTTGTTCTGTCCATGGATTGGCTGCGACACCTTGGTTGTCGGTGGCTGGCGCCCGTGTGTTTCATCCGTTGCCTGGCCATGTGTCGTTAACGTGTCTTAGTTTATCGGCCCGGTAGTGTGACCACTATCTCACCTTCCCCCTGAGCCGGATGTGCGGATCAGCCCTCGTTCCGGGTCCAGTGTCCATCGGCGGGTAGGTGAGTCATATCGCTTGTGTGCGCGGCGAAGGGCCCTCTGTGAACGTTTTCGTACGTCCCCCGTCTTTCGCCCCTCTTTTGTTATCGCTATCAGGTCTGTGAGCGTATCGTGTGCACTTGGCCGGCTACTATCGGCTCTTCTCCCATACTCGGGTGGCCGGGCCGGCTCGCATTCAAAGAGCGGACCCGGCTCACAGGTTTGGGCTCGTTGTTGGATTGATGACTCATGCCGGCCGTTTGGGTCGCGATTAGTTCTCCTCCGCTGCCGCGTCGGTGATCAGGATCCAGCTTGAGCAGTAACTGTGCCAAAACTGTTCACTGTCTGTCCAAGCCGTATGAGTGAACATCAAAGAGATGTATAGTGGATCCGCTTTAGGACATGCTGCTGGCTCGCTAAAAGGGTCACAATGTACAATGCGAATGTTGATTCCGTGCTAGTGAGCGGAGTAAACGTAAAGAAGGTCTTATTTGAGCGACCGGCAGACGAAAAAAACTGCAAGTGTGTTTGGTAAGATAATACGAGGTGCAGGATGAAAACAGGGACGTAAACTTATTAGATAACTGTTTTTTAATAACAGTGCTTAAACTGTGGATCGAGGAAGAATAAACAAATTGACGAAGGGTTTATGATCGGCAAACCAAGCACTTACAGGTGACTTTTTATTATGAACGAACACCCTTGGTGGACCCTGCCTTTGTTTCACGCATGTTTTTTATGCATCATAGAGTTTCCCCTGAAAAAACGAACGAAGGTCATTTAATTCAGAATTTACCGTTCCTAACTTTTCTGTGCAGAAAGTAAAGGCCCAATTAATTGATTGTATACTACCTCGTTAGTTGTGCACGTTG
>JAYGXS010000003.1:90954692-90996985 GCA_036362985.1 Ligula intestinalis | reverse complement strand
GGTTGGAAGAATAGCTAGGGACGCCAACCTGCTAGTTTCAGCTGCGAAATCATCGAGCGTGTGGCTGGATTTTTTCCAAAGGGTGGCAAATTGTTCTAAAGCAAACCTTGTGTGCATGAAGGAAGTGAAAAAATTCTAAAAAAGTTAAAGAGCGTAAAGACAATAAGTTTTAGTTTTGATACCGGCGGTCATCAAACGTCTGCGGGCTGTTAAGGAGAAAAAATGTTCAAAAAAGGCGATCTGCAAGTTGCTAGGATCCCTGGTAAAGAAGTTGTTTACCTCGTCTAACCATTCATTTAAACTTGCGCCGACCTAAAAGCTTTTCGGGGCACGTAATTCGAAGGTTGTGGATTGAACAGGGGTGGATGTAAGAGTGCATAATATAAAATCATATGTTTATTATGCCAGTTTACAGGCAATTGTAAAGAGTTGGTAATGCACCTCTTGGGCGCCTTCCAACAACTAAAAGACCGGAAAAAACCTAAGACAAACTCCCTTTGTTGCAGCCAGCATTGGTTTTGTTTCAGGTTTTGTGTTTTGTCAATGCTGGATGAGATAGGCAGTTTGTTTCAAGTGAAAAAATTCTGCATTCAAATGTATGATACAAACAAAATAAATGTACAGTTGTAAGCTGAGTTGACCAATCAGCAGGGGAAATGTTGCAGATCGTTTGAGGAGATTAGTTCAAGACGGAGAAACAGGGCACAAGAACACAATGTTCTCAGTCTACGTTCAATGAATGTCGGCAAAAGTTGCGCGCTAACGGCTGAAGGGTAAGCATACTGCGGGCTGCTGCTTCAGCAGCATTATCTTCAGCATGAAGCCTGGTGGGAGTTCAAAGTCCACGAACGCCATCGGAGTAAAAAAGAGATTCCACCGTGTCAGCACCCAAAATTAGTGAAAGTTTTCCTGAATGTAGAAAAGAAGTTATAGCACTCTTAAACATAGGGTAGCTTTGCTGGGTTTTTATACTTTTGGGCAGCTTACTCCAGATTGATATGGCGTTTACTGAAAAGAATTGCCGGTACTTAACTGTACATGCCATAGAAAAAAATAAAAATACGTCTCGATGACTGGCGCGTCGAGAGTGCTCAAGCTGCCTTATTGTACTAAGAGGATAAAATGTTTGACCATTCAAAAGTTTAAACAATAAAAATAGACCCTTCTGCAATCTACGAAGCCAAAGGGGATCCAGCTTTATAAGTTCGCACCTTTGTTGGTAGGCTTAATTGCGGTGTTCTGTAGTGAAATTTCTTCTAGTGAAGAAGTGCTGCACCGATTCTATTTTCTTCCGTTCATTAGTGCGTAGAAGACTGAATAGGGGTGAGCAGTATTCAAGACGAGGTCTCACATACGTTTTATAAAGGCTAGTTCTTATCTTGATGGTCTTAAAATTTCTAAAGAAAAATCCAGTGGTTAGGCGTGCTTTCGAGATTATCAGCGCACAGTGCTCTGACAAATTGAGACTATTAGAGTAGGATATACCCAAATCCTTGATAACTCCTAAGACATTTAGTTCGTGGCTGTCGATGCTTAATTCCGGTTGATGATCGTCGCCAACAACCATAACGGAACATTTGTGCCATGAAAGGGTGAGGCGCAATGTGCAACACCACTGGGTGAAGGCCTGAAGATCCTTTTTTATCAGCTCGAGCATGATGTTGCGATCTGCTGGTTTATATCGATAAGCGACTTTTTAATCATCAGCGTACATTAAGGGTTTGACATACTGAAAACAATCTGAAACGTCCTTGACAAACAGGCAAAATAGGAGTGGACCCAGTACACTTCGCTGTATAACTCCACTGCTCACATGCGTGGGGTTGGAGATAACATTGGAAATTTTTACTCGTTGTGTGCGAGCATTCAAATAGGAAGATATGAAGTTCAAAGGCTTACTACCTTTGCCGAAGGAGGCCAGTTTCAGAAGGTGGAGGTTATGATCGACCCGATCAAAGGCCTTAGTGAAATCAAAATAGACGCTTTAAGTGGCAAAACCCTTGTCTCTAGATTGCAGCACATAATCAAAGAAAGACAGCTGGCAGGTGTCACAAGATCGTTTCTTGAGAAAGCCATGTTGAGCTGTATTGAGCAGGTTGATCTCTGTCAAGTGACGCATCATCTTTTTTGATCAAGGTCTCCAAGATCTTTGAGGCTGCGGGAATTGTATTTATTAGTTTAAAGTTGTCGAACGACGTCAATCGGCCATGCTTGCGAATAGGCACTAAGTGCGATTCCTTCAATAACGAAGAAACTTTTTCACCTTTAAAAGCGAGATTAAATACCTCACAAAGAATAGACGGAAAGATATCATTTGCTTCAGCTTTTAGAAGGCTAACTGGGACGCCATCTGGTCCTGGACTATTAAATTGACGATAACGACGAATGGCTACAGTCACGTCCCAGAGGGTAAAACTTAAGGTTTCGAGTACGACATCCGGGCAAGCCCGGATAGCCGTTGGTGCAGTGAACGAGCTTTCACTGAATATTTTGGATAATAATAATTTGGTTTATTGAAAAAGCGCATCTTTGGCATCGTCAAAAACCCCGGAAGGCAGGAAAAAACTTAACAAAACTCCTTTCGCAGTTACTATAGTATTTGTTTTGGTCTTTTGCTAGGTCCATCGTTTGCGAAATAAGAAGTTTGTTTTTCGTGAAAAATCCTGACTTCTAAGGTACAAGTCAGGAAAAACATGAAATAAAATAGTTATACATTTTACGTGTTACGGTTTTATAGTAAGAATACTTGGGGTCTGGAAAAACTGTCATGTCCTTTAACTGAGGTATGCTTAGCCGCGGTCAGTTTTAAGGCGAAAAAATCAGCTTAGGACATCACATCTTCCGTATGCGATAATAGACGGGACGTTGCAGATGTCTGAGGTGGGAAGTGGCAGCTGCGAAGCACCATCGTCATTCAAGTGCATCGGCAGACGACACTAGGCCTTTCGTTTGTCGAATATCTAAATGAAATTGAGATGTACATCATTTGTATTTATACTTCTGATACATTATAAAAGAACACAATATATATTTTAGTATAGTTGAAGAGAAAATTATTTTTTTTCATAATAATATTTTATAAACATTGAGATGTTAGTCGAAGAATATTGGAATCGATAAATTGTTCTTAGTTTTTGTTTTTTATTTTATTTTTAAGGATTGGAAATGGAGGCAAGGCACAATTTTGCTTAAGGTTATATTTGATCAACATTGGAAACCGTCGACTGGAAAGCCTACAGTACTGGCCAGTATCCCCAAAATGTGCGGGAACACTCCTTGACCGTTAGATCCCTTTTGGACCGAATTAGATGTCAAAGAACTGGTTAGCAAAGTGTCTTATTTTGTTCAGAAATATATGCGTCATGTCATTTGAGAAGAACTGCTTGCTCTTTCTTCTAAATTTGGCTAAACTGTGGATTTTGCGAATATGTTTGGGTCGAGCATTCCATATGATCGCATATCTTAAGGTGTAGAAATTTGATCACTGGACCGTCCTAGCCTTAGCGTTATGAATTGTATGCTGGTTGTTTCTGGTGGGACGGGAACCGTTTTGATTTGTTAAAATATTATTGCTAAGGATGTTCTGATCATGTGTCACTTTAAATAGGAAAGTTAAACCATTTTGGAGTCGCCTTTGCCAGAGGGGTTTAAGACCATATCTATTGTACATTATTGAATAGGAGTCTCGGGCCTCATCGTGTTTACACAGAACTCTGGTAAACCTTCGCTGGATTCTTTCTAGTTTATCTCTGTCGTCTTATGACATGGTACCGAAAAATAGTGAGCAGTAATCTAGTATAGGGTAAACGTATGTTTTGTAAAGTTTAGTCTTCAGTGTAACTGATGTGAAATTTTTACTTATGAAGCCACATGGTCTATTGGTTTGTGGTGCGATTTGTTTAACATGTGGGGATAGATCAAGAGTATTAGAATAGCTAAGACCTAAATTTTTTAAAGATGTTAGCTCTTTTATTTCTCGAGCACTAAATATTATGGGGGGAAGTTTTAGTGGTCCAAAAATAATGAGATGACATTTTGTTGGTGAAAATGGCATTTGCCGCTGAACGCACTGAAGCTATCGGCGGTCAGATATGCGTCAGCTATCAAGTACCTAAGGCGTCTTGAAGTATGGGGTGTTGCGTTTTCCTCTGCGCTTTTACTGTACGCGAAAAGAGTTTCGCATCATTAAGGGAAGGATTTTCCGGGAAGTGGGCATCATCAACTATCTAGTTTTCTTCGGAGAGATTTTAAGCATGCTCAAAGATCAGCGTGATCAAGGGCAGAACGGAAATGTCGTTCTGCCGATGCAGACGACAAGAGAGTTTACGCAGCCTGCGATGGAAAGGCAGAGGAAGGTACCGTTCATCCTTGACATGTATTAGTTTCCTACGGGGGACAAAATGGAGAATAGGTGGATCCAGCACATTGTAAAGTGCATCGGTACAAACATTCACATCCAAAATTGGAAAAATTTAGATCAGTCGATAGCGTTTAGATGTGCCAGTAGGTCCACCGTGTTTGCTGATCGGAAGTCATGATGAAGACTATACTTTTGGGAAAATGTTTCATCCGCCTCCAGTTCTAGTTTACTTACAGCTGTAAGATGGTCTGAACTCCCAAGTGCGTCTAAGGATGACACTGAAAGTGGTTCGCATCCCCTACAAAAAAATTAAGGTTTCGTATGTTTGCTTCTTCTGTGGGAAAATCGACTACCTGATCCCACATGCCGATATCTATTGCCTCAAGTAAGTTCTCGAACTTTGAAGGACCAGATGGTGGAAACCATTGCACGTCAGGAAGGTTAAAATCGCCTGCAATCAAGCAATATTTAAGATTCAAGTCAGCTGTGGCAGGAAATGCCTGCGAGAGACAAAGATCGTAGTCCGCATTGGCATGAGGTGGGCGATAAAAACAGCCAACATGTAAGGAGTATTATGTTTTTAGAACAACTCGTAGCCAGCAGCTCTCCTCCACCGCTGTATATTGTGGATAGTCCCGAGGGGAAAATGCAAGTGGCTGCTTTATATCGATGCAGCTTCCTCCGCCATGGCCATTGCTTCGATCGTTCCGAACGCATGCATAGCCTAGAACAGAGAGTTAAGATTCATCAACACAGGCCGATGCCCATGTCTCAGATACCAAAGCAGAGGCAGAGGCATTTTATTAATCTGTTATATGGCATTTAAATTGACCAATTTAAGAGGACATGTCTTAGGCTTCGGTGGCGGGACAGCTAGGCCGTCACTGTTACCGGCTTCGATCAGAGAGATGTCCTTTTGACTTGAATTATTTTTCCCTCGCTTATTTTGAGATTTGTCTCGCCATTGGTTTTTCGTTTCTCCAGCTCTACTTTAAGCTGTCTCATCTTTCTCCGCTCTTTCAACTCGTAATCTGGCAGAAAAAAAACTACCGAATGCAGACTCCGTTAGGATGGTTTGCGCTCTTGCAAGAGTTTTGCCTGTGCTTCAGTTTCTCAAATAACCTTAAGAGGTCGTGGACGAGAACTTGATAATGGAGCTGTTTGAGCCTTTCCTATTCGAAATGCCTTTAGAATGTGGAAAGAATTGTTTGGTTTTAGCAACGGTTTGGCGTTAACTCACATTAGACCCACGTCATGGTCAATTCGTTCTTTTTCAATTGACGACTCTGACTCTGGGGCCCCTTTTACAACTATTTTCTGCTTGCGACTCAATGGGGCCTATGTGGCGAGCTCACGTGTTTCGGCCGAGGGAGCACTTGTATCCGGTACACTCAGTACTGATGTACTGGCCATTGGGTAAGCTGAGTGCAAACCCGTGAACCGTTTGGCTTTCTTAGGCTTATGCCTCTTTTGAGTTATGATATTGTCAACCTCTTCGTCATCGCTTTCTTGGTGCAGAGTCAAGCAACGATGTGGTGCTAGGATGCAAATCCCGATAATTGCTAGTGTCACTAAAGCCGAGTGACGATGGTGTAGCCCATGGACTTGACACATGATCCGATATGCAGGTTTCAGGTGTGTCGTCAGACTTCTCCAAATCCAAGTCCATATCAGCGTCAACTCATTCTTGCGTAATTGTTGACGCTATATCTGGGAGAGTTGAAATAAGCGGTGGTCGGAAAATACAGGGGAATTTAATTAACGCCTGCATTAAATTTGTAATGAGCAGAAACATAATTGACCAGAAACATAAAGTGTGATTGTAATTCCAGAATAATGTGGACGATCTGGGAATATAACGTAAAGATGCAAAAAGGTCAGCTAATGGAACCGTAATGATGATAAGATCTCAGTTCAATTAGTAAAACGGGGTTTGATTTATCAAAGCCGATGATGGCGCCGGGCCCACGGGTTGAGTTCTAAAAAATTGAGCGGGGGTAAACCCCAGAAAACACACACGGCTCGGTTTGGGTCACTAACCTAAAGTGTTTGTTGAATGCATTTTCCGTCGAGTGATCTAAAACTGGAGAAAACTACATTTTTCGGTTGTTGTTGCTGAAGGCAAATTAAAACAGAATGGAAAACCGTATCTTGTGGGTTTTCGCAGGGAAGATTACTGGGTCCCATTCTATTTTGGTATATGTGAACGACTGCCTTGACTGCCTCACCTGCATAAAAGTCATGTTTGCAGGCGATTTAAATATCTGGAAGTCAATTGAAAGCTCAGAGAATGGACAGACCTTACAAACTAATTTGGATCGCTTGCAAAAGATATATGGAAAATGGCTACTGCAGCTAAATTTCCACAAATTCCAAGTAATCCGCTAACGTTCTAGACGTAGAAAGGAAATACCATTCGAGTATGACAAATCAATCAGAGGTCATAATCTCGAGCTAGTGGACGAACTACGGGATCTAGGTGTACGCATGACACCCGACCTCAAACCATCAACTCACTGTGCTAAAACCGCAAAGAAGGCTGTGAGCATCATCGGAGCGATCAGAAGGTGCTTCCTTTATTTTCATGAAGAGCCTTTTTGGTGAGTCTGTGGATCATTTGTTCGGCCGATATTAAAGTACTGCGTCCAGGCGTGGTGCCCCTGGGTGAAGAAAGATTACTTAATGCTCGAGTAAGTGCAAAGAAGGGCAACCAAGCTAGTTAGCAATTAATGAGGTCCCCCTTATGAAGGTCTTAAAGAAAGACTTTATGTTTTTCTCCTCTATAATAGGCAATACAGGGGAGATATGTGCATGGTGTTTAAAATCGTTAGGGGAGTAGACTGCGCTCTTCAGATCACCCTTTTCTTTGAATTTGTACAAACAATGCATCTACGTGGTCATCCGTACAAACTGAAGAAACACCACACCAAACTTAAAGCTTGCGCTCACTTCTCCTAGCGGGTCATTGAAGAATGGAATAAATTTACTTTCCCGGTTGTTCTTGCTGAAAGCGTCGACGCATTCTAAAGAAGGCCTTAACTTTCTTTGCTTGCTAGTCATCCATTTGGAAGACAACAGCAATTTATATAATGCATATATGACTTGGTACAACATAAATGATCTGACAGCCTGTATCTGTTAATAGGGTTTTCAAAGGCTCTGCCTCTTCCTTATATATATTGAATTCTTATGAAAAAAGGCCTGGGACATTAAACCAACACTTCATTGTACTTGAGAGCCATATATTTTTTGTGGACATCAATGGTTGACAGAATTTTCCTCTACAGTTCTGTAAAAAAAGGCATGCTTTGGTAGTATTTACCTAAAAGTATGGTTTCAAAGGTTATGCCTCTCTGCCATTTATATACTGAGACCCTTGATACCCTCACAACCAGTAAAAAGGCGAATGCTCTTTCGCCTCCCGCGACTAGGACAGGCCGATTTACGTTCATCTGCTTTGTGGTTTTTGGGGCGGAATGTCGAATGCAGTTCCGTCGTTGCTCCTTGTTGGGATGAAACAGGCGAGCCTATTTCTCCTTTATCGCTGTCATCTTTTCATTTTTGAAGTTGTTTTATACCAATAATATTCACTAAGCCTTATTGTTACGCGTCCTAGTAGCAAACCATACTGGCATATGCGTATATATATATACGCATATGCCAGTATGGTTTCATGTCTCATAGGTATACCTATGAGACATTGATAAATCGAGGTATTAGGCAATCGGCTAAGTGTTCGCACAGGGAAATTTCTGTAAGGAATGTCCCTTTTTTACTTTGATTTATTCCCTAAAACGTTTGTTTATATTTATATTGTGAAGGCATCTTAAATCAAAATACCTTAGTGAAGTTTTTCTAAACCTTTGCACATCCTATCTTTTAATCACTTCTAATTGTCTTCATTGTTGTTCAGTTCCAGGGGATAGTCTGGTATCTGCAGTCAACTAGTTAATGATAGACGTACCTAGTATGACCTCGTTTACTTTGGATTTCAATAAACTTAGTCACAAAGAAGGTCCGCATTTACCACGAAGGACGTGTGCCTCTCATAATAAATCGATTTTAGCACTGCGGTCTTTTCGTTTTTGAAGTTAGTTTGTACCAGTAATGCACACTAAGCCTAATTGTTACGCGTCCTATTACCAAATCATATCGTTTATATACTGGTGCAATACTACTGGTATATTTTTGTGTTTCATCAATAGAGGGTAGGGAACGGATCCGTGGAAATGCCTTCTTTGCAGCCACCGGACGTATGGGAGCTTTCAGGTTAGACCAATCCCCGCGCCAAGGTAGGGACACGCCCGTGAACGGTACAGATCACTGTTCTAATAACGTCGTATTTCCTCTTAAACGCGCCAACTGTGTCGGCAGCATCAACATCTGGAAGGGAGGGGGTTTCCATGCATTCACGGCGCGCCTTGATAGTTGATAGATGTTGGGAAGGCCACCTGTTCTTTGTACCACCAGTTTGAAGCACCCAATTTAGTAGATGTGTAGACATACGTATATAGCTGCAAACGTATATGGATACTCATAAATAGGGGTCTTTATATCTAGCAGAGATCGATATTTTCTGCAACATAAATGACTATTCAACATTCATAAATCAAGATATTGGGCAATTGGTTAGATATTCGCACTGGGACATTTTCGTAAGGAAGGTCCCTCTTTTACTGTGTTTTATTCACTTCGATGTTTATTTATATATACTGTGAAGGCATTTACTATCAAAATACTTTGTTACACTTTCTTTAAACCAGGGTAAAGCATATATTTTAACCGCTTCTCATTATCTTGATCCTGGTTCAACACCGGGGGACAGTCCGGTATCTGCAGTAAAATAGGTAATGACAGACGTACCCAATAAGACCTCGTTAACTTTGGATTGTGATAAACGTTGTCAAAAAGCAGCTCTACATATACCACAGAGGATGTGTGTCTCTCATAATCGATCGAATGAGAGAAAATTGTGCCTCTTTAGCTTGCTTATAGCACCGAAGTTTCTGCTGCGTGTCTATCCTTAGCCTCCACAACTTCATAGTTGTCTTTGTCTCCATACCTCTTAAGTTGGCGTGTTTGCGTTCTCTCCTAATCCTGATTCAACATCTTGAATTTTGGCATTACAAATCTGAAGAAATATGAAGGAAAAGCCTTCACCGTAAAGCAGAGAATCCAAGTTACGTTTTTCCTGCCGTCAATGTGATGTAATGGGCGTACGCCTGGCGCCCGAATACGGCTAATGAGAATCAGCCAATTAATTTCTAAGTTGCAAAAGTGGAGTAATTGCCACACATCTAGATGGTATACACATGTACATTACGTTTCATTGTTGCGCTCTTTCCCTCTCACAGGAAGAAGTAAGCAGCGAAGAAGACTGTGTGCTGGGGCCCGATAAGGTAATGTTTACAATTTGTGTGAGTTGTCTATATTTGCTAACGTTTAACACGCCAGTTCGATCAAATCGACTTGTAATGTTTAATTAACCCTGAACAGGTTTGCTTTTATCGGCAGGATCTGTGTACTCGACATATTCTACAAAATGAAATCGAATCTATGAAAAGTGATTGTGCAAGCGGCGGTGACAAATGGCAACCATCCCCACAGTCCCCAGCGTTTTCAACTTTATTCAATGAAGTTAAAACTCCATTACTCCTACCGTCACCTGCGTCAAGTATACCAACAGACCAATTAAAACCGATGAACAGATTGTCTCCCTCCATCGATATGATTTCTGCAGAAGAGGTTTTAACGCCAACTACTTCAGGTATCTCCTTGATTGAAATATGTCATCTTCTGCAGAAATTAATCAAGTCAGGGATGAGCCTGAATACCATTCTAGCATGGAACGCACCGATGAATCGGAAGGCGAACGTCTTAGTCAGAGTGAGTAATATCTTAGTTCCTGTATGTTTTATATATATTTTCATTGTCGATATTAATAGTATCTTTCGGTGCATTACTATCCGTGTGCGTTCTTTGCGACCACTTCCACCAGCAACAACAAGAGCACCACCACTGCGCACATAGCATCTCCTGATCTATCTTGCCACCACATCCTCAATTCAAACGTAAGCCTGACCAGTAACCTGCAAATCTAGTGAACGGAAACCTGGTGAATCCGTGTCAAGGGCCCCAACATACTGTTATCCGATCCGCCTCCACTCTACACATTGTGCACGAATCCTCATGCATGCCATGAGCTTATTTGGGCTCACTTAGAGTCTCCAAAAAATCTGTAGCAAATTATACCAGCTCTCCTCATATCAGTACGTAGTCTCACCATCAACTCATGCATCAGATACACAAACTCCCATCAGCACTTAGCACCGGCATCACAGAATGATCTGGTCCACTTGAGACACACACAGTCCAAGGATTATAAAGAGCCATGGAATTATAAGCTGACGTTACTGTTTGTCTCCGAGTCCACAAATCAGCCGCTAAAGAAAAGGCACACTGTTTTGATGGTGCATCTGGTTGTTGTTGTACTAGCTTATTCCTTTAACCTTGTTTGCCAGCAATACATGGTATAACATTTTTAAGAAAGATGAAGGGCTAAAGATGAAGCAATAAAGAATAAAGAGGAAGGTATACAATTTTTAGGAAAGATGAAGGAATTTGGCAACTTTGTCTGGGCGAAGCCATAGGTCTTCAGGCGAGGTCCTCATAGTGCACCTGGTAGGCACGTTAGCTGGCAGCTATCTCAGCCACGGCAAATCCTGATAGTTTTCATTCTCAAATCATTCATGTAGTATATCAGTCGCATATAAAAGAAGCTGCGGGACAGTCTCAAAGACTTAGTTACTTAGCTCGCATATTTACTTCAGTGTCGTCACATGCATTTACAACGCTGGCGCTAACCCTTCGCCCAGGCATAATACCGATGCGTAATTGCCATAGGAGCAGGCATAGTTCGAGTCGCCGCATTATTTAAAGTCGAGGGAGGTAAAGCTGTTAAATGCGAACACACATGATCATTAGTGAAGATGCTAGGTAAACCCAAAAGGTAGAAAACATCTGCTTTTGCCATTAGTTTTCTTTTTTTTCTTGTTGGTGAGTCCCAACCTAATGAGTGTGAGATTTGCGGCAAAGTGTTTTCACGAGTCAGCGTGAAGAATTTGCACGTTAATTCTATCCACAAAGGTGCGTTCGTACTTCCGGAGGCCTTTTCCTTTCCATTTTACAATAAGTTTGCGTTCCTGATGTTTCACAGGCTGGCCTTTTTCTAATATATCATCTCGTTTGACAGCAGCTTCACCAAAAGTGACACTTTTTATTGGAAGCATGTGTAGGTCACTGTATATCGAAGAGCAGGTCCACACTACTTCGGCCAAAGATAGCCGCTGTGGTCTTAAAGGCGTTGCGGTGACTTGCACATTGAGTGGTTCATGGTTTGGATGGCTTGCATAGCAGTAAACTCATCATTTAATGCACATCACTGGAATTAGACGCGTCTGACGTCACGTTTTTAGGTGCTGCATTCTAACTCTACGTCTTTGATACGTAGATCCCGTCTGGGCGGCAAGTTGAACATTCGTCAATTCGCATCCTGTCCCTACGCACAGGACAACACGTCTGCACTTTAACTATCTCACATAAATCTGAGGCGTAACGGTTCTCGCGTATTGCCTGCCTGTTGTGGGCACCAGTCTCTGACCAGATCTTTATCAGTGTTTGCCTAGTGAGACCGGCCTGAGTTTTATTTTGTTTAAATTTTAGGGCTGCGTCCCTTTGCGTGCGAGATTTGTGGCAGGGGCTTCTTGCGCCTTTCACACAAAAAGTCGCATGTTAAAAATGTTCACAAAGGTAAGCTCCTTTTTACTGATTGACATTCTCCGGCCCTTGGTGTAAAGTAAAGGTGCTTAGATTCTTTCCAGGGGCTTGTCGTTGTAATTCTGCAGTTATTTTACTTTTAATATCCTTTTGGCAGCTGCATTTCGTTTATTTTAGCTCGGTGTTTATTTGCCATGGCTACTCATGCTCGTAGGGCATTTGTATGTGTTTGGCATTTGGCATCATTTCTCGTACATTTTAAGTCAACTAGATTACGTTCCACCGCGTATTACTTTCCCAACATTCCCTGTGATTGTAGAATAGTTCAGCAAAGAACAGCTCCACAATAATTTGGCGGAAGCTAGCTACCGGTAGAATTATTGTCCCAAGTTCGTAGTGGTAGCCTGCTAGTGAATTGATTTATGGTTTGGGTGACTTGCGTAATATTTACATAATCGTTTTATCCCATATTAATGTTGACTGTGATCAGCCAACGTCTTTTTTTACTTTAGATTCACCGCTGCAGTCATTAGCGTGCGAGATTTGTGGCAGAACCTTCCAGCGCATATCCAACTTGAAGCAGCATATCGATTTTATTCACAAAAGTACGCTCCTAATTGCTCCTTTATCTTCTATCTTTGTTCAGTTAATTTATGAACTTCAATTGACTGCCAATGTTTATCTACTATGAACTGTTATGCGATAAGAAGCGAACTGGCGCTCGTTCCTCCACATTAAAATACATTAGATTCCACTTCTCTCTAACTCTCAGAAAATGCAGACCCACAATAAACCTCTCTCGGCGAACGTTCTATTCTCATCTGAATACCGAGTATTTTATGGAGATACATCGCATTCAAGGCAAGCAATGGCACAACTGCGAGGAATTTGACCACGTCTTTGTTTTCTCATATGATGCTGCAACAGCTTTGTACTGCATCCCCTAACGGTTTGTGCTCCACATCGTCAAACAATTGTCGCAATTGAAAATGTCTAACGTAGGACCTCGGCCACCGCATGGGTCTGGACAGTATCTAATTCCTAAAGTGTACTCCTCAGTTATAACCGGCGTGAACTGTGGAACCCAGATCCATCTATAATGTAATCAATCTGACTAACGGTATGGCCGTCGTTTTAATAAAACACGAGTAGATGTTCGTGAGGAGGCTGAAACTATCGGTTGGTTACAAACAGTCCGTTATAATCAGCACAATTCAACATCCTTTCACCATTGTTGAATCGGCTCTGGGAGCGCTATCCTCACCACCTGCAGTTCAACTTATTGTCTCATTGCGCTCAGATCTAGCATGCGGTTTGGAAGGCCACCCACGAACGATACAAACTAGTGCATATTGTAGACCGGCAGAGTGTCGATTATTAAAATTAGTCACAGGTAATATGTTAAGATATCTTTAACGACATGACAGTCAGCGCATTATCCTCAACATTAACAACCTGACACACTTTTGAATATCACTAGGTGCCCAGGTCAAATCATTAATCTCAAGAGGAGGAGAAGTCCAGCTGTAAGCGCATCTACTTTATTCAGCCTCGGAAGCCGGGGCCCCTTGCCCCCAACGTGAGAAGCTAGCTTTTCTTAATCGCACATACAGCAGTGATGAATTTCACAAAATTACTAGCAACAGCAAGGAACGTAAGTCATTTTAAAAATTAATCGAAACAGGACGGGAACGTTAAGTCAACATATGTGAAGTAGTGGATGAGGGAAGTTAACGAAAAACACGGGGAAATTAAGTTAAATGACCAATCACGCGGGCAATTAGAAGTTGACGACATGGTCAAGCTGCTTGCATAGGTCAGGTTTCTCCCACCGTATGTATGCTTTCAATTTGTACCTGTGGAAAAATGCTTCAAATTTCTCAAACAGCACCTCCCCTTGGATATAATAAAGTCCCTGGATAGACTTTTGAAATTGCGTTGCACTATAACGAAGGACGATACACACATTAAATTTCTACAGAATTGCATTAATAACAAGGAATATCCAGTGGAATTCTACAAGATCCTTTGTCGACGAAAATTGCGTCCAACCATTAAAAATCTGGACCGTCTTGTGCAATCAGGAATTGAAGACTTGGTGGCGCATGTCTGTACCCTTGAAAGGTAAGGATATCATGACGGGCAAGGAACCTTTGCTCTAGTGAGACCCTACCTGAAGAGCTTTCGTGCATCAACTCAGCCCTACTCAACTGTGGCTACCTGGCACGATTTATTCAAAAGTAGAGCAATCTCCTACGGTCAAAATTTATGGAACAGTCAGTTCCAAAAAACCCGTCATGATATCCTTACCTTTCAAGGGTGACGACATTTCCAACACAATCAAGCGACGGTTACGCTGTACGATAGAAAGGACATACAACGCAGCAAAGCTAGTCTTCTTAAGTTCAACTAAAAGTATTCCAGTAAAATGGGCAAAGGATACCTTGCCTTTGCACGCCACCTCATATTGTGTCAACGAGTTCATATGTATTTGCGGATGCGAGTACATTGGGCGTACGCAAAGGCAACTGTCAGCCAGGGCCGAGGAGCACTTGCCCAACTGGCTTTTTAAGCAAGAAGACAACATACCACAGTCCTCTATTACCGAGCATCTATTAGACAGCGGTCATTCCGTCAAAATCAAAACAGCGTTTCGAGTACTTGTTCGGGCCCGAACAAAGCGAATCGTGCGCTATTTGGAAGCTGCATACGTAAACAAAATTTGTCTCTGTCACGAAAGGAATTAACCCATCTACGTGATTAAGAAAAGCTAGCTTCTCACGTTGGGGGCAAGGTGCCCCGGCTTCCGAGGCTGAATAAAGTAGATGCGCTTACAGCTGGACTTCTCCTCCTCTTGAGATTACTGATTTAACCTGGGCACCTAGTGATATTCAAATGTGCGTCACGTTGTTAAAGGTGAAGATAATATTACCTGTGACTAATTTTAATATTCGACACTCTGCCAGTCTACAATATGCACTAGTTTGGATCGTTCGTGGGTGGCCTTCCAAACCACATGCTAGATCTGAGCGCAATGAGACAATAAGTTGAACTGCAGGTGGTGAGGATAGCGCTCCCAGAGCTGATTCGACAATGGTGAAAGGATGTTGCATTTTGCTGATAATAACGGACTGTTTGTAACCAACCAATAGTTTCAGCCTCCTCACGAACATCTACTCGTGTTTTATTAAAACGACGGCCATACCGTTAGTCAGATCGATTACATTACCGATGGATCTGGGTTCCACAGTTTGGTCTGGGTTTCACAGTTTGATCTGGGTTTCACAGTTTGATCTGGGTTCCACAGTTGGGTCCATGATTGAAGGTGGATGCATGCCGCAAACAGTGGTAACATCCAAGGGTCGGAGGATGTTCTCATGCTAACACGCCTGAAGGTTCACTTCTTATGTGCGCCCAAAATGCCATGTGTGAGATGCCTTTATGTTGCAAACCTCAGACAGGATCGCTGCAATGTTGTGAATAGCAATGTGTGGCGGCATCCTTGACCACACAAAGTCACCTCTGGGGATTACTTGCCGTCATCTTGAAGCAGTAGGGACTTTTAATATCTTCAAACGAGGCTTCTAGCGAATGGACAGATGATCAGCTATCTCACAGGAACCTAATGCGTTGCGAGTTCCCCTTTTTGTTTGCGTGTAGCAGACTACATTCTATCGTCATATTTTAGCCTGCTACAAACGGCCTCGAGACTTATCTCTAAAAGGCTTCCTTTTTATTTTCGATTTTTGTTCCAGGGGATAAACCAGCCCCCACGCCTATATGACGGAATCACCAACTTTGAAACGTGCTGACTACGCGCCTGCACTTTAACAGCTGATCAGTATATCGAGGAATATGCAGGATAAATTCCTCTGAGCTCCCTATTTGTGCATATATGTAGTGGTAGTAGACAAATTGTATCTTAGACTGTCGGCGAGGCCAGTTTTCCTGAGTTATGGTGTGGAAAAATAGGAGCAGACAGTGAAAAATCTACGAAATTTTTAGGAGAAAAACTGTCGCTCTGGTGGGGGTAATCTATGGGATTTTAGGAGAAAAGGGAGAAAAAATCGTCCGATTTTGTTTGGCAGGGAGGGGTATCCAACGGGGGGGGGGGGGGGGTTCATGGCAAAGGTTCCCAGGATCACCACCGTGTGGAAGCCACGTCCTGATTCTTCCTTGCTGATTGTAGAGTCCGCCAACGGAACTGGAAAAACAGAGGCATCCGTCCAGATCGTCGACAGTCCGCTGCGGGTTGAACTAAGGGTGGGTGTTAAGACCGTCAGGTCTGGCTGATAAGATCGCTAGCGGGTTAATCACGCTACTTAGATAGCCAAGTAGGGTGGACCGCGGAGACCTCCGCATGGGAGGGCGTTATATAATAGCATTTATACATCCCTGAAATATTGCTATTAGTAGTAATGAAGATTATCGTTGTAGTGCATACGCTGCTACGGTGCTTACAGTTATTGCTACGTGAATGGCTATACAAATAATACTACTAAAAATTGAAAGTAGTATTATTCTTTTTTGTTTCTGTTGTAAATTGTCAGTTGCGGTCAATTCGTTTCATAACGCGCTTAAAAACCTCGAGCGATTCCGACATAATGACGTCCTGATGAAGCGCATTCCACCCTCCGACCACTCTCTTTGAGAAGAAGTGTTTCCCAGCGTCCAGCCTGGCCCCTGTCACCTTTAATTTTAGAGGATGACCCCTCAGATTCGTGGTCGTTGCTAATTTGAAGAAATCCCCTGATATAAGACAGCAGTCTCGAAGACGTTATGCGTGGAATGCTAGTATCAGGTCCCCCCACCCGAAGCTGCCTGTAGCGCAATGGAATGAGGTTGATATTCAACAGCCGTGTTTCATAAGGCTGCGAGCCCTACCCCATGACAAGTTTGGTTACGTGCCTTTGAACCTTTTCCTGGATGTTGATGTCGTTCCTGGCCCAGGGTCTCCAAGCTTGGATAGCGTATTCTAGGTGCGGTCGTACGAAGGTTCCGAAGACTTTTGTGAAGCACTCTTTATTGAAGGTAGAAAAAGCTCGTCTGACGTGGTATAGGATCGACATCGCGGACTTGGCTACCTTTGTGCAATGCAGGGAGGGTCTAAGCGAGGGCGTGATCCAGACTCCCAAGTCTTTCTGGGTGTTCACTTCTTTCAATGGTATGTCGTTTAGCCGGTAAACCATGCCGTTTGAAGAACCGCTTTTGGCTACTCGAATGCTGGTGCACTTGGTCTCATTGAACGGTAAAAGCAAGTCCGCCGACCATTATATTAGGTGCTCACCAAAATTTGGTGCATCGCGATGATCGCTTGTTTCTTGTGATGTTCGCCGGTCCTGATCTCTCACATCACCCTAGTTTTTTTACTTGTTTATCTGTGCATATGAAGATTGACGCTGGATAACTGTCATTAAGGGTTTTCTATTACCATTTCAGGACTGCGTCCTTTCATTTGCGAGATATGTGGTGAAAACTTCGGGGAGTTGGGCAACTTGACGAGGCATGTTGATTTTATTCACAAAAGTACGTTCCTTTTATATTCAATGGCCTACTCAGGTTGTTGTTAATTTCTTAAGGAAATTGGCTTTTTGTGTAACTCTTTATCAACAGTATATTTGTATGAGAAGGGCTTTGAAGCAGCATTTGCTGATTTGCTCCTCATAGGCGTACAAATCTTCGTATTTTCATTGCTAACAATTCCTTAGTCATATTTGCGTCACAAGAAGGATTTTTCCGGGATTCGTTGCATGTTGAGGGGAGAACACTCCTGAGGAATGGCTAGCTACACATATACCGACAGTATTTCACTCCCAGACAATTTTTCCGCCACTAATAAAAAAACTGGCATACTTGTAAGCTAGCCCACAGTTGAATATATTGAAGATATGATGAGAGGAAGCTAATTCTAGTACGATGGAGGTTTTGGACTTACAAACCCACATAATCTTTGCTGGTCCCATCAGTGGATCCCTCACCTACGCTCCGAGTTTAGCCAGCCTGTGTAGTGGAAGTCGGGGAAGGCTACGCTTCCTTATGATAGGAAATTTTCCATTCCAGTCCCTTGCCTACATGCTGAGTATAATCAACATGAGAAGTGGAAGTCCGGGAAGGCAAAACTCCCTTTTTCAAAGGACATTCACGGTTACCTGTTCGATCATTTATTGTAAACATTGATTTCATTTGTGAAGGTGTAAGGCAGTCCCAGAGTAAGTGTAATTCCACTCTTTAATTCATTGATATGTTTTATTTTGGTTGTAGAACTGCGTCAGTTTGTCTGTGAATTTTGTGGAAGAGCCTTTGCTACAAGCTCCCACAGGCAAATGCATATTGTGGCTATCCACGAAGGTGCGTCCCCCTCTGTTTTCGGAGTCCTTGCAATTTGATTTATGTTCTACGTTTGTTCTCAAGGCCCTTTTCTCTCGATCCCCGCGTTCAGTATTGCCTGCATATGTGTAACCGATTTGTGACATGCCTTTGCACGTGTACAAGTGCAGTCATCGTAGAACAAGTTGTCATTGCCGACTCAATTGGGAAGTTGTCATGAAGCCTTGCCAGCCGCCTGCTTACTTGGGCATTTTCATGGATCCTTAAAATAGGTCTGTAATGACAATGCTATCTGCCTAGACAACTAACTGCTACGGCTGCTGTCAGGATCCCAGAAATGAAACCCAAGGCAGAGTGGGGCCAGTGAGTCCAGTTAGCCGTCGGTGAACGTTTATCCACAAGCGTCAAAATCTTTCGACCTAAACTAGTAAGGAAACGAGTTCGTGGCTCAAAAGGTTGGGAGTTCGATCCTTAGATGGTGCTCCATTTGGGATTGGATATGACTGGCTGACAACGGCGAATAAGCGATAAATAACCATTCCGTTCACCCTAGTCTTCGCCGGCCATACCATCTGCTTAGATCTTGGGTTTGTTTAACCATGACACTCAAAGTTTCTGTGCCAGCTTTGTGGAACAGCCTTTGCCCGGAGCAAAGACATGAAAACACACCTTGAAGTTGTCCACGAGGTTGTCTTTATTTGTTCGGAGGAGTTGTCCTTTGCCGTTGTTTGTAACAATAGCTTTTATTTAACACTACATCCTTATTTACTTTGCGGATCTATAAACTTATTTTGTAGTAGTATGTATGCTTGGTTTTGCTACTGTTTACTGCCTTTACACGCGTTTCATTATCGACTTCGCCAGTGATATTTCTTGTTGCGTCTACGTAGGTGGGTTCATTTGTTCAGACCCGTGCATTCCATTGTACTCACCACGAAAATTATAGTGAACTTCGAGGACTTTTCGATTGCAGGAAGTACAGTAGTCGCCGGCCCTCCTTGAGCCCAGACCAACTTGGGCTTAATAAGCGGCTAGGTTTATTAACCGTGGGCTTAATACAGTAGTCGCCGGCTATTTGCCCATTTCGGGCCCCGACCAAATTGGGCTTAATAGGTGGCCAGGCTTATTAACCGTGGGCGGGTTACCCAGGAAAGGAGGGTTACCCGTTAGCCAAGCTGCCGGCTACCTGGCGCGTCTGCGGGTGGCGGTTAGTGGCGCGGCCTTCAGTGAAGGTTAGCTGCGAAATAAGCAGGCTCCCGAGTTTGGCGAATAAGCAGTCGCAGATGCAGGGCGCCGTGGGCTGAGTTCTGGCGCACCGACTGCCTTATAAAATACCGCAAGGCTCAATGACGACACTGTGACATGGCAAGCGTGAACCGCCATTCAATAGGTTTGCTTGCCACCAACACCACTGCCTTGTGGTTAGGTTCTTGAGCCAAAGTGCTAGAGAAGACAACCTCGAACAAAGAATCCGAGCGGCCTTTGGGGACCCGCATGTATTCAAAATTCCCAAGAAACCTTATGATGTCTTCTTACCTTACTACGACCACTGCTACGGCGTCCGCGGGAACCGACGCGCTCCGCAGCCCTTGTCCGGTGGTGCAGGCGGGACTGCTAAACAAAAAAACGGACTCTTGGTATTGAATGCTGGAATGTGCGAATATTTCTGGAACGTGGTACTCAAGGTTAGACAGCGCGCAGTCTCCATGAATATCACGTGGATGTTTGTTGCCTGTCAGAAGTCCGACTCCCCGAGTCAAGTGCTCGAGAAATCAAAATCCCAGGGGTCGATTCTCATTTCACCTTGTATCACAGCGGTCCGAGTGACTCATCTGGTAGACACTGTGTGGCTATTGCCCTCTCGGAAGAAGCTAACCGTGCACTACTAGCATGGGAACCAGTCAACGACCGAATGGCCTATGTTCGACTAAAAGGCCATTTTACGAACACCTCGGTCGTATCTGTGTATGCACCTACGTCGGCAGCTGAACAGCAAGAAAAAGGTAATTTTTACTCGCAGCTGCAGGAGCTAGCCGAATGACTCCCTCATCGAGATCTGCTAATTGTTGCCGGGGACTGGAGTGGCCGGACTGGGCCCGGTGACCCGACAAACAGCCACCTTCTTGGTCGTTTTGGGCTTGGCTCTCGAACGGACAATGGTGAGAGGATGCTGCAGTTTGCCGAACAAAACCGACTGTTTGTTACCAACACATGCTTTCAGCATCGTCACAAACATCTACTGACTTGGTATTCGAACGATGGCCGTACCGCCAGTCAGATCGATTACATTCTAGTTAGTTCACGGTTTCGCAGCTGGGTCCACGATAGCAGGTCGATGCGAAGTGCCGAAATTAGTAACTTCCACGGGTCTGACCATGCTCTCGTTCAAACGCGCTTGATGATTCACTTCTCATCTGCGCCCAAAATGCCACGTGCGAGATGCCTTAATGTCGCCAAGCTCCGGCACACCAACACTACCAAGGCTCTAAGTACAGAAATCGGGCCCCGTCTTACGACCCAGGCTGTTAACGAAGGCAGTAGCAGGTGGCCATCACTAAAGACATCCATCTATGGGGCAGCTGAGAAAATTCTCGGATTCACTCAGCGGCGCCGCAGTGACTGGATCAGCGGAAAAACCCTGCAGCTGTCGGCTAAGACGACTCGAGCCATGTCCCGAAACGATGCCTCCTTCCACCAACTTCGAAAGCTGACAGCAAAGTCGGCTAGAGATGACCGGCAGAAGTATTGGCCCGAAACGGCGACACTCGAAAATTGTACCAAATCATCCACCAAGTTCGTGGAAAGTCCCTGACACTGTGATTCTGTTCGCGATGTGAATGGAGGCTCTATTGCTGACAACTCGGCCAAGGTCGATCGCTGGCGTGAACACTTCGAGCACCTCCTGAACTTTAATGAGCAACCCATCACACCCTCTCTCTCCTCCACAGCGGAGTTTCAACCCTCCCCTGTCTACGCAGTGTCATGTGACCTCCCTTCCGAAGACGAAGTTACCGATGCAATGCAGAGGCTACGCAACAACAAGGCGTGCGGAGAGGACGGTATTCCTGCAGAAATCTGCAAGTCCTGTGTCGACACCCTGGCTCCTCGGCTCCATGAGGTGATTGTACAGGCGTGGCCAGGAGAGACCGTTCCCGATGACTGGGGCTCATGTATCCTTGTGCCTGTCCACAAGAAGTGAGATAAGACAGGATGCGAGAACTACCGTGGCATAAGTCTTATCGATGTTGCTGCAAACAGCTTCGCTATTGTTCTCATCAGGCGCTTCCAGTCTGTACGTGACTCCAGGACACGACCCAACCAGGCCGGATTCCGCGCTGGGCGTAGATGTGTGGATCAGATCTTCACACTGAGGCGCACTCAGGAATTTCGCCATAGCTACCAGCAACCGACGACTGTTTGCTTTGTTAACTTCGCCGCCGCATTCGATTCCATCCATCGTGAGTCCCTGTGGCGAATAATGGAACTTGATGGAGTGCCGACCAAACTGATTGCCATGATTAAGGCCTACTATCGTTCTACCATCGCACGAGTCCTGGTTCACAACAATCTCTCTCACTCGTTTGATATCCAGTCTGGTGTCTGTCAGGGCTGCGTCCTTTTGCCCATTCTGTTTAACTACGTCATTGACTGGATTCTCGAAAAGGCCCTACACGAAGACGACGGTGCACACGGACGCCGACTAACTTATCTTGACTACGCCGATGATATTGCACTGTTAGCCTCAAGCTTTAGTGGTCTACAGTCAGTAGTGTTGCGGTTAAATGAGATCGCTATGTCAGTTGGCATGTCCATAAATTCCAGAAAGACAAAGTTGTTCTCGAGCTGCATCCCTGACCAGGAAAAGGCACCCCTGAGGATTAATGACTATAAACTTGAAGAAGTAGACAGCTTTAAATACCTCGGGGCGAGGCTGCTACCGAATGGGCAGAGCAAGGATGACATTGTCTCCCGTATCGATGCTGCTCGCTGGGTTTTCCCAATCCTTCAAAAGCACCTATGGATCTGACGTGACATCTCCATCGCCACAAATATTCGTGTTTACCATGCATCCATCCAGTCAGTCCTCCTCTATGGATGTGACTGCTGGGCTGTGCGCGCTCAAGATGAGCGAAGACTGGAGGTCTTTCACCACCGGTGCCTGAGGACGATCCTGCGAGTTAAGTATAGCCACTTCATCTCAAATGAGACAGTCCGCATCCGCTGCGATCGTATCACGAGGATATCTCAGGCCATTCAAGAAAGGCGACTGAGGTGGTTTGGACACGTTCTCCGTCGTTCGCCCCACGAGCTTATCTATGCTGCCCTCGACCCGGCGCCGCAGCCCACCTTGAAACGTCGAAGAGAAGGGCAACTGAAGACTTTTATAGACACCGTGCGTCAAGAAATGGAAGCAGTTCTTGGACCTTCTATCTTCGGCCTCCGTCGCTGGAGAAGGGACTGGGTGGAGCTTTCGAGATCCGCTGCCGCCAATCGCCACGCATGGACAGGTATCGTTCGTAACATCATTGAGGCCGGCTAGATTAGGCATGATCACAGCTGTAACAAGTACATGTAAGTACCGTGGGCTTAATAGCCGGCGACTACTGTATAACCTTTTTAGCCCGACACAATAGCATGCGGAACTTAGAAGTTCACGACCCAACTGTCCTGTGTAAATAAAAGTCCGTTCCGGAGTCGGCGTCGATCCAACAACCTGCGATTTAGGGGGCGAGCATCTAAGCCGCTCGGCCACTGCAACCCGGCTTTGTGAGGCAGAAATTTAATTGCATTGACAGACGTTATTTCACCTCCTTCGTCTCTTTCACATACATAAGTTGACTCTTAAAGTTTATTTGCCGCCTAATGGCAGGATTAGCTGCAATACAAATAGTCTGAGATAAAGTGTAGGCCTGCTTTGTCTGCCTCCGTCATCCAATGTACTATTAGACTGCCTAGACCAGTTAACGCGTGCCTGATCTCATCTGCTTGCCGTTTTTGTGCCATTACTTCCCGATGTTTTATTCCTCGCTGGTCTTAACACCCTCGCCCTTGACTATAAACTGAAATTACGCACTTGGCATTTAACTAGCTAAATTTAGAAAGCTGCAGACTACACATCTACGCTTTAAAAGGTGACCAAGGAGGACCTTGCTATCTGGCCGAAATATGGCGCCTATCGGTCTTCGCCGACTGCAATCTTGAGACATGCATTTCAAGGTTTTTTATTGTCTTTTTAGGCCTGCGTCCCTACTCATGTGAGCTTTGTGGCAGAACTTTCGCGGACCCGGCACACCTGAGGAGGCATATGCATTTTCTTCACGAAGGTACTCCTATTTTATGTTCCCTGGTCTGTTTAGGCTATTGTTAATTTGATCTACCTACGGCTGTTTTGTGGTTGACTTTAGCAGCTGTATTTTCTTTAGGAGGAGCCTCGAAGAGGCATCTCCTAATTTCCTCCTCTTTGTGACACTACAGTGGTTCGTACTTTCCCGACCTCAAAATCCTTACTGGTTCCTGTGTCTCCGGGCTTGGTTGAAAGAGGAGCGGGGTGAATGCTGGACTTAAAATGCGCCGAAGTCTTTTGTTGAGAGAACTAACCGTCAGAATTCTATTGGATAGACAAACCTGGTTTACACCAGGGTGTATCAAAAACTGCATACACATTTTACCTAATTGTTAAATCTGTGTCTATCATACTTTTATTGCTTCAAAAATTAAAAATATATTTACAGGTATTATTTTATTGTTTATTTTTCACTGAATGTCCTCAAATTGACTTCTATTTTGATCATGATAACGCGAAGCAATGGAATCCCGCACACCACGGAACAATACGCTTGGCACTCAGATGCGTTCATTTTCAATGTTTTTCGCCAATTCAGCCATTGTTGGGATAACCGAAATGCGGTGAAAAAAACACAATAAAATGATGCTTGTAACCATATTTTTTTCATCATTTGAACAATAAAATTATAATACAGCGGTAATACTTTATAAAGACCCCTGTATGCATTTATATAGACCCCCGTATTCATTTATATAGACCCCTGTATGCATTTACATAGACCCCTGTATGCATTTATATATACCCATGTATGCATTTATATAGACCCCTGTATGCATTGTAATATTTTTGTCGGGCACCAAGGCAATTGCATTTGCATAAATTCTCCGGATGTTTATGAGTGAGCACCAAGTTTGAATTTATTTAAAATGTGTATAAAGTTTTTGGAACAGCCTGTATTACGCTTGACAATAGTTCTTCGGTAAACGCATTCCACGTGTACTCATGCCTCCCACTTGGTTTCTACGCAGCGAAACGGCTGTCGTGCCATCCGTCTGTAGGCGACCTGTGGCAAACATGCGTTCTTCACGCACGATGATCCCTATATCGTGTTTGCCTTGTGAAGCTCAGGCAGGTACAAACCGGTACGGTAAATCATATATTTTTCTTCTTTTTCTTTAGAACCGGTAAAGCGTGTCTGCAGCGCATGTGATGCAGTCTTTTCGCGGAATGGAGACCTGAAGAAGCACATGGACGCTGTCCACGCAGGTACTACACTTCCTTTTGTTCCTCGTCTGGTTGCCGAGTAGTGGCTTGGTCTTCTTCCTGGATGAGTTGTGCGAACTTCATTTTAATAAAGACGGCTCGGTTTGTCATTTTCCAGCCTTACTTGCGGCATTACAACTGACTATACATAAATGAAAAGTAGTTTTAGCGGTGTGGTTTCCTTTGCTTGCCCTTATTTGCCTACTGAGACCTGTCTACGTGTTATTTTACCTTACATATCAGAACTGCGTCCCTTCGTGTGCGAATTTTGTGGCAACAATTTCAAACGGTCCTCAGCCATGAAGTCGCATATTTATTATTGTCACAAAGGTAGGCTGCTTTTTGTCCATATACCTTTTTTGCCGTTATGCAATGAATTGATAAACTGCACTATTGTGCATATCTTTATCAGTTGTTCCTCCACATGGCAGTTCATTTGATTTAACTTGTCCAGCGTAAAAAGATCCAACCCCCACAATGTTCAGATTTTTAGTAAACATCTCCCGTTTTGCCCTTCTCTGAATAAGGTGAGTGTGGTATGGCGATACATTATATACGATGCAAGCAGTGACGCAACAACTGCGAGGCCTTTGTCCCTGCACATCTTGCATCCATGGAAGGAGGCAACATCTTTTTACTACATCTTTGTGCGTCCAATCCGTATGCGGTGCATGCTGTTAAACACTAGACGCAACCGAACCTGCCTAGCGTAGGACTAGTACGAACTATCTAATTTCTCTTGAATTTTCGGCATACGGTTGTTTTTAAGTCTGCCGTCATTTCAATACTTATTATCTTTCTGTCTGTAAAGTACACAAAAACTATATTTCTACATGACTTATATTCAATAATACCTTCTTTTGGACACTTTGCCAACGCGCGAAGACATTTGTGCGTTTATGCTACTGCACTTTGTGCAAAAGAACTTCACAGGATAGCTAAACTTCATTTTTAAAATACCAATCTCAAATAAATACAATTCCTTGAACTTAGCTTCACTTGAGTGTGAATAATTTTGGACGCATTTTTCCAGTTCTGGAAAGGAAATCTTCTATACCTATTTTACTAATTTTGGAGTTTTTTCATGGTATTATCAACATTAACGTGCAGTTTTGTTCTCTCTTTCGTAATAGCGTAAGAAATTCCTTCGATCTGAGACTACTCCCAATTCACCCAAAATTAATGGCTATTTCTCCTAATAAATCTAACTAAAACGATGATTTTACTAACCAAAACATTTTCGCAGAAATCAGTCAACAGAATGAATCAAAGTAATGTTACTAAGTATAATCAAAAATACCTAGTCACACTTCATCATGAAAGTTGTCTGGTCTTTGACGACTACTGTAATTAATGAAAATGCAAGGCAATCCCAGAGAGAGTCGCAGCAGTAATTCATTTATTGATACACCTTATTTTTGTTGTAGATCGTCGACCTGAGAAGGCACATAATGCTACCACTGGAGGTACGTTAATCTTTCTCCGATGACTTTATTTCTCGGTATATGGTTGTTTTTAAGTCCGCCGTCTTTGAAAAACTTACTATTTTTATGTCTGTTTCGTTTCTAAATAACGCAAAAGGGGAATATAAAGTACACGAAAAAATATTTATCTTATCTACACGACTAACATTAAATAGGGCCTTCTTTATCTTAAATTTGCTTTAACATATTCGACATTTTACAAATGCGCGTGACCATGTGTGCCTTAAAACGAACTTTCTTACTTTCTTTCCTTCTGCCACTGCATTGTGTTAAATTGAAAATTTGAAGCAACCACTTTTGAATATATAGAAAGAACTTTTCTTTAGTCAAGACATTCTGCTAACTTTAATCTTACTGGATAAGTATTTATTGAATGTCATCAGCAAAAAAGGGTCATGATTTTCCTTGTTTTTACTGTCTCCTTTGATAAATTTATAAATTCTGCATTTGTTCGATGTTTTCACCAAAACCTTTTGAATAAGATAGATATAAAGAGCATTTACCGAAATAAGGTGTTTTTCAATGAGTATGACAACGTTTTTTTGATATACAGAAATGCCTCAAGACAGCAAAGCACATTGCCGAGGGTAAATCTTGCCCGCACTGGAGTTGTGAAACTGCTATTCCTAAGATTAATCAAAAAAAACTTTCCATAAAAAGGTAACCTCTTCGAAATTGCTTTGATTAGATATTCGGCTGACGAAATTCTGTGTATATACACTTTTTCATACGTAATGTCACATTTAAATTTAATACTTTTGATAATTATTTTAAGTTCCCTGAAGATAAACGATTCGGTTTAACTGAAGATGAAAGAACTTTCTTTTATCGTTATAATGGATTACATTCCTCATGAGTAGATTAATTGCACACTCAGTTATGAACTGTCAAATTCAAAAAAAAACTGGCCATGTACATTGCCATTTTTTTGAACTACTTATTTTTCTTTGGTCTGTTTTGTTTCTAAATAGAGCAAAAGGGGAACGTAAAGTATACAAAAACTATATTTCTTCACGACTTATATTTAATAAGGCTATATTTATCTTAAGTTCGCGAGAACATGTTCGACTTGGTTCTTATTGAAGGACATTCGAGGTTCATTGCTGCATTCAAACACTCTTCTGTTAATGCATTTTGTACAAAAAACTTCACCAGGCAGCTAAACATAATTTCTTAAATACATATGTTCAATGTTACTGCAAACAAACTTGGTTCCTTTAACTTGGCTTCACTTCAATCTGAACAATTTTGGATAATTTTTTTCAGCTCTGAAAAGGATATCTTCTATACCTATTTATCTTATTTGGGAGCTCCTTTATAGTATAATCAAGATTAACGTACAGTTTAGTTATCTCTTTCGTAATAGCGTAGGAAATTCCTTCGATATGAGACTGCTCCCAATTCACCCAAAATTAATGGCTATTTCTCCTTATAAATGTGCTAAAACGATGATTAAACTAAACGAAAGATTTTCGCAGGATTCAATCAATAGAATGGATCAAAGTAATGTTACTAAGTATACGCTAAAATACCTAGTTACAGTTCATCATGAAAGTTGCATGGTCTATGGTGACGACTGTAATTAATGAAAATGCAAGACAGTCCCAGAGAGAGTGGCATCACCGAAGAAGAAGATGTGATCACTGGAACAAGGACTTTATTTTCCTGACGTTTCGGATTCCGCAGGTCTTAGACATGCGCTGATAAGGGGTGATACATGCACAGATTGCACGGTATTTAATGTTCACAGCGGTCACCCGCATGCGTATTAAAATTGTCCATTCTTGTAGCCACCACTGGGTGTCTTAAATGGTCCGGTGATTGCTCCTTAATTGCAACAGCGTTCTTGTCCGCGTCGGATGCAGATTTGATAATGGCTCGACAATTACGCCCGCTGTCGTCAGAGTTGCGCCCAGTCCTTCCCACGTGACTGATTTTCTTGCTCAGGAAATTTCTCAGTACACTGTATGGGAACGCCAAATCGTTGCGCTTGTTGATGGATTGGGGGCCTGGGAACCATGACTCGAGCAGCTCGCGGCTCATGTGGTTGTCCCCTCTTGCGAGGATTTCGGCCTCGTCAAACTTGAAAATGTGGCCGGGTCCAGTTGAGTGAGCTGCAACCTGGGATTTGACTTCTTTCTTCCTCACCGCCGCTGCATGCTCGGCCATTTGCGTCTGGAGTAATCTCCCGGTTTCTCCGACGTAGTTGCTTTGTCCACAACTACACCAGATCCGGTAAACGACTCCAGCCGTTTCCTGCCGTGGCAGTGAGTCTTTTGGCCTCATGACCCGGCGCCTGATGGTTGCTTCCGGCCTGTGTGCAACTCCAACTCCAAGTGGGGTGGGTAGACGGCTGACTGCTTCCGATACATTCTGCACGTACGGAAGAGCTCGCCAAACGTTTGGACCAGCTGGAAGTGGCTTCATCTCTCGTTTGCGTATGCACTGGTTGAAAAAATTGTGCGGCTATCCATTCGCTCTCCGTACCCGTCGAACATATTGTAATTCAGCAATTTTTTCTTCCAATTCGCTGCAATGCGTCTCGATTCGCCGGAATAGCGCTCTTACGCAGCTGCGTTTGTGACCGATGGGATGGTTGCTGTTGTAGTTCAGAACTTGCATAGTATTGATTGCTTTCCTGAACAATGTAGTTTTAAGGCCACCATCGTCTTCGCGGCAAACGAGGACATCCAGGAAGGCCGGCTTGTTGTTTTCTTTATCCTCCGTCGTAAATTGAATGTCCGGGACGACGGCGTTTAGACGTTCTTTGCATGTTAGCACCTGATCCCGCTTAATAACGACGAAGGTGTCGTCCACATACCGAGCCCAGAGTTTCGTTCTGTGGTGTCGGAAAGCCAGTGACTTCAGCCGTTGCAGGACCGCCTCTGCTATGAGTCCAGAAATAGGCGAATCCATAGGCGTGCCCTTCGCCTGCTCGTAGATAGTTCCGTTGAAGGTAAAGTACGTCTTCAGGCAGAACTTCAGGAGCTGTGGGAGCTTGAGAGTAGCATCAGCCATTCATTAATTGTTGTAGATCTCAAACCTGAGAACCTACCGGATGCTACCCATGGAGTTACGTTCACCTTTATCTGATGTCTTGCATTTTAAGTATAAGGTTGTTTTTAAGTCCGCCAGCTGACTAGAAATGTCAGTTCTCGCATTCAGTATCATGCTTATATTTTAAGAACATTACTTAGGTGCCTAGTGGCAGGCCCACACTGTGCCAGTCATGGCTCCTAATCATCCTGTGTGATGTATGATCATCGACTTCGATGAAGTCCGCCGTGTGCTCGAGAGCAGAGACGGTAAATGGGGCGAAATTATAGAGTTAAAGGTACATGCAACTGTCTACCTCACTCAAAACATTCACCGCATTCAACCGCTGACAAGACCGAAGTCGAGATGACCGAGCGGGCTTTGGGCGGAAGTCGCTTTCTCCGATGTAGCCTTAAACACCGCCTAAACTTTGCCTTTCCTGACAGTAGACTTTGCGCGGTTAATGCTGCACCGTCTACCCTCCCTCACGTATGGTTGTGTTCTAGTCAGATTCTCGGAAGCCAGAGTTGGTGCTACTACTACTACTACTACTACTAATGCCACTATTGTGTATTATACTACTAAGTAGTGCGTAGCAGAGTGATAGTATTGTTTGGTACTATTATTAGCTGTATTGGTAATCGAAAGTGACGCTGATTAATGTCAGCACTGGGCTGATATCCCCTTAAACTCAACATGCAGTATAGTAGTACTAGTGCTAACACTGGCGCTACCAATTGTCCGATGTGACGCTAAGTTAACCAAGGCTAGTGCTAACCCCTTCATCTAAGCAAGCATTGTGAATCTTGATTTAAATTATTCCGAGTAACTACATGTCTGGGGTACAGCAGAGCTTGCCTTGATTTCCACCCTTTCAACTCTATCCGTCGGGCTGTGTTCGTTTCTACTAGGTTCGACTAAACTTCTGCTGCTATATATACGTATCTTATTTTAGTAATCGTGCTTACTACGGTCAGTTAGTACTGTTACGGCCTATTTTCTTTTTTAGACGACAGCACGCAGTATGCACTACCTAGCTGTGCAAGTTAAGAGATGTTATAACCCTGTGTGTTCCTGTGTCAGCAGCGGTTATGCCCCCCAGTACGTTTTAGGAAGAGAATACAGTATAAGATAACAAAAAGTACTTTACTGTCAGTTGTACATGTACATTTACTCTGTTACTTTGTGTCCAGCAGCTTGCCATCTGTGGTCGGTCTCGTCTCAAGAACAGTCTCGTGTGACCGGCAGCGTATCCAACAACAGTCTCGTTCTGCTTGCAGCTGGAAAGACGGGTTACCCGTTAGCCAAGTTGCAGGCTACCCAGGGCGTCCAGGGGTGGCGGATAGTGGCGTGGCCTTCGGTGAACGTTAGCTGTGAAATAAGCGGAATCGCGGGTCTGACGAATAGGCAGTCGCAGACGCAGCAGCGGCAGTGCTACCAGGGCACGGCGGGCTGACGCTTGGCAAGCCAAAAGCCTATAAAGTGTCGCAAAGCCTGACGACAGCGCTGTGACATGGCGAGTGTGAACCACCATTGAATAAGTTCGCTTGCCACCGCTGCCCTGTAGTTAGGCTATTGAGGCAAAGGGCTAGAGGAGACAGCCTCTAACAAACAGTCCGTGCGGCTTTTGGGGACCCGCTCGTAGCCAAAATGCCTCACCTCAATAGATCTCAAGCCTTTGGAAGTGCTTATGGACCTGACGCGATATTTCCCTCTCAACAAAGATCCACGTGCACTGTGTATCTGTGCGGTCCGTTCTCTTATACGGATGCGAATGTTGGGCTATGCGCATGGAGGATGAACAGAAACTTGAAGTCTTTGACCACTACTATCTGAGGAACATCCATCGAGTGAAGTACACTGACTTCGTCTTCAATGAGACAGTCTGCACTCGCTGTGACAAAATCACAAGGATATCCCAGTCCATTCAGGAAAAACGGCTGAGGTGGTTTGGGCATGTTCCTTGTCGCCAACTTCAAGAGCTCAGTTCTGCTGTCCTCGAATTGAAACCGTTGCCTAATTGAAAATGTCGAAGAGCAGGTCAACTCAACTTATTATTCTTCTGTCTGTTCCGTTTCTAAATAACGCAAAAGGGGAATGTAAAGTGCACAAGTAAACTATATTTCTACACGACTTACATTCAATAAGGGCTTCTTTATCTTAAATTCGCGTTGCCATATTCGACATTTTCCGAATGAGCATGAATATTTGTGCGTTAAAACGAACTGTCTTATTTTCTTTCCTTCTGCTACTGCACTTTGTGCAAAAAATTCACAGGATAGCTGAACATAATTTTCAAAATACAAATCTCCAATGTTACTGTGAATAAATAAGATTCCTTTAGCTTGGCTTCACTTCAGTCTGAATAGTTTTGAACGCCTTTTTTCTGTTCTCGTAGGGGCATCTTTTATACCTATAATACTTATTTTGGAGTTCCTTTATAGTATAATGAACATTAATGTGCAGTTCTTTTAAAGATTTCTTCGATATTAGAATACTCCCAATTCACCAAAAATGAATGGCTATTTCTCTTAATAAATCTAACTAAAACGATGATTTTACTAACTAAAATATTTTTGCAGATTTCCGTCAATTGTGCAGTTTACCTTTTATAGAAACTACCCATATGCCTGCTACAGTATCTATCTGCAGGTTGGATTGTATGGAAGGTCTGCTCATAGCCCTTTTGATCCCAGAAGGGAGTGGGAATGTGGTTAAAAGCTCTTTTGAGTAAATACCCACCTTCAGTAGCTGTCAAGGCAGAGTTCTGGAAACCAAGGCTGGTACTGTTGCTGATATTTTGAATGCTACTAACTAGGGGTGCTGCTTAGTGATAGTATTGATGGTACTATTTCTGGCTTTATTATTAGTCAGAAAGTGACACTGAGCTCATATCCCCACAACCTTAACAAGAAGTGTAGCAGTACCGGTGCTAGCACTGACGCCGCCATTTGTCAGAGGTCAGACCATTAATTTTCTAAATAGGTGCTCGAGGACAACAGTGTTGCTGAGATTGCAATAGGCTAAAGGCTTTGAGGGCAAGTGTATTCTATCAAGGGTCAGCAAATTTAAACTAATTGATGCATTTATGTGTAATCTATATAATGAAGCTACAGCCATTTTGATTTAATTGTAAGCTAGATTAGAATTATGTGTAGCCAATAAAGCAAATTAAAGGCTGCTGTCAACTTTTAAGAATTTTGCCTAGGATACCGCTGCTAGAGGTAACCTACCTCTGCTTAGAGTGCTAATTCTAATAATCTTAGTAAGACCAGCAGATGGTATATTCTAGCAGTGTATTCTTATAGTTGTATCCTTTTTTGCAACAAGCTTAAAAAATGGTAATATGAGTTTACGCGCGTCATAAATTTCATCGTCCGAGCTGATTTGTTAGGCACACTTCGAGTGTCCACGTGCGGTTGGTAAGTCAGAATCTCAGTTTGTCCAGCCTGAAAAGATACAGCCAATAGAAAGATCAGACCAGTACTAAAACTCTTCGGTTTTACCGTCCTCTGAAAAAGTTCAGTGTTGTATAGAGAGGCATTCCTTACAATGCAATCAGTGACACAACAACATTTCTCCACGTCCGTCTTGTTCCCATGTGAGGATGTGACATCTTTGAACTGTATCTTTATGCTGCATCCTATCTGCATGAGTTGCACTATGTAAAACACTAGCCGGGACCGATACGGTCTAGAATGGGATCTCTGCCTTTCTGGGACGTTTTCGCATATGCTATTGCCCGTTTTTTTGGGGTCGAAATAGGTATGCACCTTTACTATAATTAATGAAAATGCAAGGCAGTCTCAGAGAGGGTAGCATCCGTCATTAATTAATGGATACACCTTATTTTCTTTGAAGATCGCAGACCTGAGGAGGCAACTAATGCTACCCCTGGACGTACGTTAATCTTTCTCTGGTGACTTTATTTTTCGGTATATGGTTGTTTTTAAGTCCACCGTCTTTGAAATACTTATTATTCTTCTGTCTTTAAAGTAAACAAAAATATATTTCCGCACGACGTAATTTCAATAAGGCATTTTTATGGACAATGCAAACGCGCAAGGACATTTGTGCCGTTAATGCTACTGCATTTTGTGCAAAAGTACTTCACAGGATAGCTAAGCATGATTTTTGAAAAACAAATCTCAAATGTTACTGCAAATAAATAAAATTCCTTAAACTTGGCTTCACTTCAATCTGGACAATTTGAATATTTTTTTCACCTCTGGAAGGGATATCCTCTATACCTATTCTACTTATTTTGGAGTTCCTTCTTAGTATTATCAACATCAACGTGCAGTTTAGTTCTCTCCTTCGACATAGCGTAGGAAATTCCTTCAATATGAGACTACTCCCAATCCACCCAAAAGTAATGGCTATTTCTCCTAATAAATCTAACTAAAACGATGATTTCACTAATTAAAATATTTTCGCAGAAATCAGTCAACAGAATGAATCAAAGTAATGTTACTAAGTATACGCTAAAATACCTAGTTACAGTTCATCATGAAAGTTGCATGGTCTATGGCGACGACTGCAATTAATGAAAATGCAAGGCAGTCCCAGAGAGAGTAGCATCAGTCATTCATTTATTGCTGTAGATCTCAAACCTGAAGACCTACCAGATGCTACCCCTGGAGGTACGTTAACCTTTGTCTGATGTCTTGAATTTTAAGTATAAGGTTGTTTTTAAGTCCGCCAGCTGACTAGAAATGTCAGTTCTCGCATTCAGTATAATGCGTATATTTGAAGAACATTACTTAGGTGCCTAATGGCAGGCCCACGTTTTTCGCTTTTTTAACGACCACTTGAATTATTTGACTACGTCAAAAACAATTTTTAGGGTTCATATTGGGGCAGTGAGATGATGGTTTGGCACCACTTAGAAACTTAAAATGGCCTTTTAACGTTGATTTTTCTTTTTTTGATGTCCATTTTAGTGTCTGCGCAAAATTATTACTGCTCTGGGATGAACCCTTCGCCCTGACGCTCCTTTTTACTTTTGCATTTATTTTGCGGCCATTGTATACGGCATTTTAAGTTTACTAAGAAACTATTCTGTATTTTGTATTTTTTTAAAGAATAAACAAAATAAGTGAAGAAAGTTACTTTGTAACTCTTCTCTAATTTTCCACCGATTCTTCAAATGGATGACGTTAACTGCCCTTAAACGGGAAAGCCATGTTCCCACAAGCAGTCTTTGCGGGGATTGTGGATTGGTAACCTACCCACGGATTTAGCGTTTTCAGCAAATGTTACCCTGTCTTTATCAGTACGCTTCCGATTAGTAAGAATTGTGATGTACTTTTCTTATACTAATTATCGTGAAGCATACTCCCGGGGCTATTAACATAAATCCTTTGGCAATATTACTGGAAACTTACGTGGGCAGTTTGGAAGGGCTAGGACTTTTGCGGGGTTAGCAGTTGGGTTAATGTTCTAAGTGTTGTAAAGGCGGCCCAGTCCGAAACATCACCTCACCAAATTGTTGTAACGGACGCCCAGGCCAAAATATTCGCCGTCTAACTACGTCTCATGTGTGCTCCCAAAGAGAGAACACAACAGGAAGTGTGCAGGTAGCGGAAGTCTTTGAGCAGAAAAATTTAGGGAAACAAACGTGTACAAATGATGTCAATTTAGCTGATCAGATTTCCTTCTGAAATTGTGGCCGCTAGCTAGCGATCGGCATACACGGACGAACGTACACAAGCCGTCAGTTGATCGATAATTCAGATTTAAAACTAGTCATCCACCGACCCAAACAGCCAATGGAGCCGGCCACTATTTCAGATGACAATCTGATTGGTTTCATGGACTTATCTTACACACGTGCGTTTCCTTAAATGCGTTGTGCCTCTAACACTCAAAGACTTCCGCTGCCTGCACTCTTCCTGTTGTGTTCTCTCTTTGGGAGCTCATATGAGACGTAGTTAGACGGCGAATATTTTGGCCTGGGCGTCCGTTACAACAATTTGGCGAGGTGCTATCTCGACCTGGGTCTCCCTTATAGCACTAAGGGCCGTCCTTTTGGCCTTGACGAGAGCCATCTGACTTATCTCGTACATAGCTGTGCCTGTGTTTATTGTCCTTCTCCAAGCCAATCCGTCTAATACGAGTTCTCCCCTGGTCCTCGGATTGACTTAAATGCGCTTCATTGAGTTTTTCAATTTTGTGACCTCGTTTAAGATGTGCAAGGGACAGAACATGATTTGTAGAGCGCTGAGTGCTGAAAATTCCCTCTCCCTGTCACATGCAAGACGCATTTTCCATGTCTTTTCGAAAAATCACTGCGATCCCTGGACGCACAGATATGGAATCGGTAATCTAATTTTCAACTGTCTCGTCAATTTCCTCAGCCTTAGCAAAATAAATTGAAGGACCGTCGATTCCGTAGCGTACGACTTTGCAATTTCAGTGGGCCTGGATACCAACATTTTTTAGAAACGGCCAATATATTTCCAGAGATCCACGCGGCGTCGTTCTTTCCTATCTTGTGTATATTTTCATATTTATAATGAAGATAAAATTTTTGAAATAGATATTCTGAGATATATAATTTGACGGAAAATATCCTTAGGAAAAAGAAAATAATTTTATTTTTAGTTTTTGACCTTGGCCTATGAGGTTGTGGTCGGACGTGAACGCATTTCAAACATTCCGAACCATCGATAATGATTCTTCATCCATGGTCAATAGTAGGCTCTGTTGGTTGGTGCTTTTTCAAGGCCTTTCTGGGATTTATGCATATTTAATCCAAATTAACATGTCTATTGATGCGTGATTCGTTAGAGTAAATGGCTTCTTATTATTCGCGGTCTATCTTATATGGACAGGGACGTCTTATGTGGGTTTAGTTCCCTGCAAACCTGTGCCCAGTTTCAAGCGAATGCGTTGTGACTTCGGACAGGTGGTAGCCCCTATTAACTGCCAAGTTATGTTCATGTATGGGTTTAAAGGCAGACTTTATAGTTTGTCCGCAATGAATTGTATCGCTGTCGCCGCAAGGAATTTGGCAAACGATTTATTTTCGTCCAAATAGCCAACCTTACCCTTGGGGTTTACGAGCTGATTTCGAAGCGTGATAGTTATCTTCTACTTGAATTGCATCTGATACTTCCTTAGGTGTCGTTCGACGAGTTCAGACACGTTTTCTGTAATCTATGGAAGTGTTCGGCAACTTCTTGGATTCGGCACTTGAACCGAACAATCTAGTTACTTTTCGTTTTGTTGTAACTCTTTTCATCGCATGCATCGATACATGAACTCCCTGGCGAAACATTTTTTGAAAAAAATTGGAATAGGTAATTGAATTCGGCTGAGTAGTGTTTGGTAGCTAGCACATGCGTTCTTGCTAATTCATTAGGGTGGTAACAGCACTCCGTTTATGAGAAAATTGGGCGGTCGCTCTCGTTTTGAATGATTACCCTAGCATAGATCTTTTGCGGTAAGCAGATGCTTGAAAAGTTCCGGCAGTATTAGGCTATGTGGGGACGTCAGGGATTGAGAATTTACAATAAAAGCGTGATTTCTGGCATCGTTGAATTGATGATGTTTTATAGTTTCTCCAGCTGGTCCTTTTTAGCGATGACAAATGGCCACATTTTCTAATTTTTGCATAGATATTTCAGCAAAGAAGCCTGAAATATCTAACCACACAGGGAAATCTGCAACCTAAATGTTCGACGCAGGATAACACGGACGTCAAAACAACCAAAATTTTAAAACTTTAATAAAAAGCAATATTAATCGGACTTGCGCACCGATTGTAATGTTTGTCCTTCTGTGCTGTTAGGTGTTGCACGTCTCTTGTTATTCTGCTGTGTTTCGTGGTGCGCCTTGAGTTAAGCTTTTGGGTCGCTTTTGCTGGCGTCCAAATCCGTTTGCTTGTTGATACATATCCTCTCTGCGTGCACTGCTGCAGGTAATTTACGGTCTTTTCGAGTCTGATAAATGTCAACAATCCGTGTGTTCTCCCATGTAAATGTGTGGTTGGTTTCCAGTGTGCGCATGGCAACCTGGGATAAATGGTGTCGTTTTCGAACTGCGGATTGACGTTTATGTCTGCGGGTTGAGGCGCATTTTCCAGTTTGGCGACAATAATCTGCATTACAGCTGGAATACGGGATCTTGTAGACAACCACATTACTTTCAAGATAGCCAACCCTGTCTGTAAGGGATGCAAGCTGTGATCGTAAGATGGTTGAGGGCTGGTGTGCAACTCGTATCTGTAGCCAATTAATCTACAAAACATATAAAAAACGTATTACAAGAAACGAAACGTAAACTTCCTAGTGTAGGCCTAACTTGCAGTAACTAAATTACCGCACTTTGCCAGTGGAAAAAGATGAATAATTTTTATAAAATTAACAAATTAAATAAACGATACGACTCACTGGATCCCGACAATCCTTCAGTGCAGTAGTCAGGAAGTTGAGTTGATCAAAGATGCATTTGTAGACCTGGGATGTTTGAATCACCGTTGGTTGATCCTGAGCCCAAGAGTGATCACCAGAGGATGGTGTCGTAAGGGGCAATAATAACTGCGGCCGGTGAGGTTTGAATTTTGCTAGAAGTGCGATGGTGTAAGCAAGAAATGCTTAGAATTCTCCACGTGATGTGAAAAGCGAATTGTTTCTATTTCAGGTTTCGCGGTCAAATCTAAAATTACGTTACTTTAAACAAAAACGTACAAGTAAGGTGAAGAGCCTACCAACCTGGGGTTTTCTTACTTGTGCTACGACAAGATCACACATATCCCTAACTTATGAGAGAGTACAAAAGGAAAGTCTTTTCGATTCTCCGTTAGCCGCACCGGCTTGAAATGCATTTTTCTTTTATTTTGGATTCCTTTCGTTTTATGTACTGGAGCACGATATTTCGTGGCTGTCCATATTTGTAGAATAATTGAAAATGATATTTTATTTCGTCTTGGTTACCTTCTTCCTCATATGAATGCATTTTAGCCCAATTGAGGAGGCTGCAGCCATTTTTTTGGAAAAATTGGGTGGTTGCTCCAAAAATTAAGATGAGTTCCTTCTATGTTTCATTGCGGTAAACAGATGTACGGAGTTATCCATCAGTAGTTCGATGTACAGGGACACCTAACAATGAGAATTATCCGTCCGTCTCTGTTGCTTGATAATGACAAATGTATTATCTTAATAGGGCAGCCGGAATTTTGGCTTGATTGATTGGAGGACTATTGATTCTAACTTCCGCTTAACATCTTCGGTCAGAAAGCTCGATATGGCTGAATTTATTGACGCTCCTTTTAGTTATTGGTACTGTTGATCTGGGAAGGAAACGTCGGTAAACAGAAGAACGCCTAGTAGTTGGAGTAGAGACTCTACAGGTAAATCAGTGATGAAGCCTGGAATAGTTCCTCGGTGCAGTATCTCGCGACGTCTAGAGACATCGACGTGTAGATCGAGATCAAATCGAATGAAATAATGATTTCGTCAGTTGAGATTTTACAAACACCGCCACTCTTTTGAAATGATTTATTATCATTTATCTTAATACAGTGACTTAAACCTTCCTAAGCTGACAATAATACTCGCATGCCGGCAACTACCAACAGAAACGGGGGCAGATGCGACCGTCTCCCACGACCAGGATAGACTGAATAATCCCCACGTCCTAAGTCATACGGTTTTTATTCCAGGCAAATGTTAGGACTCTGAGATACGCGTATTTCTGGGTCATTACCCTACATCGGTCAGAGTTACCTGACTCTGGTATAGCCGCAGAGACTGCCGCTACACTTGAGTTTTGAACCCGGGACCAGTGAGCTAGAGACGACCGTCTTATCCGCTAAGCCGCTAGGTCCACGTCTTGCCATACGATTGCCATACGATTTTCATGGCTTAATGTCAAACGTAGGAGTGACTTTATTACACATGTCAAGGGTATTTTGCCTAGTCAATGAGCGTGCAGTATGACCATTACTTTAACCAGAGACCTGCAATGTTTTTTGTGAGTTAAATTTTATTATTTATCATTTATTTATTATATAGTTAAAAAATCCGGTTAACCTATGCCGTTTAGGAGGTCGTATACTTCAACTTACCTGAGGTCCAACTTACCGTGCTGGAGTAAGTTTCTATAAGTTGGCGGCGCAAAGCGCCACGCACACCTCAAATTTACATGGCTAACAATTAAAATGGCGAAAAACTTAATTTCGGTTTCATTAACTAAAGAATAACATTATCCCTACGCGATGTGACATTGGATTTTAGCCTACTTGAACTAGCCAATACGAGGTCGCACGGCTACTCTTGACGCAGTGCACATAGGCTGTCCCATTGTAACGGCCCAAACCGAACCTCCCTTGTTTTATTATATACCCTTGATGGCACCTGCCTTTGTCTCCATTTACAGGTCGCTGATTGAAGGAGACAACCACCGCACGCCGCCGTTTCCCGACTCTGCTAACTCTTGTCCTCGTCTGTTTTTCTATACTCTATTTCGTACTCTCTTCCGTTATAACCTTATCCTATACTCACATTCTTGCTTACGTCTCTCGATCGCCTCTATTCCTTAATAAACATAACATCCCTATTATCACTTATATTCTTCGAATATGAGCCATCATTCTAGCTCTAGTGCGTCTGCTTGTGATGACGAGGAGCATCCTTTATAAAGTCAGCCACATAGGAGTAAGGGGTAGGCTCCTTACGTGGATAAAAAGCTTCCTAATCAGTCGCTGGCAAACTTTCCACATCAGCGACAAACAGTCAGCCAAGGTTAAGGTTGAGAGTGGTGTTCCCCAAGGTTCCGTTCTGGGCCCTATCTTGCTTGTGATCTACATCAACGACTGTGTCCGCGAACTGGATTGCGGCATCCCCATGTTTGTCGATGATGTAAAACTTTGGAGCGTAATTCGAACTGCGGCATACGAAGTGCTCTTACAGGAAATTTTAAATAGACTTAAAACGTGGTCGGCAGACTGCCTCTTACCATTCAATGAGAGCAAGTGCACCACCATTTGAGTTGGCAAATCCGGTTCTTCAAACAGCATGGCTTACCGACTGAATGACATACCATTAAAGGAAGTGAACGCCCAGAAAGACTTCGGAGTCTGGATCACGCCCTCGCTTAAACCCTCCCTGCATTGCACAAAGGTAGCCAAGTCCGGGATGTCGGTCCTATTTCTCGTCAAGCGAACTTTTTCTCCCTTCAATGAAGAGTGCTTCACAAAAGTCTTCAGAACCTTTGTACGATCGCAACTAGAATCCGTTATCCGAGCTTGGAGACCCTGGGCCACGAAAGACATCAACATCCTCAAAAAGGTTCAAAGGCGCGCAACAAAACTTGTTATGGGGCAGGGCTCGCAGTCTTATAAAACACGGCTGTCGAATCTCAACCTCTTACCTTTGCGCTACAGGCAGCTTCGGGGGGATATGATACTAGCACTCCGCGTATTACGTCTTCAAGACTGCTGGCCTACATCAGAGGATTTCTTCAAATTAGCAACGACCACGAATCTGAGGGGTCATCCTCTAAAATTAACGGTGACATGGGCCAGGCTGGACGCTCGGAAACACTTCTTTTCAGAGAGGGTGGTTGGAGAGTGGAATGCGCTTCCTCAGGACGTTGTTAATTCGGAATTGCTAGCGGGTTTTAAGCGAAAACTTGATCGATATAGCAGTCGCGATGGATCGGAGTTGACAATTTGCAATAATAATAATACTATTTTTGAACACTGTATAAACAGCAAAATTTACTGGATCCATAAATTTCGAGAGGGCTCTTCAGTTGCCACCCCTCATTGCATAACGGGAATGAACGTTAGAGAAAACACACAACTGAATTCATACAGAAAAAATCGATAAAAACCGGCAAGGTCACTGTACACGGCCAAGAGGCATTCGATAAAGCTGAAAGTTAAACGCTGTAGACAGCAAAAACTGGAGAAAAAAAAAAAAACGTCTAGGCAAAACGAAAGAAAATTTGGGGAGGGGGGATGTGTAAACAAGGAGCCAGTATTACCAAGGAAGAGTTAGGTTAACTACATGCTCCAATTGTTTACATAGGTCGGGTTTAAACCGCCTTATGTACGCTGCCTCCAGGTAGCGTAAGGTGCGAGTTGTTCGTGCTTGAACAAGTACTCGGAAGGAGGTTTTAGGGTCCACGGAGTGGCCCGTATCTAGCAAGTGCTCAGTAATTGACGAGTGAGGTGTTCGTTTTTCTTGCTTCAACAACCAGCTAGGTAGGTGTTCCTTTGCTCTGGTGGCCAATTGCCTTTGCGTTCGCCCTATGTACTTGCATCCACAAGTGCATGTAAATTCATAAACACAGTTTGAAGTGGCGTGCATCGGCAAGGCATCCTTCGCACGAGGAATCGGTAAAAGCTTTGTTTGATTGCAAATTGTAAGCTCAGCGGCATAATATGTCCTGTGAATGGCATTAATGAGTCGTCTTTTGATGGTATTGAAAACGTTGTCACCTTTAAACGGCAAAGATATGAAAACGGGCTTCTTCGGAACTATCTGTTCCGTAATTTTAGGCCGTAATGGTTTTTTATATTTGTCAATAAACTGTGCTGGGTATCCGCGCTTCTGCAGAGTTACTTTGAGTTTAGTTATTTCATCTTCCAATGTATCCACAGAACAGATTTTTTCTCGTTCTCTGGAAGAGAGTGCATACCAAGTTTCGTTTCCATTGAATGGGCACAAAACTCAAATAATGCAAGTACTGTCCTTTCCACGTATTCTTATGGTAGACAGTTCGTGTGATGGAGCCATCTTTCTTTCTT
>JAYGXS010000003.1:90944194-90954592 GCA_036362985.1 Ligula intestinalis | reverse complement strand
TGGGATGCAGGCTGTTCATTATAAGCAATAATTGTTCAGCTTCTTTGATATTGTCTACGATCGCGAAGATGTCATCTACGTATCTTCTGTATAGGGTTATCTTGTTCAACTTTGTGGATACTTTTTCTTCTAGATGCCCCATAAATATGTCAGCAAAAGTTGGTCCCAGGGGACTTCCCATTGCTACTCCATCAATTTGTCGATATAGATGGCCATCAAATAGAAATTGCACATCTTTCGTACACAATCTTAATAAATCACGTAATATTTCAGGGGATAGGCGAGTTTCGGAAGAATAGGTGCAGATGATTTCAATAGTTTCATCTAGTGGCACGTTGGTGAATAATGATTCAACGTCAAGTGAGATCATATATTTGTCTGAAATATTTTGATTCCTTATTTCATCAATAAAATTGAAGCTGTCCCTTAATATATAGGCAGAAAATTTATTGCGGATCGGTTCCAATTCTTTAACTAGCCATTGCGCTAGCCTGTGAAAGGGAGAATTGTACATCGATAGAATAGGACGTAACGGAATATCCCTTTTATGAGTTTTAGGTAATCCGTATAGGCGTGGAATATAAGAACCTCTCGGTTTTAAGGAAAGCGCTGTTTTGGTATCGTTTAGATTATTATCCAACAGACGCTTGATAGTTTTCCAGGCGGAATCTTCCAATGCCTTGGTTTCTTCTTTGCCTTGTGGTTCTTGACGGAATTTACTTGAATCATTTAAGATATTTTTCATCTTATTAGTATAATCCTTACGATTGATAATGACAACTCCATGCCCTTTGTCCGGTTTAGAAATTACTATTTCTTTGTGATGTTTTAATTCGGATAGAGCGAGCATATGTTCTTTAGTTACAGGAGTACGTTGTGATATTCGAGCTCTTCTGTACTGGTATGCGATATCCACAAATTTGGCTTTCATCCATCCTAAGTCGTCATTGGCTCGCATAGCCTCAAGCGAAGGTCTCCGCGGTCTACCCTACTTGGCTATCTGCGTACCGTGATTACCCCGTTAGCGATCTTATCAGCCAGACCTGACGGCCTTAACATTCACCTTTGTTTCGACCCAAAGCGGACTGTCGACGATCTGGACGGATGCCTCTGTTTTTCCAGTTCCGTTGGCGGACTCTGCAATCAGCAAGGAAGAATCAGGACGTGGCTTCCACACGGTTATGATCCTGGGAACATTTGCAAAGCCCCCCTCCATTGGGAACCCACTTTTTTCGCCTCAATCCCACGCATTACCCCCACAAGGGCGACAGTTTTTCTCCTAAAAATCCCTGAGGAGGTTTTTCACTGTCTGCTTCTATTTTCATCCTATGACTCAGGACAACTGGCCTCGCCAACAGTCTAAGCAACAATTTTTTTGCTTCCACTGCACATATGTACAAATAGGGCACTCAAAGGTTTTTTTCCTACATACCCTTAATATACTGATACTGATACTGATACTGACAAGAAGTTCGTCAAACAGAAGCCGCCGATACCGAATCCGTCACTGTGCAACCAGTGTACCATACCCATCTCGGACGCTACAATGGTGGCAGCCGGTTCTGGAAGCTACTCACTCCCGGTGGTTACCTCAAAACCCGATGTCGTCATTCCCCAACGTTCCACTGGCCCCCATCCGTCGGGCTGTCCCGTTACTCGTTCCAGCCCGTTTACAAGCGGGCCAAAATTTGCATCAGTGGCGCGTTCGTTTAGATATTTTTCTCACAGACGTTGATCCATCCGACCACTTATGATATGCATTTAATTTCCTCTCCCCTAATGCATGCGAACTTGACCTCTCATCAGGAATTACGCTAACGTCCACTTTGAACGAGACCAAACCCATCCTTAAATCTCTTTTCAACCACCAGATGTCAGCTGGCGTGGCTATTGACCGGTTTAATCGCCTAAATCAACAACCCTGCCAATCGGCTGATGAGTTCGCTCTGGAGTTGAAACGTTTTTCATGGCTTGCGTTCCCCGACGTCCCCAAAACAGTTCTAGACGAATGGTCCTGTATCGGTTTACCACGGGTCTCCGTAACCGCACAGCGACTGACCATTTCTTGATTCAGACGCCGACTGACCTCCTTAGGGCTTTGTCCAAGTGTCGGCAGTTAAACGATTTCCATATCCTACCGGGGGCTAGAATAAATATTAGTCATGATCGACTTTTTCACGAAATGGGTCGAAGCCATCCCGTTGCCTAACCAAAGAGCCACCACTGTGGCTAACGCCATCAGTCGCACCTGGATCAGTCGTTGGGGAGCTCCTATTTGCTTCCATTCCGACTGCGGAAGTAACTTCGAATCACAACTCCTCAAGGACGTGTGCGACCTACTTGAAATTCTTAAAACTCGCATAACCCCGTACCACCCAGAAGTAAATGATCTGCTAGAACGGACGAACCGTACTATACATAACCTTCTGCTTGCGTTTCCTAATTACGGCCACGAAAACGACTGGGATCTGCATCTGCCCCTTTGTATGCTCGCCTACCGCGGGTCCGTTCACGCCTCTACAGGGCTAGCCCAACAATATATGTGGACAGGTCGTGAGATCCGGCTTCCGGTCAAACTCCGTTTTCTACTTCCCTCTCCGGATCCTACTACGCCTAATAGCTACACCCGCCAGCTCCGAGAGGTTATACGCTGCGCTCACAATGCTGCGCAGCTTTTGAATTTGAGCCACCCATTTTTTTGCTCAACATTTACGCGGAAATTTATCATCCTATACCATCCTCCCTAATCTTTTGCTTTGTTTTTCCGCACTTGTGATCATGAGGTCATTTCTACAGTACACTGCCACTTTTTTAAATTCACGGAAACAATTTTTCTTATTTACAACACATAAACATTCCAACATTTGTCAAATGAGGCCAATCTGTCGCATTTGCAGTTCAATGTCTTCGACAATTCTCCGCACCACACGGAAACGCACACACATATCAGGTTGGCAACAAGGAAACAAATGTTAGCCTCTACAAGAATTGTCACTGCCAATAGAAGCGAATATTAGAGTCCCAGGAAGCAGTTCAGAAGACAAAGATGCGATCACTGGAACAAGAATTTTATTTGCCTGACGTTTTGAATTCCGTCGGGAATCCTTAGTCATAGGTAATAGTAAACAGGTCTGAGACATGCGCAGATAACGGGTGATAAATGCACAGTTTGCACGGTATTTATAGTTCACAGCGGTCACCCGCCTGCGTACTATAATTGTCAGTTCTTGTAGTCACCGCTTGAGGTCTTAATTGGTGCGGTGATTGCTCATTAATTGCCACAGCGTTCTTGTCCGCGTCGGATGCGGGCTTGGTAATTGAGCGACAATTATGCCCGCTGTCATCGGAGTTGTTGTTGCACCCAGTCCTTCCCACGAGGCTGATTCTCGTGCTCAGGAATGGCCGAACATGCAGCGGCGGTGAGGAAGAAAGACGCCAACTCCCAGGTTGCAGCTCACTCAACGGGACCCGACCATATTTTCAAGTTTGCCGAAAACGAAATCCTCGCAAGAGGGGACAACCGCGTGAGCCGCGAGCTGCTCGAGTCATGGTTTTCAGGCCCCCAATCCATCAACAAGCGCAATGATTTGGCGTTTCCCTACGGTGTACTGAGTCATTTCCTGAGCACGAGAATCAGTCACGTGGGAAGGACTGGGTGCAACAACAACTCCGACGACAGCGGGCATAATTGTCGCGCAATTACCAAACCCGCATCCGACGCGGACAAGAACCCTGTGGCAATTAATGACCAATCACCGCACCAATTAAGACCTCAAGCGGTGACTACAAGAACTGACAATTATAGTACGCATGCGGGTGACCGCTCTGAACTATAAATACCGTGCAATCTGTGCATGTATCACCCCTTATCTGCGCATGTCTCACACTTGTTTACGATTACCTATGAGTATGGATTCCCGACGGAATCCGAAACGTCAGGCAAATAATACTCTTGTTCCAGTGATCGCATCTTTGTCTTCAGAATTTTCACTCCCATGTTTAATGTCGACAAATTGCAGATTCCTTTTTAACAAAAGTGTTGAATTATCGGAACTCATGTTGAAAAGTAAACATAACAACTCTGCAGTCATCTGTCTGCCAGAAACTTGGCTTAACAGCAACATTGAGTCGGAACTCATCACCCCAAAATATTTTTACGCCTATCGTTCGGACAGAAAATCCTTAACCAGCGGCAGAGGTGGTGAAGTGGCTGCCTTTGTAAACCAGCAATGGTGAACAAATTGTAAGTCCCTATTCTCTGATTCAGATGACTTTATAGACGCCATCGCTGTAGTATGCAAGCCCAGATTTTTAAGCAATTCTAAAGGCATCATTTTTGTCAGTATTTACATTCCTCCCTCTACATGCCAACGTGCTTTAGGCAACTTTTTCGATTTTCTTTCCCAAAAAACTTGCTGCACTGTCCTGCGAGCATGTCATGATTTGAAGCGGTTATTTCAACCGTTTAAATATTTGCCCCCTTACACTGTTAGGTTTAGACGATTTAGTTTCCTTCAACACTCATGCCGACGCCCCTCTGGATCACATATTGACCAAACATCCCAAACTTTTTGTCGTCAAAAATAGAGCACCCTTGGTAGGCTCAGATCATTCTGTAGTATTGGGCCTTCCAACCATATATTGTAGCTCTAACAAAGGACTGGTAGTAATTCCCGAGAGGAAACTAAGAGTTCGAGACACCTCCCCGCATTATATTTCTTCGCTCCAGACCGTCATATCTGGCAATAGTTCTACCCTTCTAGAGTACTCAGATGTCGAATTATGCTGTAGACATCTTACTTATTTTTTAAACAGCATTTTCAACGTCTGCTGTCCTCTTGACACTGTCATGGTTAGACTTGACAGAATATCTTCTCCCCACCTAAAATCGTTGATGCCTTAAAATGAATTGTTCTATAAACTAGGTTTGCGAGATAGGCTAAAGGATCTGAACGTCCAGATAAAGCGTGAGATTTCCAGGCTGAATGACCTTTTTGTTAGTCAGCTTTTTACTTCTTCTACATCTTCTGCTCCTCACACTTCCTCCGAAATATGGAAGAGTCTCAAACGTCTCACTGGTCAATGCAATACACTGGCACATGTTGATGCTGACCTAGACAGCTTAAACTCAAACTTCATTTACACTCCCACCGTCTCCTATATCCCGACAAATGATATTTTCTTACCACCAAGTGATTTTTATCCTGTGTCCGTGGAAAAAGTCATGAAACACCTCAACAAGGTCAAACGTACAACAGCTGCCGGACCCGATGGCGTCTCCCCATTTCTCCTTAAATCTTGCTCTTTTCAATTAGCTCCTGTCTTGGCACATATTATTTATTTATCTTTTATGAATTCCAAGATTCCTGACGGCTGGCGTTCGGTCACAATCACTCCTATCCCGAAAAAAATAACACTTTATCGGGTCCCAAATCCTTTCGCCTACTTGCCTGCTTTTCTGCACTCCCCAAACTTACAGAACGAGCAGCTTTGGACATCATTAAGCCTTTTCACTCAATTTTTCTGACCCCTTGCAGTTTGCGTATAAGGCTTGGCGTAGTACACTAGATGCTGTTGCTCTGGCAGTCCACTCTGCTCTTAGAGACTTGGACAAGGGATGCCATTCATACGCATGTGCCTTTCTTGAATACTCCTCAGCCTTCAACACGATCCCGCGAAATCTACTTCTTAATAAAACCTCTGCATGAGGCTCTCCTGGCTGGGCCGTCTCTTGGCTTGGGGATTATTTTACTCCCCGGACCCAATTCGTTCAGAGCGGGCAGCGAAAATCCACGATCCTTCCCAACAATTGTGGAGTTCTGCAGGGGTCTATATTATCCCCTCATACTGATTACTTACGATCTCCAAACTCATGTTTGTTTGTCAAATATGCTGACGACATGGTTGTCGGCCATCTTCTCAAAAGCCAGACCCATCTTCAAACACTGAAGGATGGATTGGACCATGTCACAGCATGGTCGTCAGAAAATGGCCTTTAACTTAATGAGCGGAAGTCAGTCCAGAGTATCTTCAGGCTGCGACCCTCCTCCAGTCCTGAAACCATCGACTTTCTGCCCAAAAAGGTATCCTCCTTCCGAAACCTTGGTGTAATAATAGCTTCCAACCTCATTTACTCTTCATATTGAAGACCTTATTATTAAAATCCGCAAACTTTTATATTATATCCGCCACTTGCGTTCTTATCGCACTCCGCAAGCCCTCATTTGGCGTTTCATAGACGCTTGTATCCTCCCTCTCATTCTTTACTGCTCCTCAGTAACCTTTCCAGCACTACTCAAAAAGACTTTTTTATTATTAAACGTATTCTCCGCATGGTCTCTTCAGCTGCCGGCTATCCCTAGGCTTTTTTAGCTGACCTTATAATTCAGCGACATTTCAAATCAGTCAAGAATTTTGTGGGCCCTATTCTTAGTGATGACACTCACCCTCTCCACTCCAAACTAATGGCTGCGAAGTCTTTTCGTACGACGCGCCGAAACTTCTGGCCTATGACATGTCGTACATTAGCCTACCAGAACTCGAAACTCCCATTCTTAGCACGCTTCCTCACGTGTGAAAAAACGGAAATTGAAAAGCTGAAGGCTGACCTGACTCCATAACTGATGTGGTAACCGTGTCGACTTCTTCCTTTGAGTTTTCTGTGAACTTTGACCGTTTACTCTTGAGTTTTTGGACCCTTTAAATTACTTTAATTCTTGCTCTCCATGAATGGAGCCATTTTTTGCTGAAAGTTTGATATTATCATCAAAATAAAGTTTTCAACGTCATCCTCAACACGCTCGTGGCATCAGCAACCCACCAAAAAGACAATTTCGACTCTCGAATATCCGACACACCATACCGAACCGGTGACTTGGTGATGTATTATAACCAAAATCATTTTCGCGAAACCTCCGCTTAATTCCACCACCCCTGGCGAGGACCCTTCACCATACTCGACACTTTTTTCTCGTCAACCCTACTACTCCGCGACGCCGTTGACTCCATTCTCCCCTCATTCACGGCTCACATTGACAAACTCAAGCCGTACCGTGGCCAGCTTTCCGTATGTACATCAGACACCCTCACGATCCTTTCACCTGACCAGGTCCCCCAGTCGCCTTTAAAGTCACATTTTAATCTCCCTCGATCACCACAAGCACTGAGGACAGTGCTTTACCTTAAAAGGGGGCTATGAAACGGCCAAAACCAAACCACCCTTGTTTTACTATATACCCTTAATGGCACCTGCTTTTCTCTCGATTTTCCAGGACGCTGATTGGAGGAGACAACCACTGCACGCCGCCATTTCCCGACTCTGCTAAATCTTGTCCTCGTCTGTTTTTATACACTCTATTTCGTACTCCCTTCCGTTATAACCTTATCCTATACTCACATTCTTGCTTACGTCTCTCAATCGCCTGTATTTTTTAATAAACATAACATCCCTATTATCACTTATATTCTTCGAATATGGGCCATCATTCTAGCTCTAGTGCGTCTGCTTGTGATGACGAGGAACCTCCAATAGGGAAAGAGTTCGAAGACAGGAAGATCGTCGAACAGAAGCCGCCGATCCCGATTCCGTTACTGTGCAACCCGTGTACCATACCCATCTCGGGCGCTACACCATCGAACGCGCTTCGGTCTTTAAAGACCTCCTCTTTGTTGGAATCAAGCAGGCAAGCTTATTTCTGCTAACCACTGCAGACTCTTTGTTTTGAAGTTATCAATTCATCAATGTTGAATAACCGTACTTATATACATTAGTATAATTATAATATAACCCTAATAGCGATTCGATCCAAATTTCTAGCAGAATCCAACTGGAAAAGTGGACAAGTCGAAGCAGATTCCATCTTCGAATTGACAGACATGTCGAGCTGAATTCGTAGCTGAACATTTAAAAATGTCGAGTTTCATTTTTCAGCGGGACAGGGGTATGTTACTTCCTGCGAAGACCCCCTTTTTACTAAACCCAGTAGTAAATGAACTTTTCGAAGACGTTTTATGATATGAAGGCTTTATTATGAACATAAAAAGGTGCAAACAATGCTATTGTATAAACGTAGAAAAATAGATGAAATATTTTTCAAGTAAGTTGACTTGTGATTACTCAGTTATCCATCCACGAACGATTAAATTTATGGTGTTCGTTGAGTGGACGGCCTGAAAACTTGGTCATTTTCGTTGGTCCGTTTATCGGAAATCAGGAAAGAACGAAGTTAATACATTTGTGCTGTAGTACATATGTCCTATAAGGGATGAATCACATAATAATCACTAAATCGCCAACAGCGAACACCTTTTTGCCCGTCTTCGCAGCTAATATACACGCAGAGGTAGCCTTTGGAAAGGACAACGAAAGATGTAGCATTATTTAACATGTCAAATGGTCCGAGGCTGCGGAAGTACATTCGACGCAGCAAATGTCACCTGTTCAAGTCGAAATGAGTTAACTGCTCTGACGCTTTCGGTTTACAATTCGACTATGTTCAAAGTGTAGGGCTCTGCCCGTAAAGTTTATTTTTCACAAGAGATTGCCCATGGCTATTTTGAGGATTTAAGGTAAACCGCCTATGCCATTTTTGCAGGTGGCAGTCAGCCCCAGGGAAGGTATTTTCAGTCTTGTCTTAATTTGTACACTTACTTTTTGTTGTAGGTCTACGTGAGTTTGTTTGTCACGTTTGCGGGAGCGCCTTTACCCAGAAACAACGCATAAAACTTCACATTCAAAATATCCACGAAGGTGCGTTCCTTTTTTTCTGATGACATGTGTTTGAATTGTTGACTTTAGTATGTTGTGAAGGCTGGCAGACAATAAGGGACTGTCAGTTTGCTGCATTTAGTATTGTGCCTATATGTGACGAAAATGGGTGGCCTATATGGTCGTAGGCTCACACCGTCCCTGTCACTGGTTTTAGTCACCCTTTTCACAAACGGATGGCTCTATCTTCACTACCTTAACACGATAAACAGGGACGGCCCTCATGCTGAGTCCGCAATGGTGACAATTGAAGGTTTTTGCCATTATGATCAACTTTCGCGGCACTTCGCACATTGTCATCATCAACGCCCAGTGCCCTGGAATAGGAGGCAGACCTAGGCACCTGATTTCCACTGAATTAATCAGTTTGGCATACCCAGACTGGTAAGAATACCGGGTGAAGAAGTGTAGTGCAGTATGATTTAGAAGGCAAAATTAATTCTACCTGACCGCTCCGGTTGAATTTTAAGAGGGTATCAATAATTCGCAAGATTATTGTGCCAATGCCTCCGACAGCTTTACTGTCTTGATGAATGTTATTCAGGATTAGACCTTGATCAGGGAGAGTTGAGGGACAGTCAGATGATTATCTTGTTGCTCTCCAGTCGGAGCAGCCACATTCGTGGTTTGCTTCAACTGGGGTGGAATATGCACAAGAGGTGTCCAAATGCACTGGGACGGTCGCTCGATTATCCTGTTCTTGTATTTTATCAGGTTTTGCTCCGCAGTTTCCAGGCTCAGTCAGAACTGCTGGCCTATTTTTGCTGAAATCATTCCCCAGTGGGACTATTTCCGTTCTAAATTTCTTAAGAGGATTATTTCACTTCTAATTTTCTCTCCCGTGGATAAGTCGACCCCGGAGCCTATCAAGTAATTGGTGATGGGATATGTCCCATTGTCTGCAGCCTTGCGTTAACATTACCTTCAAGCCTGCCACGCTCCGTGCCTCTCATGTATCGCACAGACTGCGCTGCCCCTGTTATGCGTGCCCTTAGCTTATTTTACTGCCTTTTGTTCCATTGCTCTGTGCGTAAAGCACACACGCCCAAGCCCATATGGTGGAATCAACTACTGAGCGATTTAAGTGGCCAAAAACGGGAATCGTGTGGACTATGCGTATGCACTTAACCAGTTGACATTATAAATCTAGCGCATATAGATCTTTGCTGGTGCGCTCTCTCACCAGACCCTAGCTTGCATTCTTTTTCATCAGTGCATATTGAGAGCGATCCCGAAAACATGCAATTATAGTAGTTTTTAAATGTTAATTTTAAGGCTGCGTCCACACCTATGTAAGATTTGCAGCAGAAAATTCGCAGACCGGAAATATTGAGGAACCATAGCGATTGTCCTCATAAAAAAGCGCTTCTTTTATTTCCATTGGCTTTCTCAGGCTGTTGACTAATTAATTTCGACTATGCCGTTTTGTGGTAGTCTTATCAGCTACATATTATAGGAGGAGCCCCAACCAGGTGTTTACTGATTTGCTCCTCCACATGAGAGGATATTCTTTCCAATTTTGACCGCAAAATCCTTCTCACACCTGCGTCACGCGAATGTTGTGCTCTCTGGGCTTTGTTGCTTCATGGGTTAACACTAAATTACTCCTACCGTTGTCCAGAGATGAAATA
>JAYGXS010000003.1:90914074-90929194 GCA_036362985.1 Ligula intestinalis | reverse complement strand
AAGCAACCACTTTTGATGTATAGAACGAGCTTTTCTATAGTTAACCCTGCTAGCACAATCCCCGTTCTCCCCCGTCGAGCTCTTAAATTTGCTCTTACTGGCTAAGTATTTATTGAATGTCATCATTGTCATCATTTTCCCTGTTTTCACTGTCTTCATTGATACATTTATAAATTCTGCATCTGTTCGATGTTTGCACCAAAACTTTTTAAAATAAAATAGATCTAAAGAGCATTCACCGAAATAAACAGTGTCTTCCGATATTACTTTTTACGGAAGATGGCAGTGTTTTCGATAAAGAGAAATGCCTCAAAGCAGCAAACCACATCGTCGAGAGTAAACCTTGTCCGCACTGGAATTTTGAAACTACTATTCCGAAAATTAATAAAAAATCGTTCCATAAAATGTTTTTTCTTCTGAAGTGCTTTGACTAGATATTCGGCTGACGAACTTCTGCGCATATTAACTTTTTCCAATGTAATATCAATGAACTTTGAGCATTTTGAGAATTTCGTTAAGTTTCCTGAAGACAAACGAATCAATTTGACTGGAGATGAAAGGACTTACTTTTGTCTCTTTAAAGGATTATTTTTCGCATAAGTGGATAACTTCCACTTTCTGGTATAATCATGCGAATTGAAAAAATGGCCATATACTTTGCCATTTTTTAAAATAATTATTACTCTCCTATCTGTTCCGTTACTTAAAAACGCAAAATATCAACGTAAAGGACACAAAACAACTATATTTCTGCGTGACTTACATTCAAAAGGGACTTTTTCATCTTGAATTCACGTAATCATCTTGGTCCTTTTTGTTTTTGTGCCATGTCAAAAAGCGGCTTATGTATGCATTCAAACAAACACTAGTGTATCTGCATTTTGTGCGAATGTTTCATTTTCGTTAAGCAATCGGGGTATTTTCATTCCTTGTTTTGCGTAGGACCTACGACGAAACCGTTATAAAACGGATATTGCAGAGTTTAACTCATTCAGGGCGCAAGATTCCGTGTGCTGGTCACGCGCAAGGTGAATACTTGACGCTATTTCGAAGATCTCTGCGATCCTTAGATGCACAGACAGTAAACTAGTAGATCGATCGTTCAGCTGCCCCTTCGACTGCTTTATTCTGAGCAAAATCAAATTTAGGACGGTTAAATCTGGTTTGTAGTGTTTCGCAATTTTAGTGGGCGCAAATTCCAACATTTGATTAGAAACGACCGACATGAGTTCAGAAAGATATGCAGCGTCGTAAATGTAGGAGAGGCTCTGACAATCTAATGAAAATTGTTGATAAAACTAATGTATGCGAGGTCATATGCATGATAGGTACGACTAGCACTAGTCTTTTCCATAGAAGGATGCGGAAGGCAACAGTGAATTAATGTGTAATCACTTTGGAAGATGTCCTTCTTAAAATCAACGACGAGAGGGGCAATACAGTTTGTAAAAATCAGATCCAGTATATGATTCTGTCTTATTGGGGAGCTAACCAGTTGAGACCAGTTAGAAAACTTAATGGTATCTAGGAAAGGCTGAAATCTAGGTGGGGGGGGATATCGATGTAGAACTGTCCTAGGAGGAGCGAGGGGAAATATCGACTGTGATCTTGTAGGGTTGGATGTAGGTTCCTGTAGGGTTGGATGTATTTGCAACCCTTGCACACTTTCGATGCAGGAACACATTGACGTCTTCAGACGTGAAAAAGAGGGCAACAAACAACCAAAATTTAAAAACTTGAAGAAAATGCAATCTTAATCTGACGTTTGCACCAATTGTAAGGTTCGTCATGCTATGCTGTTGGGCGTTGCGTTCTTTCTCTTATTTTGCTGTGTTTCGTGGCGCGCCTTAAGTGAAGCTTTTGGGTTATCATAGCTGGCGTCCAAATCAATATGCTTGCTGATACATGCCTTCTCTGAGTGCATTGCTTCAAGGAATTAACGGTCTTTTCGAGTTGGGTAAATGGTTACAATCCGTGTGTTCCCCATGTAAATTTGTGATCGGTTTCCTGTGTGCATATGGCAACCTGGGATAAATGGTTTCGTTTTCTTATCGCTGATTGACGTTGGTGTATGCGCGCTGATATGCATTTCCCAGTTAAGCCACAATAAACTGCATCACAACTGGAACAAGGGATCTTGTAGACAACCTATTTTCTTTCAATATAGCCAACTCTGTCCGTAGATTATACAAGCTGTAAACGTATCGTGGTTGAGGGCTAATGTGAAACTCGTATCTAAGTTTTCCTAAGTTGTCTTTTGAAAAGCTCAGATATATTGCTTACGTATGAGAGAGTATAACAGGCTAGTGTTTTCGATACCCCGCTTGCAGCACCAATTTAACTAAATAAATAAATTGTTTATCTTAGGCCCAAGGGGTGCTTTCATTACAAACTTAGTGCTATCGTTAAAATCAAATAAATTTAAAAATAGTTCAGATTTTCAATGACCTCTTATAAGCTAATTAGCTGGGCAGTAAAAAAACTCCTTAATCGGTGGATGAGTTCAGTGAGCCACCGATTTCCAAAAAAACTGTAGGAAAAAACTGCCTTAATAGGTATGACGTGATGCAGTTAGATGGGGCCCTGCTGTTGAGGGTTCGGGACGCCTATTTTCATGGGAAAAATAATAAAGTGTTGAATTAAGAAGGGGTCATCTGGAAAACAGGAGAAGGCATTGGAGGTCAAGGCAACATCACCGAAATGCAACCCACCAGACACCATTGCCAACAAGTTGGCGACCAAGAAATAACAATCAATAGCGACATCGAAGACCACCGTATCCTGGGAAGAGCTTCGAATGCCAGGAGAACTATTTTCAAAATGTACAAATTGCGTGTTTAGAAAGGACACAGACAGTAAAGGCTATATTTCCTCCAAATTTTAATGCTTACCTTACTTGCCTTCATAAACAATAATTTAGTAGCCAGCCGTATTTCGAGTAGAAAATTGATCCAGATAAAAGCATACTTGGAGATTAAAAAGCGAGAATGGTTAGATGTGGCACTACATGGTGGTAAAATTATCATGGAAGAGTTACAGGTGGCATAAGGTTGGTTTACCGGAGTGAAAGCGTTAATTTGTGGGAGATAAGGACTTCTGTTATCGCGAAACAGAAAGCATATAGTAGCTTGAATTCTTCTTACCCAAAGGAGTGTTATGTTTGCTAACCGACATATATCTGTATAAAACAATACTAGACCCAGAAAGAGAAAATATTGTACGAGTGAAAACTCCCTAAACCTTTTTCAATCTTACCACGGTCATTCTGGATCATAAGACCAAAAATTGGACAACAGTATTCAAGCGAAGGGAGAACAAACATGCGGTATTGACACCCACCGCCCGATATAGTCTTTTTAACAGAAACATGGGTAAACGAATAAACCTCCAATGCTTCACTTTTTATAGCAAACTACACCTTCTATAGACAGGACCGTGCGAATAAACGAGGAGGAGGTTGTATGATCTACATTAGATCTACCATAGAACAGAGTGGCTTTGAGGTTCTTCAGGAGACGTTCAATGGCGAAGCATGCTTCGCTATAATAACATCCAAGACCCTTAAAAGCATTCTAATTGTATGTTTGTACACCCCTCCGGAATTAAGTAATGATGACACTGGTCTTACAAATCTACTAGATATTCTATCGAATATCCAAACCGAATATAAGATAATTGCAGGAGACTTAAACCGTCCAGAAATAAACTGGACAGAACTATCAGCCCCATCCAGACATGATGAATTATTATCATCAATTGTGTTTCATAACTGGACGCAAATAATAAGCAAACCAACCAGGGGAAACAATATACTCGATTTTATTCTCACCAATGATATCTAGCCCTTATATATACGCACTACGACAGCTTAACCTTTGATAGTGATCATAAGACAATAATAGCAGTGCTCCCTCTTAACATTAAAATAAGACCTGATCCTAGTTACACTTCTATAAACCCCAAAAATCTTGACATTGAATCTATGAATAACTACATTAGGTCATTGGATTGGAGCTCTTTCCTCCTAACAGCATCTTCTCTAGAAGCTGTAAACATATTATATGCCACCTTTAATTTAATTCGAGATACCCTATTTGACGAGAGATCCCCATGTAAGAAATCATTAATCCCAAACTTCCATTCCAAACGGCAAAAAACTTCACAACTCCACGAACCATGTATTAGTTATCTATCTACGCTCAGACGCATTACAGAGATTCACGAGTTAGCCCAGAACATTGAAACAAATAAGACGATAGCAGCAGAACATCGGGCAATCGAGTCCCCAGAAGGGACAGCCCAAATCTTTAGGAAACAAATAAATAATCATCAAAAACAAGGCCCCCAAATCATGCTTGATGACCAAGGAATAGTAGAAACAAATGACAACCAAATAGCAAATCTTTTTAACGAGTATTTCTCAACCAACTATTCAATCGAGGAAGAACCAATACCCCAACCAACAGAAATGACGGCACGAGTATTAAAAGAGATATTGTTTAACGAAGAAACTGTAGAGAAAGCTATCCGCCAACTGTCCAATTCCACATCATATGGAACGGATAGAGTCCCTCCTTGCATACTTAGACATATGACATAAGCCCCAATTCTTCTGTCTAACCTTTTCTCGGTTCTGCAGTCAAATGGTACTTATCCAGAAATCTGGAAAAAATCATGTATCACCCCAATTTACAAAAACGGAAATCGGTCCAATGCCCAAAATTATCGTGGTGTTCACCGAACATCGGTTTTAGCAAAAGTCTTCAAAAAAATAATTTATAACCAGATGTTAGACCATCTGACGTATGTAAATCTCATACCTCCCTCTCAACATGCCTTTTTACCTAAAAAGGTATGTCAATCCTGTCATCTCACTTTCTTGGAATTCTTCTCCAGAAATCGAGATGATGTGAACATGGCAGCTACAATTAACTTTTATCGAAAAAAACCTTTGACAAAGTTCCCCATAGAAGACTGATCATGAAGCTAGCGAGTCAAGGGATTCGCCCCCCCCCCCTTGATTTCCTCAAATACTATCTTCAAAACCGATTCCAAGTAGTACAACTTCGAAATATAGTATCAGAACCAGCTCATATAAGCAGTGGTGTTTTTCAAGGCACTATCCTAGGTCCCCTCTTATTTCTCATTTATATTCATGAGTTATCCACGATATCAACCTCTGCCAAAAAAATTTTATATGCAGGTGACTAAAAACTCGCACATGCCTGTAACAAACATTCGATAAGAAGTGTGCATAGAACAATTGAATTAGACCTTCAATAACTAAACGCCTGGAGTGTTCAGTGGCAAATGCCATTTTCACCAACAAAATTTCATCGCATTAATTTTGGACCACTAAAACTTCCCCTCATAATGTTTATTGGTCGAGAAATAAAAGAACTAACATCTTCAAAACGTTTAGATCTTAACTATTCTAATACTCTTGACTTATCCCCACATGTTAAATTAATCGCACCAAAAGATAATCGAATATGTGGCTTCATAAGTAAACATTTCACATTAATTACACTTCAGACTAAACTTGCTAAAATGTACGTTTTACCTATTCTAGATTACTGCTCAATATTTTTTCGGTACAATGTCATATGATGACAGACAGAAACTAGAAAAAATCCGGCGAAGGTTTACTAGCGTTCTGTGTAAACGCGATGACGCTCGAGACTCCTATTAAATTATGTGCAATAGATATGGTCTTAAACCCCTCTGACAAAGGCGACTCCAAAATGGTTTAACTTTCATATTTAAAGGGACACATACTCATAACATCCTTAGAAATAATAGGTTAACAAATCAAAACGGTTCCCTTCCCACTAGAAACAACCGGCATACAATTCATAAGGCTAAAGCTAGGACGGCCCAGCGATTAAATTTCTACAACATAAGATTTGCGATCATATGGAATGCCCAACCCAACGATATTCGCAAAAGCCACAGTTTAGCCGAATTAAGAAGAAAGACCAAGCAGTTCTTCTCAAATGACATGACGCATATATTTCTGAACACCTTGTTTACCACGTCCAATTCAGACCAAAAGGGATCTAACGGTCCAGGAGAGTTCCACAGCATTTTGGGGAAAACTGGCCACTGCTGGAGACTTTCCAGTCGACGGTTTCCAACGCTGATCAAATCAAAGCTTAAGCGAAATTGCGCCTTGCCTCCTTTTCCAATCCTTAAAAATAAAATAAAAAACACAAACTAAGAACAATTTATTTATTCTAATATTCTTCAACTAACATCTCAATGTTTATCAAAAAATATTATGAAAGAAAATAATTTTCTCTTTAACTATACTAAATTATATATTGTTTCCTCTTTTAATGAATCAGAAGTATCAATACTAATAATGTTAATCTCAATCTCACTTAAATATTCGACAAACGAAAGGCCAAGTGTCTTCTGCCGATGCGCTCGAATGACGATTGTGCTTCGCAGCTGCCTCGACCCACCTCAGACATCTGCAACGTCCCATCTCATTATCAAACTTGTGCCAATGGACCAGGATTGTAATCTCCATATCGAGCAGACCCATGCATATGGAAGATGCGATGTCCTCAGCTGATTTTTTCGACTTCAAACTGGCCACGGCTAAGTATACCTCAGTTAAAGGACATGACAATTTTTCCAGGCCCCAAGTATTCTTACTATCAAACCGTAACACGACAATGTATACCTATTTTATTTCCTTTTTTCGATATTTTTTCCCTAGAAGTCAGGTTTTTTTCACTTAAAACAAACTCATTATTTCGCATACTATTGACCTAGCAAAAGACCAAAACAAAAACAATAGCCACTGCAAATGAAAGGGTTTAGGTTAGGTTTTTTCCTGCCTTCCGGTGTTTTTGACGCGCCAAAGGTGTGCTTTACAAAAAAACCTTATTAATATAATTTTAACTTTATTTCTGGAAGAAAATAATATATGATGTAAACCCACATATCTGTGCGGCCTTGGCAGAAATTCGACCTGCATGAGGTGATAATGCAAGCTTATCGTACAAGTAAGACCAAATCCTTTGTAGTTTATCGTTCTAACAATGGGCTATTTTGGAAGATAATGGGTCCAGGAACCTTTGCGAGACCAAAACACATGAAACTACTTTTGATGGAGAAAACTCCATTTGCCATGTGGCAATCCAACTTGAGAAGGTATGCAAGTCTGAGTTACCTTTATCAACGCAAGTTCTTCCGTGTCATAAGACAATGAGTAAATAAGCTTAAGGTCATCGGCATGAATGAAATTTTCCAGGTTGTTGAGCACTGTTGAAATTTCATTTATGTAAAGGATGAAAAAGAGGGGAGCTGAAACCGTGCCTTGAAAAACGCCACTTGCAATTGGCTGAGGCATAGAGTACCTATTGCCTACTAATACCTCTTGGCTGTGGTTAGATAGGTAGGAAGCAATGAAATCGAGGAGAGGTGGCCTGATGCCTAGGGCTTTCGGTTTCACTAAAAAACGCTTGTGAGGCACTTTGTCAAAAGCTTTACTAAGGACAAAGTAAAACACGATGACTTATTACTGTTCATTGCGAAGTGAAGTAACGAGGTTAAGAAATGCCAAGTGACAGGTTATGCATGACATTCCAGGTAGAAATCCACGCTGTGACGCGCTTAATAAATTATATTCTACACAAAATCAAGAATTTAATTGAAAATGATATTTTCCAGAAGTTTGGCTTGGTAGTTATTTACGTCCGAACGAGATCATGACTTAAGGTATGGAAGAATAAAAGGTGCCTTCCATGATTCAGGAAAAAAACCGTTAGAAAGATAAGCTGAAAAAAATGACTCAGTAAAGGTACAAACAATTTACTTTGATCTAAAAAAGCCTTTGACAAAGTTTTACATAAAAGACTGATCGTGAAGCTTGTGAGTCAAGGGATTCGGCCCACCCCCTCGTTGACTTCCTCAAATCTTAACTTCAAAACCGATTCAAAGTAGTACTACTTCGAAATATAGTATCAAAATCAGCTCATATAAGCAGTGGTGTTTTTCAAGGCACTATGCTAGGTCCTCTCTCATTTCTCATTTACATTCATGAGTTATCCACGGTATCAACCTCTTCTTAAACATTTTTATGCTTTGAAAATTTCCATGTCTGATATACCATCTCCTTCTTCGTACTTTGTGTCTATTGAGCTCCGAGGACTTCTAGCCCTTTAAGCAAGGTGCGATTTCGTTGTACCTACCATGTGGTTTCTACCCTCGAAATCGCGATTTTGGCTTATATTCTAAATTAAATCAGTGCAAACCGTGCGCTATCGTGGTCATATGGTAACGACCGATGCCCGCGAACCACGGGTTTTGGGTTCAAATCCGACTGGTGGAAGGCTTTTTAAACGTTGCGGAACTAAACCTACACGTCAAGTTTTGCTTCCTATCATAGATCGAAGTACACGTAAACGATATTAAAGATCTATGCAATATGTATAAAGCGATTAACTATATGGAAAGGATATGGGAACGACTCTGCCGTTTTAAGATAGCTGTAATCCCTGAGAATTGTTGACGGAAGGTGGTCATGGAGCTGTTGTTCGTTTTGACTAGTGCCTGCCGTGGCTTTTGAGGCTGGGAATGTTGTGAAACCGAATTCAATACCTAATAACGAGTGTCCGCCAGAGTGCTAGCTGGTCCGAAATCCCGAAATCCACGAGAAATTTGAGCCGCAATTTGAAGCTTCCTTTCCTGCTGCTGAGCAAGTGGCGACCATTTTTAATGAATTCACTGTATTCAACTCCCCTGGTCACTGTTGCGAGACGTTTCTCAATATTTATTTAGGTGGATAGGCTTTTTTAAGACTAGCACAATTTTAACGGCGACAGTGAAAGCTAAGGTTAAGATAAGGATTAGCTAATTTTGGAGACAGGACTTTGGGGTTATTGTTAGATTATAGGTTTGTATAAGGGTTCATAGGCCATTCTTAAAAACAATATTTTGCTGTAAACATGGGGTCAGAGCTTCAACGTTGGGGTTAGGATTTTAAGATCGGGATTTTCAAGATGGCGATAGGATTTAAGCTAGGATTTTAAGGTTAGGCTTAAAAAGGTCATTGCTTCTCGTTCTTCAAAAGAACATTTCATTGAGGTGAGAATTTTACTTGATGTAACAGCAGCCAGACTATGTTTTTTTTTCTAAGCCAAGACGATTGAGGACGTTTTCTTATTACCACAGACACTATTTTCACACCTTTTTTAAAAGGTAGGTATCTACTGGTTAAAGAATTGACCAGAAATATAATTTTTCTTCTTTTCTCTTCTTATCGATTTCTAACCACATTTAGTTAATGTACTATTCTTGCAGTAGAACACTTTTTATAGGGAAGCTGGGAACTTAACGCTCATATTTGAGAGGAAGGATGTTCATGCGCCTCTGGAACTGTAAAGCCTAGCAGAGGCATGCTCACTGCTAAACTATTTATTCAGTCTTTTACATAAGCTATAGTCCTTCTTTTATCAACTTTGAATTCACTAACGCGTATCGTATTGTTAAATTGTTGATTTGTTGATTTGTCTGCAGTTTTCTTCGTGAAACATTGTGCGTTTTTGTGAAACCTGCTTTGAATAAAGTATCTTCTGGCCCGAAAGGTCGCTCGGAAAATTAATGAATCTTACTTTTGTGTAAAGTAGCAGAAGGTTTGCCTGCAGAAGATTAGAGAGGGTGACAGATAAGCATAATCGTTTGACGGTATAACGGACAATCCCAAACACTTTGAATATAAATTCTTTGCCCACCTGGGGTTGACTTTGACTAGCTGATGGCGGCCGACGAGACATAAGTGGCCACTTAAGTCTCTTTTGTCGTTTCAGGCACCGTTTATCTACCGTTTTCTTAGTTTTAAAAGTTGGCTCGAGATTAAATAAGTAGTCTACGGAACTTTTGGCCATTTTCCACTTTCGTATTTTGTTCACTTGGTATATAACTAGAAAGGAATATATCTCAGTATTCTTTTGTGGGGAATGGCGGATGTGGCAGCAATAGTGACCATGTACATCTCGAAGACAAAACTCACATTCAAATACTCGCTTTTATTTCCAGAAGCTGCAAAATGTCCAATTTTATTATGACATCGGCCATCCTGCAAATGAGTGTGTTGGTCCGAATCCAGGGGGTATGTATAACAGAGGACGGACTCTGTGGTTGGTTATTCAGATATTTCTCCATCCTGGTGCTCAATGTTGGGCTGCTCGTTGGAAATGTTCCTTCATTCTAGAAGCATATTGAGGCACCCGCTCATTGGACCTTCCTCCTCTCTGTAGTCGAATGGTTTAAATTCATTGCAAATAGACTCAAATGCAGAATCGAGGCTGTAATCTGAACATCTGCAGGAAACAGTCGGTGGAGATTCATCACTTGGAGTCGAGTCAGCGGCATTTGCCTTAGAGTAAGATAGCCAGTCCTGAAACCTCGGTGGATTGCTGATCGGTTTTGCAGCACAAGGTGACAGTGAAGTTAACTCGTGCTCTAGATCCGTTAAGATCGCTCGAGGCTGATGAACTCAATTGAACACTCTGGTCCCGTTAAAAAACCATGCTGACCTATATTTAATATTTGATTGCTTATAAATAAATAAATAAATAAATTTTATATTTTAGGCCCGGAGGGCCTCGTCATTGCTAACTTAGTGCTGTGGAAAAATAAATACACAGTTGATAAATGCTGCTCTCCATGAAACAACCACATAGACAGCGGGAGCGTTTAGTAGTGTTGGTAGATAAATTCAGATTTACCAACATATCGTCATTTTAAAATAGTAGTAAACGCATGGTGAACTAAGAAGGAAGCAGTGAAAAACAACTTCTACCATTTAAGCTGGGGCGGAGTTCAGCGAACCCCTGCTTAAAAAAAAACAAAACGTAGGAGAAAAAAACTGCTTCAAAAAAGTTAAGGGGTTTGGTTGAGAGGATTGATTGTAGTGCAAATGAGACAGGACTGTTGATGAGAACGAATGAGGGTGGGAAACGCTTCTTGTAATTGGAGAAATCATATAATAGCAGAGGCTGTCTTTCACCATTGTTACACCGCCCGACTGGCTTCATGATCAACCATCAGGGAGATGAGACCGGAGGAGACCATCGCGGACAACAGAGTCAGGAAGATGAGGGAACGGCAGAGGTCACCTGATCATCAACGAAACGTCCGAGCTGTGACCTTGTAGACTGCGGAGTTTAGCGAAGAGCTGGCGAAAATAGCAGAACCGCCACGAGCATGACTAAGGAACATGAAGCCTATCGTCAGGGTAGTAAAACGGAGAATAGAGAAAACGGCAATGATGACTGGACAGAGAAGTGGACGAAACATCGTTGTAAATATCACTGAAAAAATGAAGAAATAGACATGTCTGGAAAAAATTTGATATAAACATAACAACCTCAGATACCAGGGGACCCTTTTCAAAGTCCAAAAGTTGTGTGTTTGGGAAGGAGACGGATAACAAGGACTTTATATCTTCTGAAGTTAAGTGTTTACGTAATTTGACTTTTAAACCTGCTAAGTTAGACGACAGCTTAATTTCGAGGGGAATATTATTCCAGAGGAAGGCATATTTGGAGGCAAAGAAGTGAGAATGGTTCGAAGTGGAGCTTAAGGGGGGTGCAATAATCCTGGAGGAATTACGGGTGGCATAAGGTCTATCTGCGGGAAGGAGAGCGTTGATTCGTGGAAGGTTAGGGGTAGAGTTAACGCGAAAGAGGAAACAGAGGCCCGCTTCGAGTCTTCTGACCCAAAGAAATGTCATGTTCGCTAACTGACATCTCTCCGTATAAGAAAGCGTGGATCGAGGAAGAGCGAATATTTTGCGAGTAAATACCCTCTGTACATGTTCAATCTTACTGCGGTCTGAAGCATTCATTAGACCAAAGAGGGGACAGCAGTATTCTAGGATGGGTAGAACATACATGCGATAAAGTTTTAACTTTATTTCCAGCAGGAAGAAATTGTGTGATATAAAACCACATATCTGTGCAGCCTTCGCAGATATTCGATCGGCATGAGGCGACAATGCTAGTTTATTTGTGTAGCTTAGACCTAAGTCTTTTATAGTGGATCGTTCTAAAATTGGAGTATTTTGAAAAACTAGGGGACGAGGAAGCTTGGCGGGACCAAAACACATGAAACTACACTTAGATGGAGAGAATTCCATCTGCCAGGTAGCACTCCAACGTGAGAGTGTAAGTAGGTCCGCATTTATTTTATCAACGCATATGCTTGCCGTGTCCTTAGAAAACGAGTATATGCATTTGAGGTCGTCTGCATAAATGAGATTGTGTGCATTTTTAAGAACAGTCGAAATTTCGTTTATGTATAGAATGAAGAGTAATGGACCCAAGACAGTGCCTTGAAAAACGCCACTCGTGATCAGCTGAGAAGCGGAGTAACTATTACCCACTAGGACCTTCTGGCTGCGGTTAGACAAGTTGGAACCGATGAAGTCGAGGAGAGGGGGACGGATGCCAATTGCTTCCAGTTTCACCAGAAGCCGTCTGTGCGGTACCTTGTCGAAGGCTTTGCTCAGGTCAAAGTAGATAACAACCACGGATTGCTGCTTGTTACGGAGGGAAGTGACGTGGTTAAGAAAAGCTAAATGACACGTCTCGCATGATCTTCCAGGTAGAAAACCATGCTGCGAGTCACTTAAAAGCTTATTTTTAGGCAAAAATCGAGGATTTGATTAAAAATTATCTTCTCCAGAAGTAAAGCTAGGGCCGGGGTTTTATGTACACCGCGGTAGTTATTTATTTCTGAACGAGATCCTGATTTAAAGACTGGAAGAATAATGGATGTCTTCCAAGTGTCAGGAAAGTAACCATTTAAGAGATATACTGAAAATATATGGCTAAGTAATTTGGGAAAGGTCGACACTCTTTTGATAACTGAATTGGGGATACCATCAGTTCCGGAAGAGTGTGAGTTTTTTAGACAAATTATCTGTTTACGAATTAATTCTATGGAGAAATCAATGTTTCCGAGAGTATTTTCTGAGTATGGTTGAAACGACGGGACCGGTTCGGATTCTGTCGTAAAATGCTTCGCAAAGAAAGCATTGAATAATTCAGCCTTATCAGACTCATCTAGTACAAATGTTTTATTTTCATTAAGCAATGGGGGTATTTCAATTCCTCGTTTTGCGGAGGCCCTACGACGAAACAGTTGTGCAACCGATTTTGCAGAGTTTGACTCGCTCAGGGCGCAAGATTCCCTGTGCTGGTCACGTGCAAGACGAATCTTTGACGCTAATACGAAAATCTCTGCGATCCTTAGATGCACAGACAGCGAACTAGTAGATCTATCTTTCAGCTGTCTCCTCAATTTCTTTAGTCTGGGCAAAAGAAAATGAGGGACGGTCGATTCTGGTGTGTAGGGTTTCGCAATTTTAGTGGGCACAAATTCCAGCATTTTAGTAGAAACGACCGACATGAGTTCAGAAAGGTATGCAGCGTCGTTAATGGAGGAGAGGCTCTGCCAATCTAATGAGTCAAGAAAATTGTTGATTGAGCTAATATCTGCGAGGTCGTACGCATGATAGGTACGACTAGCACTAGCCTTTTCCGTAGAAGGAAGCGGAAGGCAACAGTGAATTAATGTGTGATCACTTTGGAAGATGTCCTGCTTAAAATCAACGAAGAGAGGGGCAATACCATTTGTGAAAATCAGATCTAGGACATGATTCTGTCTTGTTGGGGAACTAACCAGTTGAGACCAGTTAGAAAAATTAATGGTATCTAGGAAAGGCTGAAATCTAGGTGGGCAATAGTTTGAAAGCCAGTCGATTTCAGGAAAATTAAAATCTCCAGCGATAATTTTAACTTCAAAAGTGGATTCTGAAATAAACTTGAACATTTCACACAAATTTGCATCTTCTTCAGATGAAGAGTTAGGAGGATTATATATACATCCGATAATCACCTTTTGCCGGGGCGACAGGATAAAAGAGGCGAAACAGTAATTTCCAGAGCAGGACGTGCTATTTGGATAAAACGGAAAGTGCCTAAATGACGTTCTAATATAGAGAAGACAACCACCACCACGCTTATTAATGCGATCGTGACGATAGAAATCATAATCGTCTATGATAAGGGAGGAGTCAGAAATGATTGGATGGGTCCAAGATTCTGTTATGCATATAACATCAGGCATCATCTCAAAAGCGATAGCTCGAAGTTGAGCCATTTTATTTATAACGGACCTGGCAGTAAGCACTATGACATCTAGTGTGTTTCGAGTGACAGGACTATGGCTATAGTTATTCATAAAAAAGAATTTGAGGGTGGGTAGAAAAACTGTAGGCCGTTATTATTTGTGGAATAAGTACTGACAGGTATGGAGCTGTTAGCATACGGGTAGCCAACAATCGATGGCTGATAAGGTCTGAGATATCTAGGGGCCTCGCTTTCTGGCAGGGAAAAATGAGGAGAGGGTAAACCAAAATAAGCTTCTGGGGCGTTTGGGAGGAATGGGGGGAGGTGAGAAGACATGTAGAAGTTAGCAGGTTTGGGTGGTAGATGATGGGTAAAGGAACTGATAGGGGGAATCGGTGACATAAAATTAGTGTTAGGGCCGCTCGCGTAAGGACTAGCGTTCTTAATCAGTGAATGTCCTGTACGGCAACTCCGATTAGAATTAAAACTATACCAGTTAGGGTTACTGCCGTGCAAATTAAATTTTTCTTGGTTCGGGCCCGGCGTGTTCAATAACGCATTATACGGGGGAATAATATGACTCCCACGGTCAAAAGAGGAGCTAGGTTGTGCTGGGAAAGCACTCGGCCTAAACGCTATCGACGGTGTTGGCGACATTCTTAATGAACTTGTTGCCGCGTTAGGGGCGGCGGAATTTATAGATCGTTGGACAGAGAATGTTTTTAGACTAGTATTAATCGTAGTAGATGACGGGGCGGCGGGCCTTGACGGTCCCGATATCAAGAGAGTTGGGCTAACTGGTGCACTGATGTTTATGGACCTATGACTAGATATTCGGGAGGTAGGGATAGCAGGTGTACTGACCGTTATGGGACTATGAAAAGACACATGGGAGGCAGGGATAACGGATGCACTGACGTTAGTGGGTGTATGGCCAGTTATGCGGGGGGGAGGATTAGCGAGTGCATTT
>JAYGXS010000003.1:90864318-90908651 GCA_036362985.1 Ligula intestinalis | reverse complement strand
GATAAAACAGAACCAAACTTCATCATGAAGTCATTACAGTTCTGTAATGCAGATAAATCAATTTGCTTAGCCTTGACAATGGGCTGCATGTTGATATCAAGGTATTGACTAATAGGCGTGGTCAGGCACCGCTTGGGTCTGGGAGCAGATATCTTACGATGAGCTATGATTTTTGTTCTCATAATTTTGATAAAAAACTGCTTTAAATGTAAGATGATTTATAAAAATTCAGCCTTATATGACTTACGACAAATAATTAGAGGGAACTTAACAAACACTGTAGCTATTTTTTAATAAGCAATTTAAATTTATTTGAAAAAGTGTATTAAATATTGGGAAACGACTCAGCCTTTGAAGGTCTCAAGAATATTCTGATCTTGACGATTTCTTTTACTAGGCCGCGAATTTGCTGGTTTGAAGAGGTTGTGTTCGGTTTAAATAGGTTGCGTCTCGGTAGAATTGTTTGGAAAACAAAATCTTCTTAAATTTCGACTTCAAAAGATCGTCCACGCAAGAAAAATAATTCCAGCAGTGTAGAAAAAATTGTTTACGAACGGTTGCAGCCACAATATCCAAGATCGTAATTGATGGGGGATATCGATGTAGAATTGTCCTAGGAGGAGCGAGGGGAAATATCGACTGCAAAAATCTTAAATTTTATTGGCGATTAATTTTTCAAACGGTTAAGCTAGAGAAGGTGTTTCATGAGCACCGCGATAAAATTCAATGTCAGATCTGGAACTAGATTTAAAAACTGGAAGTACCTTAGAAGTTTTCCAAGAATCAGAAAAAAAACATTTTCGAGAAATATGGTAATTTGCTCAGCTTAGGAGTAAAATATCTTAATTGCTGAATAAATGAGTTTGGAATGTTATTCGTCCCGACTGAATGTGAATTGTTGAGACGATTTTTTTCTTTATGAATACTTTTAGGTGAGAAATTAATCGAAGTGAGATTTGCATCACACATCAGAGGTATTTCGAATGTTGTACTGTTCTCGATTTTAAAGAACTTGGCGAAGAAGGAATTTAACATTTCTGCTTTGGCCAAGTACTATGTAACAAGATGATTACTACTATCGAGTAAAGGGGGAATGACTTTCTGAAGCTTAGCGGATGACTGAAAACGAAAGACTTGAGTGACGGATTTCGAATAGTTAACATCATCTAGTGCCAGGGACTCTCGACGCCTGTCTCGTGCAAGCCTTATTTTAGCGCTAATTCAAATAGTTCCGCTATCCAATAGAGGAGAATATACAAGTTCCAGGCAGCATTTTCAAAGAAGACGATGTGTTTACTGGAACAAGGACTTTATTTTCCTGACGTTTCGGATTCCGTCGGGAATCCTTAGTCATAGGTAATCGTAAAAAGGTGTGAGACATGCGCAGTTAAGTGGTGATACTTGCACAGATTGCACGGTATTTACAGTTCACAGCAGTCAGCCGTATGCGTACTATAATTGTCCGTTCGTGTAGCCACCACTGGAGGTCTTAATTGGTCCGGTGATTGCTCCTTAATTGCAACAGCGTTCTTCTCCTCGTCGGATGCAGATTTGATAATTGCTCGACGATTACGCCCGCTGTTGTCAGAGTTGCGCCCAGTCGTTCCCACGCGACTGATTTTATTACTCAGGAAATTTATCAGTTCACCGTATGGGAACACCAAAAAGTTGCGAATGTTAATGGAAAGGGGGCCTGAGAGCCATGACTCGAGCAGCTCGCGGCTTACGTGGTTGTTCCCACTTACGAGGATTTCAGCCTCGTCAAATTTGAAAATATGGCCAGGTCCCGTTAAGTGAGCTGCAACCTGGGATTTGACGTCTTTTTTCCTTACCGCCGCTGCATGCTCGGCCATTCGCGTTTGGAGTAATCTCCCGGTTTCTCCGACGTCGTTGCTTTGTCCACAACTTTACTAGATCCGGTAAACAACTCCAGCCATTTCCTGCCGTGGCAGTGGGTTTTTCGGCCTCATGACCCGGCGCCTGATGGTTGCTTCCGGTCTGTATGCAACTCCAACTCCAAGTGGGGTGAGTAGACAGCTGACCGCTTCCGATACATTCTTCACGTACGGAAGAGGTCGCCAAACGTTTGGACCAGCTGGACGTGGCTTCGTCTCTCGTTTGCGTATGCACTGGTTGACAAAATTGTGTGGGTATCCATTCGCTCTCAGTACCCGTCGAATATATTTTACTTCAGAAATTTTGTCTTCCACTTCGCTGCAATGTGTCTCGATGCGCCGGAATAGCGCTCTTATGCAGCTGTGTTTATGACCGATTGGATGGTTACTGCAGTAGTTCAAAGTATTGGTTGCTTTCCTGAACACTTTAGTTTAAAGGCCACCATCCTCTTTGAGGCAAACTAGGACATCCGGGAAGGCCGGCTGGTTGTTTTCTTCTTCCTCCATCGTAAATCGAATGTTCGGGAAAACTGCATTTAGACCTTTTTTTGAATGTCAGCACCTGATCCCGCTCAATTACGACGAAGGTTTCGTCCACATACCGAGCCCAGAGTTTTGAGCTGTGGTGTCGGAAAGCCAGCGAATCCAGCCGTTGCAGGACCGCCTCTGCTTTGAGTCCGGAAATAGGTGAACTCATAGGCGTGCCCTTCACCTGCTCGTAGATAGTTCCGTTGAAGGTAAAGTACATCTTCAGGCAGAACTTCAAAAGCTGGAGGATTTGAGCGTGCCCAAGGCGATTCTCCGTTTCATCGTATTTTGCTCGAAGGATTCGTTGGATAGTCTCGACGGCCAGGTCCTGTGGAATAGAAGTTAAAAGTTACGTAATATCAAAGGAAACCATGATATAATTTGGCTGGAGACTAACCCCTATAAGTATTTCTAATAATTGTGCTGACGACCTGACTGTTGTGTCTGAATCAGCAGTCAAGAATTTGAGCCGTCGGAACAGTCACTTTGCCAGTCTGTAGGTTTGAGTTCCTTTGAGAGGTACGATTGGCTGGAGGGGTGCACCCTTTTTGTGCACCTTGGGGAGACCAAAGAAGCGGGCCAGGGCCGTTTCTTGCGCTCTCGTTATGCGTCAATCAATTGGTGATATTGCACCTGAGTTCTCATTTGCCAACAACGTTGTGGTAATCTCACGTGTCAGCGTATTCATGGGTTTGGAGGGTTTGGATTTGCACGGGACGTAGGACTGACGATCGTCCAACAAAGTCGGAGCTTTGTGAATGTAGTCTGTCCTGTCCAATACGACAGAAGACCGTCCCTTGTCCACCGGCACGATAACGAGGTCATTGTTGGCTCTGAAATCTCTAAAAGCCTTATGTTTAACCTTGGAGAGAGCGTCACGTGGTCGATGTGCCATGGGGTAGGACGATACCTGATGACGTATTAGGTTTTTTGTATCGTATGTTGCTTCTGTTTGGCTCAGAATTGATTCTTCAGCAGCAACCAAGTTGAAAGGTCTGGAATCAGCTGTATGTAATGAAGCTTCATGCCTAAAAACATGCATTTGTTCTTCCATCAGCTTCTTAGATGACAGATTGTGCACCAATTTGTTATCTTTGGATAAATTTGGGTGAGGTAGCTTGCGAAACTTAATTTCCAATTCTGCCTCTCGTTTCGCTTTGTGGTCGCGGGCTTGTTCCGAAAAGACCTCCGGTTAATACAGAGTAAGCCAGACGTTAAGTATTCAAACACAGCCGAGCGATGATCCGAGTGATCCTTCAAGACTTTCACGCGAGGCTTCGCAAGTACTGTAGGATGATCGACAAAGAGAAGGCAAATTGCTTTGAGTACATAGGTGAGAATGGTACACAATTGCTCCAGCAGAGGGTGGCCGAACGAGCCCGCGACCACAAAGCGAAAAGGGAGGCAGCATTGAAAAATAAGCTTCGCAAGCTACCTCAACCGAATTTATCCAAACATGACAAATTGGTGCACAATCTGTCGTCCAAGAAGCTGACAAAGAACAAATGCAGGTGTTAAGGCATGAAACTACTGTTCTGAGCTCTGTCATTTTATTTACAACAGATCTCGCAGTCAGATAATTTATACTGAGCGTATCCTTGAGATGCAGGTTACGCTCATCAGTATTTATAAAAAAGGAAAAATTCGTTACGGAAAGGTAAACAGCATGAGAGAAACAAATGGCGGAAATCAAGATTGCTGTGGTAAACATTTAGCTAAAATATAATTGTTAAATATATTAGGATGATTGTATGGCGGCATATCTGCTTGAAAATTGAGGAAAGGATGCCCGTTTTGTGGTGAAAGAAAAAAGGGGCAGTCGTAAAATAGGATTATGATAAGAGTAAGCATAATTTTCCGGAAAACGCACGTTTAAAAATGACCTTAATGGATATGGAAGACTATTATTATAATAAGAAGATTTAATTATGTGTTAATTTTGGGCGATTTGTGGGTTTGGAAAATAAATAACGTGAGAATTTACATCTGATATAGATGCTGAAATAAAAGCATAATTTATCAGAGGACAGGCATTTAAAAATGGCATAAAAGGCTGGGAGAAGCTATTTACAGTACTATTAGAGTAAATTAATTGTGGATTATGGGCCATTTTGGGGATAAGAAAAGCAAAAACGTGAATGTTTACATCTGGTGTAGACGCGGAAATGTTAGTATGGTTCCCATAATTAGGTAAATTACTGATTTTTGCAATTGGCTTCGATTTACGGGGGACACATTTAGGTCTATTAGGTTAAGCCTCTTTAGCAGGCAAGGTTCACTCGGAAGGCGAACGAATTTTACTCGAACCAGGAGTAAGGATTGCGGGATAGTGTTCGGGTGAAATTATCGCTGTCCCTGATCCAAAGGGACGTGAACTTGCATCGGCCTCAAGAGTAAGGGTTGTGAGTGAGGTTTCGGGTGACTTTAACGTTGTCGCTGATCCGGAGGGACGTGTACTTGCGTCGACCGCAGATACCACATTTGGAATATATGGGTAGAAGTGGGCGTACTTTTTGCAGATGCAGGCGAAATCCTACGTTCCATGAGGGTTTTATCCCTACAGATAAAAAGCTTATGTTTTTTCCCGTATTGAGCTGAACGCTCAGGCTGAGAGAAGTGGTTATCAGCTTCTATCGGCGAAAAAGGTTTGACCAAAATCGGCGGATTTTTGCTACGAGAGGACAATCTTTTAGCTTCTGCGACTTTAAAGTTAAAGCCACGCGAGTAAAGGAATTGACAGGCGATGTCTATCGGAATTTTTCTTTTTGGGAATTCTTTAAAAGAAAATTATAACTTCTTTTTTGCCGGTCACAGGCCTCAGCAGACACCAAATTGATAAAAGGTTCTTCTTTCTCACATTGCTGAGAAGTGAGCGAAGAGACATTTCCATCAACGATGGTACTGAGAACCGTAAGCAAACATCCATATTGAGACATGAAATTATTAAAAATGTCCGAAGCATCAAGATTAAGTTTTTCATATTTAAGAGGGGTTGATCTTGAAAAAAAATTAACAACAAGAGGGTCTTTAAGGGAGGATTTTGGACTAAAACCTAACAGTGATTTCATAAAATTGTTTCAATATCAGAGTGATATCCAGTTAGATAACTTTTTAAGCAAGGCAATGCATGAAAGCTTATCTAAGACCGAAAAAAGAATTCACGGGTAGTCTATGCTGGATGAAAACTAACTTGATTGATATTTCAACAAGTGTAAACTGTATCTTGTTGAAAATTGCGAATTTTTTTAAAAATTTGCAATCTTGAATAAACATTCACGTGCTTAATTACGTGGTTTATACGCGAATCTTCAAGAATTCATATGAGGTTATGTCGGGTGAAATTATGAGGTTTTCAGGGTTAAAAATATCTGGATTGATATTTCGACCAGTGTACACGATTTCTTGTTGGAAATAGAGTGTTTCACCCCTTTATTGCTCCAACTCTATCCAGCAGTTACGCGTACGCCAAAACCAGTGATAACAACTATCACGGTGGTTAAGTACTATTAAGAGAAAATAGTACAAAATAAATACACAAACCTTAACGGTGGATATTCCACGTCAAGATCAAAGGAAATCCGTCAAAGTGGTATGGGTCCGGTTCTATAGGATCACATGAGTCGGCTCCTGGGGGCTCCCATTGTTCTGATTGCACTCGTCCAAGGGTGGAGAGGATGGATAGACGCTGTAAAAACCCAAGAGACTGAATGATTTTTTTATGTACACCAATGTCGTCACCTTTGGCGCGGACCCAGAATGGAGAGGCGGTGATCAAGTGTCAGTGAAGAAACCGGTACCCTTTTCCCCTCACAGCCGCTGACCCCCTTCCCGCCGCCGTCGTCGTCAATCGTATCACAATCTCACACACAATGTCAGCACTTCCGTCTCGTCCCTGCAGTCGCCCATAGCACTGTATTCCCCACCGGTAACTCATCAGACATAAGAGAACACACTCCACTCCAGACGGGACTTGCATCTGTGTAATGCCGTTCCCTATCCCCATATTATTTTCCTATTCTATACGTATTATTTATAACTAGTAGATTCCTCTGCATATATTCACGTTTCCTTCTACCCCGGCCTTAATATTTGTGTGCTTGGGTGATGCTTATCAATCCAGCTCCGAGTTTACCGATGTAGAGCTTTCTTCAGGTCTCTTATCCTTTAGGTGTGTGCCAACCTCGACATCCCTGGCCCGCTACAATGCAAACAGAGGCAATGTTTTGTCGGCAAAGGGGGGATGGGAATGGACGTAAACGGAGATAATGTTTTGTTGGCAAAGGGGGGGATGCAAGCGCATAACAGGCATTTGTGGTGGGGTGACTTGACTAGTGTTTCTTGGATCCGCCGCGGACACTGGGTCAAAAGAGGGGAACAGACGTCTGAGTCGACACCACCATTAAGCTGGTCGTAATAAGAAAGTGTCAAAAAAGGGCCGAGACCGGTGGAGGGCAGTGTTCAGTATTCAGAAGAAACAACTCAAAGTCTTTGCATTTCTTAAATAAATTATCAGTAAGTAACAATTGACTATTTGAGCCAAAATCTGCTACCAAACTCCTTCGTTGATTTGGTTAGATTTTGTCCTCTGTTTCATAGAACGTTGTACAAATCATTTGTTTTGTACTCCTAGAAGTTTATAGGTTATTTGTCAAAAGCACATTACTCAGACATATATTTAGCATTCAAAACATCCTTTCTTGAAAATTTGATAAGAAAAAATGACTGATGCGAAAGTTGTTTTGGATCAAATCGATCTGTCAGCCATCTTAAATTTAACGAACTTTATAAAAAAGTATGAACCTGTATTAAAGATTCTTTATTCAATAGAGGAGAATATACGAGTTCCAGGCAGCAGTTCCGAAGAAGAAGATGCGATCACTGGAACAAGGACTTTATTTTCCTGACGTTTAGGATTCCGTCGGGAATCCTTAGTCATAGGTAATCGTAAACAGGTCTGAGACATGCGCAGATAGGGGGCGATACATGCACAGATTGCACGGTATTTATAGTTCACAGCGGTCACCCACATGTGTACTATAATCGTCCATTCCTCTAGCCACCACTGGAGGTCTTAATTGGTCCGGTGATTGCTCATTAATTGCAACAGCGTTCTTGTCCGCATCGGATGTAGGTTGGATAATTGCTCGACAATTAGGCCCGCTGTCGTCAGAGTTACGCCCAGTCCTTCCCACGTGACTGATTTTTTTGTTCAGGAAATTTCTCAGTACACCGTATGGGAACGCCAAATCGTTGCGCTTGTTGATGGACTGGGGGCCATCAGGCCAACGGGCGTAAACAAAGTCAGCCATTTATAGTCGCAGAGGAAGAAAAACACTCCACAAAATGCTACTACAGAGGAACAATTAACGAGTTCCCCCTCCTCTGTGAAGGAAAGCGAAAACTCTCAACGTAGCATCAGCTCAGGTGACTTGAGTGCGACTTCTTCAAATTTTAATTATGACAACCAGAAAACAAATAAGAAACCTGCCGAAGCAATTAAGGGAAACAATAAGGTTCAAACAAAAAGACACCAAAATAGTACAACCCCGTTAGCCATGAACGACACTTATCCTGGATCTAATCAAGATACACTAATAAATAGCAACACAAGTCCAAACATGTACATAAATAGCAATACCAGTACTAATTCAACGAACCAAAGTAGTGAACCAGTGTTAGATTACCTCCCCCGAACAGATCAAAATAAAACACCATTCCCAAACAGAATTGCATATCAAAACGAATATCCGTTTTTAAATGCACACCCTGAAACAACAACTAACCCTTTTCTCAACCCATCTATCCTAGCCCATACACAAGATGACAACCGCACACCCAACACTTTCAATACAACAGACACACTCAAATCCCACCTCGCCCAACACCATACCCTCCGATATTTACACAATGCCATCGAATTCCATCACTCTTATTATCATTTTTTCCCAATAATGTACAACTCGCCACAAATAGTCCAACATCACCATATTATCTACCAATCACACAATTTTCGCTAATGAGCCCTCAAAACAATCAAACAAGTAATATGAATCCATTTTTTAACAAAAATTCCAGCTTTTGTATCCGACACCATAAGGGTAACTCTTATTAATGCTAGATCGATAGTAAACAAAGTTCCACGACTCAGGACTTTTATTGACACACACAATCCCGATATAGTCTTTTTAAAAGAAACATGGGTAAACGCATCAACCTCAAATGCTCCACTTCTTATAGCAAAATAAACCTTCTATAGATAGGACCGTGTTTATAAACGATGAGGAGGTTGTATGATCTACATTAGATCTACCATAGAAGAGAGTGGCTTTGTGGTTCTACAGTAGACGTTCAATGACTTCTCTAATGCCGCCAATCTTGGAACAAGCCTTCCCTTCCAAATACGGGTCTGCATTCATGTCACTATAAGCAGACGGCAGTTCCCCGTCAACTGACCCATATAAATCCGCTTCTACCTGGGGCATTTCCACACTCGCATGCAGGCCCTTCATACTGGGTCTCGCGGGATCCGTTTCACACTCGGCATCAATGATCAAAAGTTCTAGGTCCACTTCATGTTCATCTAGCTACACTTCTCGTTTATCAAGCTCAGTTTCCTGTCTATCTTTCCTCAATAAGTGCCAACTTAGCTTCACATCCCTCTGCGGGCCCGCTTAAAGCTCGGAATAAATAGTAAAAAGGTTGTTCGCTTCGCGTCTACCTATCTCTATTTTGCGTCTAGCAGATTTTGTATGGAGCTGAGCAATTCTTTAGGTTTTTAAAGCTTCCTTAATTTGACGACTAAAAAAGCTACAATAGCTTGACTTACCAGAGCCAGCGTGGAGGTCCGAACATTTAGCTTCTCCCTGACCAGATTTGATTATTTCCCCTTCCTTGGGCATTCTTTGCAAATGTGTCTGTCCCCTGGTTTGCCAGTCTGGCAAACTTTGTTGATCATGAGTTCGGCCAATCTTTTCAGCGTACCTTGTACCCTGTTCACCACTATTTATCCGGCAGCTCCGCATCTGTGTTTAAGCATTGTCAAATACTTAAAAGCCAGACAAATGCGAGAATCCTGTTGAACATCTGTTTGTCAGGCCAAATACTCGTATCGGTGATGCGTACTGCCTTTTCAGACCAAATACCCAGGATGCACGGCCAATCCGTGTTAAGTACTGATGATCTGTCAGTTCTGCACCTGCGTTTAAGTACCGTCAAGTACTGTCAATCTAGCTAGGTAAACGATTCCTTGTTCAGCACGATCAATCCGGCAGTTTCGCAACTGTGTTTAAGTACTGGTCAGTGCCTTAAATCCAGACAAATATGCGACACTTGTTGAACACTGGCGTGTCAGGCAAATTATTTGTATCGAAATAAAAGAGCTAACATCTTTAAAAGATTTAGGTCTTAGCTATTCTTATACTCTTGACTTATCCCCGCATGTTAAACAAATCGCACCAAAAGCCAATCGACTATGTGGCTTCATAAGTAAAAATTTCAGATTGATTACACTTGAGACTAAACTTTACGAAATGTACGTTTTTACCTATTCTAGATTACTGCTCAATATTTTTCGGTACCATGTCATCAGATGACAGACAGAAACTAGAAAAAATCCAGCGAAGGTTTACCAGAGTTCTGTGTAAACGCGATGACGCCCTAGACTCCTATTCAATAATGTACAATAGATATGGTCTTAAACCCTTCTGGCAAAGGCGACTCCAAAATGGTTTAACTTTCCTATTTAAAGTGACACATAATCAGAACATCCTTAGCAATAATATGTTAACAAATCAAAACGGTTCCCGTCCCACTAGAAACAAACAGCATACAATTCATAACGCTAAAGCTAGGACGGCCCAGCGATCAAATTTCTACACCATAAGATATGCGATCATGTGGAATGCCCTACCCAATGATATTTGCAAAAGCCACAGTTTAGCCAAATTAAGAAGACCAAGCAGTTCTTCTCAAATGACATGACGCATATATTTCTGAACAAAAAAGGACACTTTGCTTACCAGTTCTTTGACATCCAATTCGGACCAAAAGGGATTTAACGGTCGAGGAGATATCCCGAACATTTTTGAGAAAACTGGCAAATGCTGGAAGTTTTTCAGTCGACGGTTTCCAACGCTGATAAAATCAAAGCTTAAGCAAAATTGTAACTTGCCTCCTTTTTTCAATCCTTAAAAATAAAAATAGAAAACAAAACAAAGAACAATTTATTTATTCCAATATTCCTCGACTAATATCTAAATGTATATAAAAAATTATTATGAAAGAAAATAATTTTCCCTACACCTATACTAAAATGTATATTGTTTCCTCTTATAATGTATCAGAAGTATGAATACTTATGATGTTATTCTCAATTTCTCTTAGATATTCGACAAACGAAAGGCCAAGTGTCTCTGCCGATGCACTTGAATGACGATGGTGTTTCGCAGCTGCCTCGACCCACCTCAGACATCTGCAACGTCCCATCTAATTAGCAAACTTGTGCCACTGGACAACGATTGTAATCTCCGTATCGAGCAGACCCATGCATACGGTAGATGCCATATCCTCAGCTGATTTTTTCACCTTCAAACTGACCGCGGCTAAGTAAACCTTAGTTAAAGGACATGACAGTTTTTTCCAGATCCCAAGTATTCTTACTATAAAACCGTAACACGTACAATGTATAGCTATTTTATTTCATGTTTTTCTAGATTTGTTCCCTAGAAGTCAGGTTTTTTTTACTTTAAACAGACTCCTTATTTCGCACACTATTGACCTAGCAAAAGACCAAAACAAATACAATGGTCACTGCGAAAGAAGGGGTTTGCGTAAGGTTTTTTCCTGTCTTCCGGGGTTTTTGACGGTGGATATTCCACGGTGGACATTCCACGTCAAGAGCAAAGGAAATCCGTCAAAGAAGTATGGGTCCGGTTCTATAGGATCACATGAGTCGGTTCCTGGGGGGTCCCATTGTTCTGAGTGCACTCGTCCAAGGGTGGGGAGGATTGATAGACGCGAACAGAGGCAATTTTTTGTCGGCAAAGGAAGGAGGGGAATGGACGTGTACAGAGATAATGTTTTGTTAGCAAAGGGGGGATGCAAGCGCTTGACAGGCAGTTGTTGTGGGGTGACTTGACTAGTGGGTCTTGGATCCGCCGCGGACACTGGGTCAATAGAGGGGAAAAGACGTCGGAGTCGACACCGTCATTAAGCTGGTCGTAATGTGAAAGTTTCAACAAAGGGCCGAGACCGGTGGAGGGCAGTATTCAGTCATGGGTAGACAGCATTTCATGGGGGAGTGGTAGCCTTCTGAAGCCGCTCAAATAGCAGTTTTGGACGGGAGTCTCATAGGAGAATAGGTTCAGAGAATTTCAAACTCGCTCAGCCGGAAATAACATAGAGTTTTCTTTCAAAATATACAACCTGTTTTAATATTCAAGTACTTAATTACGTGCGTTTCAAATTAACCTTAGATAATTCTTTGGATGCAATGTCGGGTGAAACAGTAGAAAACTGTATATTTTCACCTTTATTTAAATAAAATGACCACCGGTTTGTGGAGCGGCTTAGGGGTTAAAAATTTGAATTGAGGACAAAAATTCTGCGAAAACATTTGAGAGGATATGACAAAATCCTTTTCAAAAAATTTGAAATTTCACTTAGCTCCGGAAAATCAAGCTGCGCGTCTAGGTGAACAAGGTTTAGACACCATGGTTGAAATCAACTCACAAGTGAAAGTTTCGGTAGCGGTGGGCGGAGGAATGTCTCATTGGCAGAAGCGATGTGATGGTATAGCAACACAGTTGATTGCATGCTCAAAATAACTTGTTTGAAGTTAGACCTGTACATGAATGGCTGAGATTTGTTGAGCACATCAATCTCGATTCGCGACAACGTGTTGCCAACCACGTTTCCCTATCCATGGGCACAGTGAGGGATACAAGGAAAGCAGTTCAGTGAAGTGTATTTGGAATTTCATGAAGATGTTGTCACCCAAAACAGAAGTTGCTGAGTGTGAAGATCACGTTGGGGTCATCAATTTGTAGGGGTCTAGGAAATGGTTGTGCGTAGATCAATACAATCATCAGGTCGAAGTTCCCAGGTTAAAGGTTTAAGGCAAGAGTCACCAGAAGGAGTGATTTATTGTATACAGAACTCTTACTTGCACTGTCATATGGCAGTGGCCACTGGCGAAGCCAGGGCTGGTCCTGACTGCATCCAGTCAAGCCTGAGAGTGTCGACTGTCTGAGGTGTGGGGTGATGATGGCTGCTTTAGTAGGATGAAGTTCAAGTGGTCTGTGAGAGGCGCGTTTCAATTACCCAGGGAGGTGTCGCCCGCAAAGGCCCCCTGCTGTGTGACCGCGGCTTCCCATGTTTGAGTGGCACATAAGAAAGCGCGACTAGCTGTGCGTGCGTATACGTGCGTGTGCATGCACGCAAGTGTGGAACTGAATAAATTGAGGTCAACCGCCGGGTAACGCCGGAAGGACCGTGGGCGCTGGTGCGGCTGTTATCTGTTAGACAGAAGCAGCTGCGAGGTCAAGCCTCGGGGGGTGGGCGGCGCCAGTGAGAAACAGTTGTTTCTGACGACACGACTATAGGGAAGTGAACTTTGAATAACGAAAGGGGGGAAATTATGACACTCCACCATAGCTCCCCACCAGACACGGAACGAATTAAATGTGTTGAAAGTTAGTGAACGATGAAAAGAAGGAGATAATCCACTGCGCATGCCAGTTGGAGATCATTTTCCGTGTGTGACAGAAGTTGCTTGAGTTGAAGTCTAGGGTGGTACCCGCAATCTGTTCTGACGAGCAGTGGTGGCATTAGTGAGATGAAGTGCTGTTGTGATTTTGACAACGTTTACAAGAGAGTCTGTTAGTTGGAAAAAGGAAAGTGTGCTTTTTTTATCTCAACTACCTTAACCAGTTAGTCGGCAAGGTGGTAGGAGGTTAGGTCATCTCGACTACGTGAGTCTTTGCACCGGCAAGTTTGTAGGCGAAAGAGTCGTCTCGATTTCGTGTGCCAGTGAAAGCGCGTTCCGGTAGGGGAAAGGATCATCTCGGCAACGTGTGCCATTGAGTCAGCACGTTGCTAAGAGGAAATGTCATCTTGACTACGTTTGCCAGTGAGTCAGCAAATTGGGTAGGAAGAAAGAATGTGCTGGTGTGATCTCGTTGGTACGAAGAAATGAGCTTTCGTACACGGGGCATCCCAATGAGAGCTGAGTCGGACGAATGCGTCAGTGAAGTAATCTCACTGTCATCCAGACACACAATTGAGATAGAGTGAAGTGTCCAAAGTGTGCCTTGAAGAACGAAGGGGGGATGGTTATGGCACACCGCCTCCATGACAAAATTTCAAGTGAGTTTTCGCGGAATGTAATGAAAATGATCTCGAGCCTGAAAAATTGTTCTCAGTGCCTGCAGAAGGAAAGCGTGTTGTGAATTCGCTTTGTCTTAAATAATATCACTTCAAGACTTTTTTTAAATTCCCCAATTTTATAAGGATAAAACCGTTTTGCTTGGTAGCAAGTTTTAATGTCGGAAAATGCGTCAACTAAAGAAATATTTTCGGAGGTCTTATCAAGTGCCTTCGTTTGTTACTAATTAAGTGTGCCCATGCAGGTGAGTTTTGGTGGCCAATCGGAAGAAATCCTCCAAGTTCAGGGAGGAACTGTGGCTCTGGATTATCCGGAATGTCCAGAGCAGGCTGCAATGAACGCTTCTGTAAGACAAAGGATAAAATTCAAGTTTTATCAATCTCTCCTGATATGGTAAGTCCCTGAGACTATCGACCATCTTTGTCGCCCTGCGTTGCACTTGTTCAAGAATGTCCATATTTTTCTTCAATTGCGGTGTCCAAAGCGCCATTCCGTATTCAAGATGTGGTCGCACAAAGGCACCAAATATTTTTCCAAGGAGTTCAGGTGTAAAGATTTTGAACACTCATCTGAGCCAGTTCGGGGTCCTAGTTGCCTTTTGGATGGACTTTTGACCATGCTCTGTTGGCATCAATTTGGCGGTTGTCCATATACCCAAATCTTTGTGCGTATCTAACTATTTAAATGCGGCTAAATTGATAAAATAACTTGGATACACTAAAGTTAAGAAGCCACATGGACGACCAGATAGCCAGTTTATCGATGTTCGGGTCTTCTTATCTCCGGGGCTGTCACTGAGGACTGAAATAAATTTAAGGAATGGTTTTTGCATCTATTGCGCAGTCAGTGTCCACTTTCAGTGCCCAAGATATCAAGCCGACCGCCATGGCTGAAAAGAGGTATCGAAAGGGATATCAATAAAAAAGGAAAGCTTTGGAACAAGTTTTGCAACTCAAGCCGCAAAGAAGATTTTGAGCAGTACAAATCCAGCGGAACAAGGTAAAAAATGGTTTTCGAAGCACGACGGAAATTTGACAGAGCTTTAATTTGTCAAGTTGTTAATAATCCAAAGTTGCTATACATTTTTTTCCGGAAAGGCACATGCAACAGGAACCCGATTTCTGTTATGCTAAATGATGATGGCCTCGAAATCTCCGACTGTCAAAACAAAGCAGAACATTATGTTGAATTCGTTCAGTCGGTTTTCACCATATAACCTCCTTTCGTCGCAACTGTTGATGAGGTCATGGGAGCACCAAATATTTTGGATATGTGTTTGGAGAAGAGAAAATTTTCCAAGAACTAAAACGCTAAAGGAATGTAAATCTTTGGCTCCAGATTTAATTCCAGCCAAATTGCTCAAGGAATTTGCTAGAGAGCTCACTAAACCGCTTTCACTGATATACTACAAATAGTTTGATGCTGGAATACTTCCACTGGACTGGAAATTAGCGCATATTGCACCACTTTACAAAAGCGGCAGTCGTGCATCTGCAAACAACTACAGACCCGTGAGTCTGACCTCCGTATGCTGCGAAGTAATAAAGAAATTCATCAGGAAGCAATTGATGATATATTGTTAAACTCACAATATTTTGTCGAATACGCAATTTAAATTCTGAAGTGGTAGGTCGTGTGTAACAAACTTGCTTAATACGATGCAAAGCTGGACAAGGGCAATATATGCTAAAGAAATCGTACATGCAGCCTACATTTATTTCAGTAAGGCCTTCGACAGTGTCCCACTCCAACGTCTCCTGCATAAGTTGAGACTGATGGGTATCGGAGGCAGACTTCTTACGTGGATTGAGATTTTCCTATCTGGTCGTACCCAAGCGGTTTGCATAGGTCGACACCAATCAAGGCCGACCCTCATCGAGAGCGGAGTTCCTCAGGGTTCTGTACTCGGACCCACCCTCTTTCTCTTTTTGGTTAATGATTGTGTACAGGAACTAGACTGCAACTGGGCCATGTTTGTAGACGATGCAAAAAATATGGAACGTCATCAAGTGTGCTGCCGATGGAAAAAACTTCCAGGAAAATCTTTGTCGATTCAATGATTGGTCGCATAGATGGCTGTTGTCCCATAATTCGAACAAGTGCACTCTGCTGCACCTGGGAAATCGAAATTCGGCCCTGATGCGCGACCGTGCCATCTGAATGGAATGCCTATCCAAGAAACAGAAATACAGAAAGACCTCGGCAGCTGGATGGCAGACAACGTCATACCTTCTGAATAATGCTCTAAAGGACCTTCATAAGGCCACATCTTGTATACACTAATCAAGCCTGGAGACAATACATGCGGCAGGATTTTAACTTAAATGAGAGGGTGCAGCGGCGGGCAACAAAATAAGTAATAGACCAAGGTTCATTACCATATGAGATCCACCGAAATAAACTAACTCTCTTTTTTCTTTGATTTATAGGAAGTAACACAGGTATTTGATAGAAACCTTCCGTATCGTGCGGGGCTTGGACTACATTCTCGTGTGTGACAACTTTTTCCTACTCACCACTACAATTTATCCCCGGGCGCATTCATTCAAATTGTCTGTGCCCAAAGGATGATTCGATTTAAGAGAGATTTTTTTGTTAATCGGGTCGTGGACCCGTGGAGTAACCTTCTGGAGGCGGTTGTTATGTCCCAATCTGTGGAGACATTCAAACACCGACTTGATATACATATGCTACAACACAAGGTGAACTATGCAACAAATTAACCTTGAAACACCACTGCACCATGTGACGCTCTTTATTCTCCTGACTCAAAGCTTGTTTAAATTCTTTAGAATTCTTGAGATTTTAATGCGACAAATAAGGAGTTCAAAGACGCAAGCCTATTTTTCCCTCAAATAAACTGACTTACTGACTGTGAGGCGTTCAAATTCGGAGATACGCGTGATGGTCTCTTGTGGACTTTTGAATGGGTGCAAAGGAAGGTCATGAAAAAACTGCATGTTTTATTTTTTGTGCTCCGTTAATTTATGTATTCGTTAGTGCGCGTCTGTTATGACTGCTCCTTGCATTTCACGGCCACAACGGATAGAATCTAATCATTTTTTTCTAACATCGCCAGTCTTACGCAATGTTGTGCTGAACTTATGCTTTTTAAAGCAGCTCAGTACCAATAGGGAATTAAAGATGATTTACCCATATTTCCCATAATACACTTGATGTGTTCTGGCATTGATACCCGCATCCGGCAACTACCAATAGAAACGGGGCGGATCCGGACGTCTCCCGCGAATTTGACTGGTAGATTGATCTATATCTCCTAAGTTCATATGATTTTGAGGGAGGAATGTCTAACGCAGTTCCGTCTTTCCTCTTTGTTGGAATCAAGCAGGCAAGCCTTTTTCTGATAACCGCTGCAGACTCTTCGTTTTGAAGTTATTGATTTATCAATTTTTAATAACCGTACTTATATATAATAATACATCGATACGCGATCGCGAGAAGTGCATTTATTCATTGAAATCGGGATATCTTGCACATATGGATTATGCTCCCTACATTTAACTGTTATTACGGTTATTTAACGATGATAAATGGAGATTGTAGGCATTCGGTTGGATATTTCTGTGGTTAAAACTACAGAAATGTCTTTAAAACTCATGTACAAAATGCATTTTACGTTTATTATGGTTAAACATCAGGGCCAGTGCGGTATTTGCCGCAAAACAAACAATGTTAGAAGTACCCATTATGACATCTTTAAGTTTTAATTGCGATCCACTTTGTCACAAAGATGATCTGCATTTAGCACGATCGGCGTGTGTTTCTCATAATCGATTGATGGAGAGAAGAGTCTCTCTTTATAACTTGATATTAGTGGCTTTTTTACGTTGCGTGTCATTCCTTAGCCTCCATCACGTCGCAGGGTTCTTCCTCTGCATACCTCTTTAGTCGTGATCGTCGCGTTCTCCCTAAATCCTGCTTATATGTTGTCAATGTTGGCGTTACAAAAATCAACGATGATAAAAAAAAGAGAATCAACAAGTAGCAGAGAACTCGGCTCACGTTTTCCATACCGTTTAATGGCGCCTTCATGCGTGCACGGCCTCAGGATATGGTTAGAAAGAGTCATTTAATTCAGCGTACAGATTGCGCAGATGGAGTCACAGTTATGTAGCAGGATTTTATACGCAAGGTTCTTGCATTAAATTATCACGTACATTTCTTTTGACAGGAAAAAAAACAGCGAAAAAGGCTGTATGGTGGGAACTTCTTATGTAATTTTAACCGTTTCTGCGAGTTATCCACATTGGCTTAAGGTTAACACTCTAATTCGACCAAATCGACTTGTAATGTTTGACTGACCCTAAACAATTTTGGTTTATTCGATAGCGTCATTGTATCCGACCCATTCCTCAACAAGATCTCGAATCTATTAAAAGCGATTCTGAAAGCAGCGGTGATGAATGGATACTTCCACTGTCTCAAACTTCGTCAACCTTATCAAAAAAGGCCAATACCGAAATATTCTCACCATCAGCTGCGTCTAATGCACCAACAGAACAATTAACTACGACGGATGGATTGTCTTCTTCCATGAATATGCTTACTACAGGAGTAGTGTTGACGCCAAATACTTCAGGTTTTTCTTTAATTGAGACGCATGATCCTTCACAGAGATTAAATATTCCAACGTTTACTCAGAAGACCCCTCTTCCACGCAACGTACGAATGAATTTGAAGGTGAAAGTCGTCGTCAGAGTGAGTAATGTTTTAGTACAGTATTTTTCTTTATCTTTTCATTTTCGAGATTAAAAGTATCTTTCGGTACATTACTACCCGTGTGCATCCTTTGCAACTACTTCCATCTGCAACAAAAGCAGCATCAACACGGTGCACTTTGTATCTCCTGGCCTATTCTGTCGAAACTGCAACCATAACCTCATTCAGGGATCAGCCTGCCCAGTCACCAACAAATCGGGCAAAATACGAGCTGGTAAATCAGTATCTAAGTCTCCGACATGCTGCTTCCAGTTCTGCCTCCACACTTCACATTAGCCACCAGTCCTCAGCTTCCCCATTTGCCTATTTGGTGCCTCAACAAAAACCTGTGGCAAATCACCACAGCTCTGCTCAAATCACCACGCAGTCTCTCCATCGACCAAACATTATGTACGCAAATCTTAGTCAAATGTAGGCGGTGACGAAGAGCGTTATGACGAATGTTCGACATCCACCGTACTTAACCCTCCCACCGCCAGCATCAGGCAACCGTCCAGGCTAGTTAGTTATCTGCTGTGAGATGGACGAATCCGTCTATGCGTGCAATAGTATGGCTTAGTCCACTTGAAACACACAGACACCAGAATTTGCACAATATAGAGCCATCGCCGTCTGACTCCCAGTCCACATACCAGCCAATAAATACGAAACACATACTGAACTGATGTTGTGTGTAATAGATACGTTGGCTGGTAGCCATCTCAGCCACGACAAGCCGTGATATTGTCATGCTCGCATCAAACATGTAGCTACTTAGCTTAAAACGCTGGCTTAGGTCAGCGCTGCCGTTTGTGCCTGATTATTCCGACGTAATCTGCCGCCCCCAGCGTGTGTTTTATTAGCGTACTATGTTATAGACCTATGACAGGCTCCTTTATCGATTCTCAGTTTGCTGACGAATGTAATGCCAAATGATAAAGCTGGAGCAACTCTTTGGTCAGTAATGCGTATCACTGAGCTGGGAGAATTGTCTGGTAAAGCCTCAGTTGGGAGAGCTGAAAGCTATGCTGGAGGTCATCGGGCTCTCGTGGATTTATATAACGATATAATATCGCCGGTGGCATTCAACCGCAGGTTCTCATGAAGGCTAATGTGGCCTACCATGCCCATTGAATGCGTGAATAAGCGTGGGCAGTGCAGACAGTGCTACGACTCTATGTCGGAGCTCCGCGGACTGGTTCACTATTATCTGTGCGACCACAACAACAAAAATCTGTGCGATTTATTTGCAAGTGACCGACCTGGCCAATGCGTGAGACGAATGCACGATTAAAATAGGGACAGGTTTGGTTCGAGCCCCCATATTATTTTAGATCTAGGCATATAAAGCCAGTAAGTGCGAAGATCCAATATCATTAGTGAAGAAGCTAGCTATTCCCTGAGGTAGAACTTACATGTTTTTTAGTTGATACTATTTATTTTCTTGTTGCCGAGTCCCAACCCAATGAGTGTGATGTTTGTGGCAAAGTCTTTTCACAGACCAGCTGCGTAAAGCTGCACATTAACTGTGTCCACAAAGGTACGTTCCTTCTTCCTAAAGACTTATCCTTCCTTCCAGAGGGCTTACCCTTTTAATTTTGCATTGCGTTTGATTTGCTAAAGTTCCAGGCAAATTCCGGTCAAATTTAGGCTGTGACATCCACCGTTCTCTCCCCTCCCACCGCCAACATCAGGCTACGGTTCAAGCCAGTCAGTCATCTGCTGTGAGATTGGCGAACCCGTCTGTGCGCCCTATAGTTTGCCTTGGTCCACTTGAGGGAAACACACGCACCAGAATTGGCACAACCAGTGGATTATAAGGAACCATCGTCGTTTAAATCGTACTCTGCGTATCGGCCACCGAACACAAAACATACACGGCAAATCATGATAGTCTCATGCTCGGATCAGAAATGTAGTTTTTAAGACAGCTACTTAGCTAATAACGCTGGCTTAGGTCAACGCTGCGGTTTGTGTCTGATTCTTCCGACTTTATCTACAGCCACCACCGTGTTTTGTATTGGCGTGCTATGTTTTAAACGTATGACAGGCACTTTTATCGATTTCCAGTTTGCTTACGAATGCTATGCCGCATGATATATCTTGTGCGCCTCGTTGGTCAATAGTACTGGACTCCCGCTCCACACACTGAGCTGGGAGAGTGGTCCGGTAAGGTCCGAGAGATAAAAGCTAAGTTGTAGGTCATTGTACTATCGAGGAGTGATATACCTATATATTATCGCCGTCAGTATTCTACCGCAGGTGTTCGTGAAGGCTAATTTGGTCTAATGTACCAATGCAATGCGCGAATAAGCGTGTGCAGTGCGACGCGTGTATTTCAGAGCCCGGGCTTTGGTTCGCCCATGTCTGTCCGATGAAGTTGCAAGTGACCGACCAGGCCGATGCGTGAGACAAATGCACGATTAACATAGGGGCAGGTTTGCTTGGAGTCCCCATATTATTTTAGGTCTAGGTAGGTCAAGCTGATAAATGTGAACACACATGCTTATTAGTGAAGGTACTAGCTATTATCTGGGACAGAAATAATCTGTTTTTTTTTTTCAATTGATATTCTTTATATTCTTTTTGTAGAGTCCCAACCGAAAAAGTGTGATATTTGTGGCAAAGTCTTTTCCAATGCCGGATACGTCAAGGTGCACATAAATTATGTCCACAAATGTGCGTTCCTTTTTCCCAAGGGCTTTTCCTGTTCATTTATGATAACTTTGCTTCGCTTATGTACTACAGGTTCTCATCGTTCTGATATATATCCGCGTTTAACAGCAGTCTATTCAGAAGAAACTCTTTTATTTGAGGGAAGTTCACGTCACTGAATACTGAAGGGTTGCTGCACACCTATTGGGCCAATGCAAGCCACGGGGGTCATTACTGTCCTAAGTGCGTATTGGTGATTTGGACGAGAATGGATCCATAGTATGGATGACTTGCGTATTATTCAACTCATCATTTTCTCACGTCGACGGAATGAGAAGTGGACGCGGATGCGATGGCCGACGGGCAAGATTCATCATGCTTTCACGTGCTGCATCCTAACTCTACATCTTCTATACGAAAATCTAGCCTAGGTTGCAAGTCGGATATCCGTCAATTGGTATCATTTCACTAAATATAGGACAAAAACATCTGCGTTTTAACAACGGACATGAAAAAATCTCTGTCCCGTATCGATCTTCGTCTATTTTCTTCGCAGCCGTGCGTAGATTTGGTTTGACTCACTAGTTTATGCAGTTACCGAAGACGATGCTGCTTCCGAAAAATTAGCTCCAGGAAGCTGCAAGTGCGCATTACGTGTCAGTTCTCGAAAGGTGATATGTAACATTTTCAAAAGCGAACACCTTGTCCGTGTTCGCTGCTAATATACACGTCGATTGTTTCACATTTCACATGGCCTGAGGCTACGGAAGGACGTTCCATGCAGCAAATGTCCCTGGTGCGAGTCGAAATGAGTTAACTGCAGTCACGTCTCCCGTTAACAGTTTGGCTATATTCGTAGTGTAGGTCTGTCCACGTAAAGTTTATTTTTCATAGGAACTTGTCCATTGCTATTTCGAAGATTTAGGGTGAACCGTTAATGTCATTAGTGCAAATGCAAGGCAGTCCTAGAGAAAGTATTTCCAGTCTTCCCTTATCTTATACGCTTTATTTTTGCTGCAGATCTGCGTAAGTTTGTGTGTCACGTTTGTGGAAAAGTCTTTTATTGGAGGTCATCCATGAAAAGGCACATTCGAACTATCCACGAAGGTGCGTTCCTTTTTTTCTGATGACTTGTCGTTTGGCTTTTTGAAATAGGTTTGTTTGTAAAGCTGCCAGACAACAGGGACATCCCAGTTGCCGTATTCACTATTGTGCAAATACATGAAGAAGATGGGTGGCACGTTTAGTCGCAGGCTAACACCGTACCCATGACAGGCCCTAGTCACCTTATTAACACGTGGATGGCTCTATCTTGACTCCCCAAACAAACTCAACCAAAACGGCCTCAATTCAGCGCCCGTAGTGGTGACACTTGAAGGTTTTTGCTATTGTGAACAACTTTCGCGGCATTTCCCACACCGTTATGATCCGCGCCCAGTGCCTTCAAATGGCAAGACACAGTTTGGGCGTCTGGGGGTAGGCTCGTGCCCCGTCACATTCACACATATATATGGCGAGATCTAGGCATCGGGTTCCCACCGAATAAACGAGTCTGGTACACCCAGACTGGTAAGAATACCGGGTGAAGAAGTGTAATGTAGCCTGATTTAGCAGGCAGAATTAATCCTATCCGATTGCATCAGTTGAATCATAAGAGGGTATCATAAATTTGCAAGATTCTTGTGCCGATGCCTCCGACAGCTCGACCCATCCATACCCAACTGCGGTGTCTCGTCGCATGACTGCCGTCCTCTGTTCTCCTGCAGTTCTCGGCCAGGCACCCACCTCACTCCCGCGGACCTGTAGCTCAAGCCGGTCGAGGTCGCGGCTTTTCTCCGTCTCCCAACTACTCCCAGTTTGGATTTGGGTGGGAATTCCTGATCCAACTATGGGCTACGACACACACACACACAGCTTTACTGGCTTGATGAATGTTATTCACGATGTGCCCTAGATCAGGGAGAGTTGAGGGACGGTCAGACGATTATCCTGTTGCTCTCCAGTCTGAGCAACCACATGTCAAGTCAAGTCAAGTCAAATTTATTCAAGGAAATATAGGCAAACGCCTTTGAACTCCCTCTTGGTACATAGGATTTAAGAAATGCATCGGCAAAGCCGAACATTCTAAAGAAGTCGTTGACACAATTTCAAACGACTACTCGCTTGTTTCCAGTAAAAAACTCACACTCAGATTACACGAGCCAGCAGTGTAACTGAGGAAGAATAGCAGACAGTGAAAAAACTCCTAAGGCTGGCCCATAATTCAAACTGGAATGTCATTTTTGGTTTTTAGGAGAAAAACTGTCGCTCGTGGGGAAGCATGTGAATGATAGGGGCATGATGCTTCTGTGAATGTTGACGGTAGCCATGGCGTCCATGACGAGTAATATCTACACCCGAAGGACCATACGAGGAGGAGACCTCGGAGTCACGAGAACGTCCCGAAGACCGGAGATGCGACCATGATACGCCTTTGCTGTGTCAAGAGCCGAGGAACCGACCACGTTGTCAGCAGTCGGTCGATACGAGAAAGGGTGTGACAGGACCATAGGTGCGATAGGTGCGTCCTCAGACACGATCGGCGCAGATCGCATAGTGAGTAGAGACAACATAGGTAGATAATGGCAGAGACTCATTTTGTTAATTACTTATAATAATAATACTACTTACAAATTACTATTAGTATATATTTATAGCATTTCTAGCATTTCAGGTTTTGGATGTAGAGCGCTTCAATTTTTAGAATCGGAATAGTTCAGTGATTGGATTTGGAGTACTTAATCGTGACGATACTCATTATATCGGTCTAGGTTTGCCTTAAAGACATCCACGGAAGGGGACATGACAATATCCGCAGGAAGAGCATTCCATGCCTGGATTACCCTCTTAGAGAAAAAGAATTTTCTTGGGTCAAGTCTTGCCCCAGTCACACGTAATTTGAGGGGGTGTCCTCGCAGCCTAGAGGTGGTGGCCCGCTCAAAGAAGTCATTTGTTTGGAGGCAGCAATCCTGACCACGCAACATGCGAAATGCCTGGATTAGGTCCCCACGTATCTGCCTGTAATCCAGAGGAAACAAGTCAAGATTTACCAATCGGGTCTCATAAGGGAGGTTCCGTTGTCCTCGTACTAATTTTGTTGCGCGTCTTTGTACCCTTTCGAGGTTTTTTTTGTCTTTGGCTGTCCAAGGTCTCCAGGCTTGGATGGCAAATTCCAGTTGAGGTCGCACGAACGTGCCGAATACCTTGCCAAATACAGCTTTGTCAAACTTAGCAAAGGCTCGCTTGATTAGATACAAGCTCGACATTGCGGATTTAGCCACTTTCAGGACGTGGAGTGATGGCTTCAGTGAAGGCGTGAACCACACCCCCAGGTCTTTCTGAGCCTCAACCTCTGGCAGCGGCGTGTGATTCAGGTAATACACCCTCCGAGGCATAGTGCTGGTTCTACCAAAGCGCATTAGGTTGCATTTTGCCACATTGAATGGCATAAGCCAAAGGGTCGACCATTGCTCTAGTCTATGCAAATTTGCCTGGAGGTTTAATTCATCGTCTTGGTTGCGTATGACCTTCCAAAGTTTTATGTCATCAGCAAACATTGCGATTTCGCAGTCTAGTCCGCTTATGCAGTCATCAATATATATAAGGAAGAGAATAGGGCCAAGAACAGATCCCTGTGGAACCCCGCTCTCAACTGCTACCTCCGCCGACCGCTGTTCGCCAATACATACGGTCTGGGTACGACCAGTCAAGAAGTTTGCTATCCACTGCAAAAGGTTTCTCCTTACCCCTATGCGGCTGAGCTTGTATAAGAGACGTTGATGGGGCACCGTGTCAAACGTCTTCTTGAAGTCTACGAAGACTGTATGCACCGTATTCCCTTCATCGATCGCTCGGGTCCATTGTTCTAGACAATAGAGCAGATTGGTCAAGCAGGACCTTCCCCTGCGGAATCCGTGCTGCTTATCAGAAAGAAGTTGATGTTGCTCCAAAAAGTGCATCAGCTCGCGTTTGACTATGCGTTCCATAAGCTTGCAGGATATTGAGGTGAGGCTGACCGGTCTATAGTTTTTTGCGGTCGCCCGACTTCCACTTTTGTGGATGGGTGAGATCCACGCTGTCTTCCAATCGGGTGGCACTTGTCCAGTATTAAGAGAAGCTCGGAAGATAAGGTACAGGGGTACCGCCAACTCTATGGCTAGCTCTTTTAATAGCTTTGCAGGTATCTCATCCGGACCTGACGACTTCGTTTCTTTAAGCTGTAGAAGTTCTCGCAGAACGGTAGCTTCCGTGAGTGCAACCGAGTCTATGGTCTGGATCACACCCACACTGCAGTTAATAGCGGTGAACTCAGCCTCTCTCGTAAAGACCGACTGGAAGAAGCAGGATAGATGTTCCGCCTTTTCGTTAATCTCGCAAATTTCTACACCGTCGTCTGTTTTTAGCAGAGGAATAGGGTCTCTATTTCGAGTGTATTGCCTAACGTAGCCGTAGAAAAGCTTTGGGTTTCCTACTGCACGATTTATTAGATTACTCTCGAAGTTTTGTCGGCTAATTCGTATCAGGCTCTTAACCTTGTTTCTCTGTGCCTTATACCTATTGTACGATTCGGGGGTCCTCTCTCTGCGATAGATTTTGAACAGCCTTCCTTTGCGGTTTACTTCCCTCTTTAGCGTCGGCGGTAGCCATCGAGGCCTATTTGTTACTTTCTTTACCGTGATAGGACAGAAATCGGTAATTAGTCCGTGTAATACGGCTTTGAATGCCGACCAATCATCAAGAACGCACCCGGTGAATAGTTCGTTCCAGTCTATCTCGCTCACTGTGGTTTTCATTTGTGTAAAGTCCTCTCTCCATATGTTGCGTCTGGTTACCGCACTACGATCGGGCACAGAGAAGAGTGAATATTCCCACTGTAGCACTACGTGATCACTTTTTCCGAGAGGTGGTAAACAATTTACAATGTCCACGCTATCAGGTGCTTTGGTAAGTACTAGGTCTAAGCAATTAGCTTGCTTCAACTGGACTGGAATACGCACAGGAGATGTCCATATGCACCGGGATGGTCGCTCGATTGTCCTGTTCATGTATTTTATCAGGTTTTGCTCTGCAGTTTGCAGTCTCAGTCGGAGCTGAAGGAATACCGCCTGTGGGAATGTTTCATTTCTTAATGTGTAAGGAGGATTATGTCACTTCTGCTTTCCTTTCCCGTGCATAAGTTGACCCCCGGACCCTATACTTAAATTAGTGCCGGGATTAGTTCCATTGTCTGCAGCCGTGCGTAGACTTACATGTAGGCCTGCCACGCGTCGCCCCTCACATGTCTGACATTGGTGGGTCTGACATACGGTGGAATCATCTGCTGAGGGATTTAATTGGCCAGAAGTAGAACCGTGTGGACTATGCATCTGCACTTAACCAGCTGATATTTTAAATCTGGCGTAAAGTGATCTTCGCCGGTTCTGATCTCTCACCAGATCCTGTATTCTTGTTCATTTGTGCATAATGAGAGCGATTCCGAAGGCCTTCAATTAGAGGTTTTTTAATTGTCATTTCAGAACTGCGGCCCTACGCATGCGAGCTTTGTGGCAGAACCTACGCGCAGATGGGAAACTTGAAGAATCATATCGATTATTTTCACAAAAGTAGGCTTCGTTTATTTTCATTAGTCTTCGCATGCTGTCGACAGTATTTCAAAATGAGCCGTTTGTGGTAGTTTTTATCAGCTCTATATTATGCGAAGAGTCTCGACGATGCGTTTCCTAATTTGCTTTTCCCCATGGGAGTACTTTGGTTTCCACTTCTGACCGCAAAATTATACTCACATATGCGTCACAGGAAGCAGTGTTCTCTGGGCTTTGTTGCTCAGAAAAAGCTTTTTCATAGGTAAACACTCACTTGCTCCTATCGTTGACCAAATATGTTTTAACTACGACGAAATAAGTATATTTTGTTCTAAAAACCGATATAATCTTTACTGGTTCGATCACTAGTTTTATCGTCTACATCCTCAAAAGATCCAACTGGACGAAGAACAATTGGTTTCTGTTGATGGTACAGAACGCATGTTTAACTGGCAAACTGGGGAAAGTGCAGGTGTCAGTTCAAAAAATGGATCCACGTCCTCGTACCTTAACTAATAATCGCTTCCGCGTCCACTACCAGTGCCTTCTGCGTTTTTAATGTGATCGTGAATTCCGAAATTAATATCAGGCCCTCCAACTGAAACTGTGTAGTGTAGACAAAAGAGCTGGCACTTTGCAGTAAGCCGCCGTATCGACTTATCTACCCTATATCTGGTTTTACGAACCTTTTTAACAGAGGACGGTCACAGCGTGACACAATCGTAGCCACCGATTTTCTCTGCAACCAACGAGCATGGGAGTAAAACAGGCATTGATGGCACGCGGCAGACACAGCACCTGGAGCCGTCAGCGGGAAGCAGGACTGAGGCGACGTAGGGGACTTTGAGGAGCGAACTATACGCCGCGGCTTAGCCGGTACTGGCAGGCTGCACACACAAACAAGGGTGGCATTTAACGAGATCTGTGAGTCTGCATGCTCAGAATCTGAAAATTATTGGACGACACAACCATTCGAAATTTGAGGCTTCTAATAATCCTCTCCCAGGGAAAGTTCTTCCTTCTTCCGAATAAGATAAGTGCTATCTGGAGGGGCACTGGTTACAATACAGGCAGTGACACAGCAGTGTGCATATTGTACTCATCGGAGGCTGCAACACCTAGGTTTCATTTTTACTCTGTTAAACAATTATCGCAACCGAAACTGTCTAGCGTAAGACCTCCCATTGTTTTTCTTCATACGTACTGTAAGTCAGGGCAGGTAAACTGTATGTTTTTCGTTAGGAAATTTTTGATTGCTGTTTCAATGCATTAGTGTAAATTATTCGTGAAAATGCAAGCCAGTCCCAGAAAAAGTAGCTTCAGTCTTTCAGTCTTCCATTTTTGTTGTAGCACTGCGTGAGTTTGTGTGCGAAGTTTGTGGAAAGGCATTTGCCCACAGTTTAAGAATGAAAAGACACCTTGAACTGGTTCACGAAGGTGCGTTCTCTTTTTCCTGCTGGCTTGCCCCTTGTTTTTTATTTTAAGTTTTTTCGAAAGGCCACAAACGAATGGTAACTCGCGATCCTCGTGTTCACTATTGTTTGCATATAAATGTGAGCGAGATGTGTTCACCAAGAGAGATGTGTGGCATGCGTGTGCACAGTAATAATCGAACAAGTTGTCGCTGCCGACTCAAATCGGAGTTATTTGAAAGTACTGGTTGGATAACGTCGAGCGTGTAAAATTAATATTATGTGACTGTGCCGGTCATATTGTAGAAGGGTCTCACAAATTTACTCTATTCTTGTGCTGCTGCCTTTGACAGTTTTATCCTCTTGACCGACATTATTCACCGTGTGCCTCAGCTCAGAGAAGGTCCAGGAAGATTTTTTTTTGTATGAATCAACTTATAATGATGAACCTATCGCTTGCTGTTTCTCTCTCTTCTTGCTCTCACAAATGAGCCCGCTATCAAGAAAGACTCAAAAGCACCGTAGGAGTAATTGAGGAGACTCTCACAAAGTTACCAGGCCGTCTGCGTGTTTCAGACACGCTAGGTAGCTCGAGCCCTAACTAAGCTGAAATTTGGAATATATTAGAAGCAATTGCAGCCTGTCTCTCCTTCCTAATATTACCCATTTAACCAGTCGTTTGACAGCCCTACAAGTCAAGATTGCTTATGGGATAAAAAATATGCGGTACTCGCCGGCAGTCTAAGAGTACCCTTACTTGTCTCTTCCACGCCTCAGTCTCTGTCAGTTAGTCATTGGATGTGACAATTTGGATACAGTTGACAGGCAGCCCGTCTGCGCGTGCCACTAATGATCGGAGCAGGTATCTGACCCACATAAGCGTGTCATAGAGGTCACATTATGAAGAAATCACTGACCTTGACCAATTTATCCATTCGGCACTCCGCAAAAACACGCAATGAGTTGATGTTCAAGTCTTAATTGGCTCGTTTTTGGGTGACCTTCCAAGTCCCAAACTAGATTCAAGCACATCAGATTTATTGATGCAGACGGTCAGCTGAAGTGCGGATTGGTAAGTATAGAGTCCTCACGGCTCTCGACATTCTGTGAATCTGTCCGCGATGTTAATAACGGTTTTATTGCTGACACCTCGACCAAGGTTAATTGCTGGTGTGAGCAGCTTCGAGGAGCTTGCACCCAGACCCCGGTTGACTTACCTTGACTACAGTGATGATATCGCCCTGCTAACCTCAAGCTTTGGTGACCAACAGTCTGTAGTGTCTTGGATGAATTAAATCACAACGTCGGTTAACTTGTCCATTAATACCGGTTGGACCAAATTATTCCCGAGCTGCACCCCTGTCCAGAAAAAGTTACCGCTGGAGGTTAATGAGCGTCAACTTGAAGGCATAAACAGCTGCACATACCTCGAGGGGAAGCTAATACCGACATTGCTTTTCTAATCGATATTACTCATTGAGTTTTCTCCGTTATCCTAAGGCGTCTATGCCTTCGGCGTAACCTCTCCATCGCCATGAAATCCGTGTGCACCGCACATCCGTCCGGTCAATCCTCCTCCATGGATGTGAATGCTAGGCTTGGCGCGTTGGAGATGAGTGAGACTGGACGTATTTGACCGCTGCTGCCTGGGAACTATCCATCGAAACAGTCAACACAAGCTGCGACAGTATCGCAAAGATATATCAATTCGTCCAAGAAAGACATCTTAATTGGTTTGGACACCTGTTCCTTCTTCTATCTCATGAGCTTTGTTATACTGTCATGAACCGACCACTGCCTCCCACTTGAGGGCATTGATAAAGAGGGCAACTCAAGACTTGATTCGACACCGTTCTTCAAGACCTTGGAACGATTCTTGGACCTTCAGAATTTGGTCTTCGATATGGGTACCGTCTAGGAAAGCAAAGCAACTTTTTTACAGGAAATATCGAATTTCTTTTTCGAAGATTTAGCGTTAAAAATGGCTTCTTCATTAAAAATCCAAGGTAGTCCCAGCGGCAGTAGTTTCAGCCTTTCCTCATTGATTCCTTTATTTTCTTGTAGAGCTGCGTAAGTTTGTATGTCAGTTTTGTGGAAGAGTCTTTGTCCTGAGTTCAACCATGAAAAGGCACATTGCTGATGTACACAAAGGTGCGTTTATTTGTTCGGTGGACTCGCCGTTTGATTTTTAATTATAAGTTTGTTATCATGGCCAGCAACTATTTAATAATCTCTGTCCTCGTGTTCAGTATTGGTTGTATGTGTGGCACAGATTCGTGCTATGCTTCTGCACATGTAGAATTGCAGTAATTAACTGTAAAACAGGTTTTCGGTGCGGGATCAAATGGGGAGTTGCCGTGGTAGTTTTTTTTAAATTCATTAGGAGGAAAATTTATGGTGAGACCCGATCCTTCTAGAATAACAAAGTTTTTCTACTACTACGAAATAAGTAGACAGTTATGCGCAAAATAGGCCCTAATAAACCCTAAGTGTAACTGTCACCGAAAAACCTGAACCCGTGGAGCCTTGCTAGCCGCCTTCTAACACGGACTGTCCATTTGTAGCGCGACTGAACGATTTAAATTGTGCCGGCCAGGGGGATTCACAAAAATGGGCCCTTAAAATATGCCCGCGGTAGCAATGTCTGCTTTCACAAGCGACGTTTTTGCAACTTAGAAGCTTTTCTCAAAGCGGCGGTTTTATTGGTTTCTGGGAAGTTTGGTCAACACCTCGAGCAGAATGCCATTCAGTCTTTGCGGCGTATGGCTTAGTCTAAAGAGAGGGAGACTCGACTATGCGACCGTAGACAGCCTTGCTCGCCGCGCAGTTTTCAATTGCCGTCCGCGTAGCCTTGGCTTTTCAAACCACCCTGGCGTCCTGAATTTTACGCAGTCCCTCCCGTACAGCATGCTGACTGTCGTAGAAGTCTGATTCGCTTGCTTGTGCAGGCGGTAATTTTACGCTTTGCAGGGTTGGTGCTTCTCAGCGAGCAGATTGCTGTTGGCTGCATCGGCTGAATAGATTAGAAGCAATTGAAGACTGGCTCTCCTTCCTGACACTTTAATTGGTAAATTTTTGAGACAGGTTTCCCCAAACAATTAAAATGTTAAAGTTTATGAAAACCAGTAAGTCGTCTGACTGATTATATTAGTCTGCGATAGTAGGCATTACACGAACTTCGTCATTCCGTCGTGGTTAGTCGCGCGCTCTTACCTTGACCTTGCGGTTAGTTGGTTTGTGGCCCTTCTTGGAGGCAGTTGGGAGCCAGAGAAAAGCCGCGACCTCGGCCGGCTTGAGCCAAAGGTCCTCGGGGGTGAGTTGGATGCCTGGCCGAGAGCTGTAGGCGAAGAAGTGACGGCAGGCATGCGGCGAGACGCCGCAGTTGGGACAGCAGTCAGATATGGACGGGTCGAGCCGGTTTCAGTACTGGCGAAGGAGCATGCAGTAGCCACTGCGTAGCTGCGCCAGGGTCCAGCGAGTCACCCTTGGGAGATGTCGTTCCGTGGCCGCAATCGGAAGTGGATAGTCACTCAAAAGGACCGGGGGGCGGTACGTGGGTTTTGCGGCCACAACGGCTCTCTGGTGAAGGCACTGATAGCCTGTCTTGATGTCGCAGCTATCAACGGGTAGATCCGGCAGAGACGAGGCGACAGCTGCCTTGTGGAGAGCTCGGATAGACCAAACATTACGGCTAGGCTCAGGAGCGTTGCATCGATGGTGGTTCGGATGACCAGGTTGTGAATAGGTCCAACAGAACTGCTGGCCGATGAGTTTGTTGTGCGAGGCGGCCGGCAGGAATAAAGCCCCTGCATGAAGGTAATCGATGGGTGACATTTTACAGCAGCCCGTGATCGTGCGGATGGCACCATTCTGTGCTGACTGAAGACGGAGGCTGGAGGAGCAGATTTTGGGAAACCAGACTGGTGCCGCATAGGTGAGATACGGCTTGGCCAACGCTTTGAATGTGGTCGCCAGCGTCTCTTTCGAGTAGCCCCAGGATGTGCCCGCGAGAGCCCTGAGGACCTCGGTGCATCGACTCACTTTGCTTGCGACCTCACTCGCATGGTCCGCGAACGTGAAGAGCGGATCTACACGGACGCCAAGGAGCTTAGGCTTACGGGCCAGTGACAAACTCTCACCGTTGATGATGATAGCCGGGTACCGATTGAACTCTCTCGGATCCAGCGTGAGAGCAGTGACTGCCGACTTGGCTGCCGGGATCGTCAACCCGCGCTGAGTGAAGAAGTCCACAACATAAGGCATGGATTCCGACAGGTTCTGTGCAGCCTGATCGATGTGATTGTGCTGGCAGAAGAAGGTGACATCATCCGCGTATGTTACCACTTTGGCGGGTGCCGGAGGGAGTGGGAGTTTCCGCATGTAAATGTTGAACAGCGTCGGGCTGCGCACAGAGCCTTGAGGAACACTGCTTGTCTGCTTACGGGGCTTGGAGAGAATTCCGCTGAAAGGGACACGATCGTGGCGGCCACGGATTTAGGCCGCCAACAGTCGAACCAAGCCAGTTGGGACGTTCAGGGAGACCAAGTTCCGCAGGAGCTGCTCGTGGCCGACGACCAGCTGCTGCCAGAAGCATGTGACGAATTGCTCGCTTTGCCGTATGGACGCAGGTAGGGGGCGGTAGCAGATCAGTTCCACCTTCGCATTCGGCGGTAAACGCTGCCCAGTCAGCTCTCTTGAAGTTGATAAAGTGTCTGTTTGGAGCCTTGATATGGTCGGCAGAGGTGGCTAATTCGAGCCTTATACGAAGGTGATCGCTCCATAGGCTACAGGCTGAGACTGGCAGGGAAACATCGGGAGAGCTGGGGTGGGACCTGCGTTGTGCTGTCTTCGTTGAGTACTGTGAAGGGGGCTTTTTCTAGTTCATTGGCCAGGGCTTCTCCCCGGGAATCGGCCGCCAAGTTGGAGCAACATAGGTCGTGGTAGGCATTGACGTCACTTAACATAAAGCTGTCTCCAGAAGGTAAGTAGGGAGCAATGGGGGCGGTGAAACCAGGGGGACAACTGGAGGTTAGAGGGATGTAGGTGTTCACGACGGTTAGCGGCACCGGGACAATGTCGATGCAAATTGCCAATACCTCCGTGGGGTCAGTACCAAGCATGGGGAGCTGATATTAGGCAATAAATTGGTCCACTAAGAAGGTCAAACGACTGCGGTCATGGCGGACGATCCTATAGCCGGCACAGGAGTGGACCTTGGTGGAGTTAGTCCACTTTGTCTCCTGGACAGCCGCTACGGCTATGCTGTGCGAGCGCATGAAGGGGAAGAGTTGGTCGAGCTTGCCAAGTCGGCCGTTGGCGTTGAACTGAAGGACATTTAGACCATGCGGTGTGGCAAGGTCGGAGATTTGAGGTAGGATTGGGTTGACGGCAGGGTGGGCTGGAGGCGCAGAAACAACTGGCGACACGGGACAGCTGGGACATGCGAAAGCGGGCGACCAATCGGCAGCTTTGCCGAGGCCACTGTAGCGGAAATGGCACCAGCCATTGCAGGAGCCGGAACGTACAGACCAGTCGCGGTGGCCCAAGTGGACTCGACAGAACGAGCAGTACCAGAGAGGTCCGGGGTTGGCCTCAATGCGGGCGGCTAGGGGTAGCAGTCGGAGGAGCGTGGTCGGGAGGGGCTGCTCCGTCATCAAAAACACGGATTCGGCTGAAGGGGGTTGATCCAACGTAGGAAGTCAGGTGTAGCAGACCTTGGCCGCCGGGGGGCAGGTGGGAACGTAGACGGAGACGCGTCTGCTGTTTCCCTTGACCGTAAGGTAATTATAGCTAGCGTCCAAATCAATATACCTGTTGCTGCATGCCTCGTCTGCTTTCGTTGCTTCCAGGAATTCACGGCCTTTTCTAGTTCGACAAGTGCCAACAATCAGTGTGTTCTCCCATGCAAATCTGTGGCCAGTTTCCAGGTTGGAATGGCCACCTACGATAAATGGTATCGTCTTCTGACTGGTGATTGATGTTGGTGTATGCGGGTTGGGGTGTATTTCCCAGTTTGGCAACAGTAGACTGCGTCACAAGTGGTACAGGAGTTGGGCTGCTTAAATCTATTGACCTAAAATTGTGCAAAACACATCATTTAAGTTTGAGGTATGTTAAAATGCAATGTGCAAAACACACTGCGTCCTCCATGTTTTCCTGTTCTAGATCTGAAACGTCGTGCATGTGAGATTTGTGGCAGAGTCTTCTCAGATAACGACAAAATGAATCGGCACATTCAGTCTGTCCACAAAGGTCCGTTCCTTTTTCCCAAGGGCTTTTCCTTTTAATTTTACAATAAGTTAGTCTTTATTATCGTTTCGATCGCAACTTTAACTTTCTTTTTTCTCTGTTCAGTTGCCATAGCCACTTTCACTTGTGGAACGTCTGTCTGTTCCTGGCGTCAGGCGACTTTACACCCACATTTGAAGTCAAAAATTTTATATTCCCCAGGCCCTCATCTTCCTTATAATCTATCCTCTGGTTTTACAGTAGCCCCAGAAACAGTCATGTACAAATGTTTAGAGGGCTCACTTCCAACTTCCAGAAACTTAAGTACAGTTTTCGTTTGTCACCAACATTTGAGGTCTGCTAGTTGGAAGTCGATGTTTTGGACCAATGCAGAGTCCTTTAACCCTTGTCAAATCGATATTCAATGTGGTGTTAGACGAAGCTGCGTCCTGTTGCCCATTCCGTTTACGTACACTATTGACGAAGGGCCCTGCTCCGCCGAATCTCCTAGCGAATTTACGGGTGATCAGCTGTCTCACAGCAACCTGACGCGTTGTGAACGTCACTGCGTGACACGGATCCCATTATATCCCCAGATATTTACCTATAACGACCGGCCTAGGAGACGTATAACTAGAGGTTTTATTTTTATGTTAGATGTTTGTTTCCGGGACCAAACACGTGTTCACGCCTTTATGGGAAAATTACCTAATTCAGATTAATTGGCCAAACGTAGGAATGTACCAACTACGCGCCTACGCTTTGGCAGTTGACATTCTGTGATCACCAAAATTGGTGCATAGCGATGATCGCTTGTTTCTTTTGATGTTCGCTGGTCCCTCCCTCTCACTAGGCCCTAGCCTGTATTCTCGTTCATCTGTGCATATTGAGAGCGATGCAGGCGACATGCTATTTAAGGTTCTTATCGTCATTTCAGGACTGTGTCCCTTCAAGTGCGACATTTGTGGTAGAATTTTCCCAGAGCTGCGAAACTTGACGAAGCATATCGAGAATTTTCACAAAAGTACGTTTCTCTTTTTTTTACCGGTATTTTTAGAGTTTTTTTACTTGTTCTAGGAATATGGCGTTTTTATGATACTCCTTATCAGCTGCATTTTTGAAGAAGAATCGTTTGTTGATTTGCTCCTTATAGCAGTGCGATGGTTCGTACTTTTCTTGCCTGAAAATCACGTCACAGTAGCGTACGTTCTCCGGAATTTGTTGCGTGTGAAGAGCAGAGTGGCGGGCTTAAAATGCCTTCATGTGTTCTGCCACTCTGTTTTTTAAAGCGTTTCCCTGTTTAGCCGACGTATTCTACAATCCAGGAACTACCCCTGATTCGGTAAATGACGTTAGCTGTTTCAAATCGGGAGAGCGAGATGCCTTTGGTCTCATGACTAGATGCCATATTGTTGACTCTGATCGGTGTGAGATGCCGATCCCCAGTGTTTTAGCAGATTGGTCGTCGTGTGTCAATTGACACTACATCTATACTCCTCGGGAATGTAGTGTTGCGTCAACACTAATTGTAGTTGGTCTTCCCAGACAGTTATTTACGTCATAATTAAACACTTAACCACTGCCCAAGTCGTTAAATGTTCAAACACACATAAGACTAAACCGATGCGAGCAATATGCAGGTTTTGGACTCACAAACCTGGCAAGGTAATAAACGCTCTTGAGAAAGGATTACGCTTTGAAGACATGTTTCAGTGGCACCTCTCACCTCATCTCCGTGGGCATGCAATGAAGCTGCGGACGAAGATATCCAAGCTAAACCTCCGCTGTGAATTCTTCACACAACGTGTCATACAACAGTGGAACAACCTTCCACAGTCAGTCGTATACGGTATGAATAGGTTTTTCAAAGGCATTGCCTATTATCCTCACCTAATAAACTAAACCGATAACATCTTGGCTATTACGATCTGTGAGTTCTTCCGCTACACTATCGGTATAAGCAACATGTAGCGGATGTTGGAGTAGGCAACACATAACAGGAAATGTTCGATGATTTAGTGTAAACAATGATTTTATGCATAAAAATGCAGAGCAGTGCCGGAGCATATATTTTCGGTCGTTTTGGAGCTTTTTTTATTTTCTTTTCAGGTCAGCATCCCTATCCATGTGAGATTTGTGGCAGACATTTCGGAGAGCTAGCACACCTCAGGATACATATCAATTTTCTTCACAAAAGTACGCGTCATATATGCTTTCTGGGCTACGCAGTGTGTTGCTAATTTGATTTACATACTGCTGTTTTGTGGTTTACTCTACCAGCTGTATATTGTTTGAAGAGGAGCTTCAAAGAGGCATCTTCTGATATACACAAGGAGGGGGAGAGATTGACGTGATTTAAATGTGCTAGACTTATTTTACTGTGAGGATTAAACAACAGAATTCCGTTTGGTGTGACGCTAGGTCTTCGCTTGCCGCATTTTACATGTTTATATGCTTTCCAAAATGACGCAGCTATAAAACTTGTTCCACTGGGCTCTTAGCGTCTGATTGCAAACTAACGTTCTACCGGAGTCATCAGTGAAGTTTCCAAAACTGTGCTGCAAATCTGTCTACTGCTCATGCATTTTTCCTTACCTTGGCTGTTGACTTCGCCCACGCAAATTCTTGCTTTTCATCTACGATTGTTTTGGAAATCTTCAGTCCAGTTCAGGAGCTTCCTATTTATCCCTAAGACATACAACTTTTGGATTGGCGCTTATGTGGAATACAGACAAAGACCTTGCTAAAGTCAAAGTAAATAGCATATGCCGGGTGTCTTTCAGCCAAAGCCTTTAAGCAGTGTTCCAATGGCGTATAATGTAGGACATCGTTAACAATTTTATTGTTTTTTCTCTACGAAATGGTCTGGAATCTTTTTACTGCACGTGATGCTGGAATACACTGCTTTGAGTTTTACAGGGCCTCAGATGTTTTCTAGCTGCATTGAAGTTTTTTTGGGCTATCGTTTTATAGGGATATTTTTTGCGACTTGCCCAAATATTCTTCTTTGCCGCTTTCACCATCTATTTCGGTCTTTTTTTCTGGTCACATGGTTGTTGGACGTTCAGTGTCCTGCAATGAAGTGTGTCGTAGCTAATTCGATGGTCTTCTGAACCCGGACACGTCTATAATCTGCACGCAATCTCCGAGTTTATTGTGTTGCCAGACATGTCTTATTGACTGTGAACTTAGGGTTATTATCGACGTTGATGTGAAATACACACACTAACGACTTAGTGATTCTTATGCGTTCATCAGCAGTTGAATAGTTTATACGTTTGGTCCCTACATGTGGCAAGCTTTTTTAACAAACGTCTGATAATCGTAGTTCAGGATATTTAAACGCAAATTCTCATTTTTACGTGGCTTTTTTAAAAATTTTCTTCAATGCTTTTTTTAGAGTCTATATGAAAGTAATACTTCCGCCTGTTCCGGTATCGTATCCTCGTCCTCACGCACATTTTGCTTTCGCATCTATTTTGTTAGCATTTTATACGGCATTCAAATTTACTACGAAACTATTCTGACTTTTGTATTTTTTAAGAATAAAAACCACACAAATAAAGTGACTTGTTTTGCCGCTCTTCTTTGACGTTTCTTCCAATACTTCAAATGGACGACCTTAAGTGCCCGGCAAGCGTTCATGCGTGATTGGTGTATTTATGGGCTTCGTTCGCGATCGCTCGTTGCCCGTTATGTTTTGTGCTATGTATGCCCGCCCGTATTGTCGGGACATCACGGCGCCAGGCGCGCGTCAAACACTGCTCAATGTCACGAACACTTGTTCATCCTTACTTTGTTCTGACTGCCCAGTCTTCACTTCTGGCTTGCGGGCTCTCCTCCTTCCTTGTTCTGATTGGCCAGCATTCGACCTACTACATTTACCCCGCACAGTATACACAGCGGTGTCAGCATGACCCTTTACTTGAACTGTGCCTCCGTTCTCAGAACACGTCCTGCCGACAGACAGCCCTCTGTTTCGCTTGCATGAAATTCTCCCTACTGGCAGCCTTCTGTTTAAGCTCCATTACATCCATCCTGCGTACAAACTGATATCCGTTTTTAATATATCGCAGGGGTAAAGTGAGTTAAACCCGAGCAACTGCGATCTTCAGACCGTGGTTACTTATTAGAGGAGAAGCCCTTGGAGGTCAGATTTTTAGGGAGAGTATATTATGTACACAAATGGACGGAGAATAGATGGACATAGATTTGACTTGGAGAGATTACGACCAGCAGGAGGGCCAGTGGCGGACATTCAAGCGGTAAAGAGAACAAGCATTGTCTGTTTGCCTTGAAGGTTATTGGCCGGATAAACTGCATCGAACTAGGAGTGACTGCATCCTATTCGCCGTTGGGAGAGACCAGCCTTTGCGCATCTGTGATTGGCTGTTGCAGAGGCCACCTTCACTTTAAATGCACGCGTTAGCAGCAGTGAGCCTTCGCACACGCTTGTCTATGTGGAATGAGTCACCACAACTGCATAACAGTTTGCTTTGTAGACTGCTAACTTCTCAGAATTTCAGACGTTTACCGAACTTTATAGTTACGGTCGTGGTTCTTTACTCGGTTCCTACCGACACTCGATTAATGTGCAATTGCATGTTATAATAGAGTATGCGTTGGCACGCAAAACGATGGATTCTCTGTTATCGGTCTCTCTCTCCATCCTACTAATGCACAGGGTGGCTGCCTGTCCATGCCAGGTCAGTTGAACTTTTATTTGGCTCCTCGTGAAGACTTCGCAAATGCATAGTGCTGCAGTTTGCTTAATTGGTGTGTCGATATTTACGAAACCCACATTACAGGCTTGAATGCGTGAAGGCTAACGTCACGCTCATAGTCTCTGTTCCCGTGGGGTTAAACTACGGACGTTATTTCTAACATTCGACCGAAGATCACCTTCGTATTTTGTAGTCCAAAGCAAATGACCATACATAGCTTAATTGTTTGTTTTTTCTGTGTGCAAACAGTAATCATGGTGTGTACGAAAACGTCTGCTTACGTCAGTTCAACGTAGATTAACGACAAGGTTGACTGCACGTCTCCTTCTTCTTCTCCGAGGGTTGTTCTCATTCTCTCCCCCACCGCATAGTGATCGCCTTGCTTTTCGGACACCTAAAGTGGAGCCTAAAATTCAGTGGGAGCGCGAGCGCAGTCACCAACAGAGAATCAGAAGTGAGAGAAAGTGCTAGCGCCTACCAGGCCGCAGAGGCTGTGGTTGGCTGAGGACTGGCATTGCAATTGCATACAGACCATTGAATCTCAGAAGAGTGAAAGCACTCCTGTATGAAGCCTGGGCCAACAGCCTCTTGAGAGGGGTAACCAGTCAGCCATCGACTGAAAGGCACTTCGAGTGCTCCGTTGCGGGTTGACGTCCGTTGGCGGGGCTTACAGCGGAGAATCTTCAGGGGGCTATTGAGGCTGAGGTTTGGGCTAAAGAGAGCTGAAGGCGCGGCTATTATGAGGGTAAGTGTGCTTATTGTGCGAGTAATAGCTAGAGTATGGCAGAGACACTGCAATAGGATGCACTGAAAATTAAATCAAGAAGCCTAGTGCTAACTGGGCTGATTCGGCCTACGTAGAGAATTGTGAGGTTGCTAGTCATTTCAGTACGTATGCACTCTAAGGGCGCTGACGCGTTAGTGCGCCACCCACTCAACGAGAGTACCATGAGTCACTATATTTAACACACCCCCACCCTAGAAACCCAGAACGAGGTAGCAACGCAGCTGCGCATATATCGATTATCGGATTTCTCCATACCGTCAGCTCACGTCCGACGGCGTGCGGGCAATGTACTACAAGGCCTTCAGGACCGAGGCATTGCAGCTTTTTTGCCTGGGATCTGATAATAAGTGGTTGTTCTTAACGCGAGCAGTCTAGTGCTAAACAGAAACCTCGATTGTGGTACAGAAAGAAGAGCAGTAGTTCAGGAATGATACAGGCACCTAGTACAGGTATTGCCTAGGATTTGGCGCTCAGTTGAAGTTGACGACATACTCTTCCGAGGAGAGGCAATATTACTGCTAACAACAATGTTTACTAGTCCTGGGCGGAGCTATTATTGGATTGGATTGTATGCTGCACAGGTCTGAAGACGAGCGGGACAACGTGTCTCGAAAACTTACGAATTTAAGTGTCAATCTTCCTAATGAAGCCTTTCTCTTTTTCATATTAATGATGAATACTGAATTCGAGAACGACAAGTCATAATGGAAAAGGAACGCACCTCCGTGGGTGGTCTTGATTTGCTCTTTCATGTCATGCTTCTGGCTAAAGGTTCTTTCACAACGTGAGCACAAACTCGCGTGGCTCTAAAATTACAATAAGTGGGCTAAATGAATAAGGGCCTGAAACAAGGGTGCAGAGATATCTTGTTGCAGAGGTCGTCAGATTCGGTCGCGTTTAATGTTGGACACAGTACAACTCATCGTTTCGTTAGAATCCAATGAAGATGATGTGTGCGTGCAGAATATGTTAAATGATGGCCTTGCGTCACGTCAAAAAAGTGACCGAAAATAGTGTAGCCGATCACAAGTGTGCCATCACAATAATTTCCATTCTTGTATAGTATGTTTGATGATACAAAATGGGGTAATCGGTGTGTATAGGATGACTAAGACTTGTGATTGGCGCAATGCGATTTTGCGATGAGGCATGCAACTAGCAGTGTGTGTGTGGGTGCGGCCTCTAAAAGGGTCAAGCGATAGATGCACTGAGACAACACGGGGAACCAGATTAGGGTGCGGCGGGCGTCACACGGGTCGCCGATCCAGAACAAATGCGAACACAGGGGGGCGTGCCGGCATGCGTAAGGGCGACCACGGGTGCCCCAGCCATTTTGGACCGACTTAAGGCCCAGTCAGATCAGGTTTTATTGAAGAGCATGTACGTTAATACCCTTAAAATCCCTATAATACAGTTATTCAATGCATTTGTTCAGCAGAACATTTCAGAAAAGTAGCGGTGCTAGTTATTGAAACTGAGTAAGAGAGTGCTGACAGTGAAAAAATTCCTTAGGCATGGTTCAGAAAGTCTAGGGGTTTGAATACCATTTGAGAGATTGAAGGAGATAAACTGTCACCCGTCGAGGTGGGGGGGTGGGGAGGAAAGTATATTCGATTTTGGATGGCCTGTTCTAAGAGTGTTTGAAGCATGTCAGGAGAAGCCCATCGCGGTTTTTGTCATAATCGCAAGGGTCCCACGAGGACAAGATTGCGGAGGTCACGCGAACGTCATTGAGTGTCGGCACCTGGTGTCGGAGATGAACCCCCTTGCACCATTGCTGGTTACCGAGTCTGCCGACTAACTGATGAAACAGAGGCAGTCGGTAGATTTATTAACAAACATATTACTGAAAAGTAGGGAGTAGTATGTTTTATAATGTGATTATTCCGAATGTTCTTTTGGTAACCGCCAATTTATTTTCGGTGACGCAGTAGCTATTGGGTCTAATTTTAAACGTTGAACTTTTCTCGCCAGTGCTTATTTCAGAAGGTGTTTCGTCTATGCAGGTCTAGCTTTCTCCTGAATGTTTCCACAGATGGGGACACGACAATATAATCGGGGAGAGCATGCTACGCTTCATCTACTCCATTACGAAAGAAGAACTTGCGTGTGTCTAGTCGGGCCCGTGTTATGCATAGTTTGAAGAGATGCCCCCTTAAGTACGGGGATCGGACGAGAGCCCAGGTGTACTCCTAAGTCAATTAGGTCAAACGCATGCATGATCTTGCGAAAATCGTTCAAAACTGGCAACCTCTGTGATATAATGAGGCTGGGACTTAAGGAAAGCAAATCCATTGCAAAATGATTAACAAAAGCTTTTTAGAAGAAGGAGCGTACCTTTGTGAACATAATTAATGTGCAGCTTCACGTAGCTGCTCTGTGAAAAAACTTAGCCAACAATTTGAGTTGACCCAAGTGTGAAAAACTCTAGGCGTTTGGCGGGTTTAATTGTGGATTACATTTGAGCGAAAATTTGAGCGGGTAATATCGATACAAGTGTGATTAAACTCATGGCGTGAAGCGGACGTTTGTAGCTTAGCGGTAGAGCAATAGCCTCCGGCTAAGGCTTTATCTGATGCGCGTGTTCAAATCCCGCCAAATGCCTGCGTTTTTCACTCTTGGGTCAACTCAAATCAAGCAAATCTGCCAAACCAATTTAAGAATTAAGACAGCCTAGTAGTCATTCTGGTGGATTCCAGATGTGTGGATCGGCGACCCGAGTGACGCCCCCCGCACCTTTATCTGGTTCCCCGTGTTGGCTCAGCGGATCTACCGCTTGATTCTTAGGGGGCTGCACCTACACACACACACACACACAACAGTTCCCCCGTCGATTTTGACGATGGGCACCACGCGCTCCAACAAGCCGCAGCAGCGCTGAAGCAAGCCGCAACTGACGCAGAGGCGAGCTGGGCAAGCAATACGTAAGCGACAGCAAGCAGGAGCAACGCAGAGAACTGGCGCGAGGGAAAACAGGAGTTTAGGCAGACTTGCGCAGAATCTGCCCACTCACTCGCCACTCCCACCTCCGTATCCGGTGTAAAGACAAAGTCAATAGAACCGGGGATGAGGGAGTGTGTAGATGGCTGGCGCGATAAAACACTCAGCATGCGCACACTTGACACAGCCATCTCGCTAGGTATGATCCCGGCTGCGCGGGAGCGCCATAAAGGCCACATTAAGAGGGAGCCATTGCAGCCTGACTCTCAGTCCTCCCTCTCCTCCCGTACGCACACACAGACACACGCGTATAGAAGGAGCAGCTACGTAGGGGGTCCGAGTTTTCCCGTCAGTTGGCAGAGCCTCCAAGCCACCACTTTTAGCGCACCATGATAGATTCAGACGCATTCTGATTTATTATAGTGATGGAAGAATCGCGCAGAGGTCAGCCTCACTCACTCCCCCACCGCATCGTGACCGCCTAGCTTTTCGGGCACCCGCAGTGGGGCCTGAAACCCAGTGGGAGCGCGAGCGCAGTCACCAACAGAGAATCAGAAGTGAGAGAAAGCGCCAGCGCCTTCCAGGCCGCAGGGACCGTGGTTGGCTGAAGACTGGCATTGCATGTGCATACAGACCATTGGATCTCAGAAGGTTGAGAGCAGCCCTGCATGAAGTCTGGGCCAACACCCTCCTGAGAGGGGTAACCAGTCAGTCAAAGACTGAAAGGCACTACCCGTGCTCCGTTGTCGGTTGGCGTCCGTGGGCGAGGCTGAAAGGAGAGCAAGAGGCAACTGGTGAACTTTGCAATTGTGGACTTGCAGAGGAAAAGGAAGAAGAAGAAGAGGAAGAGGAGGAAGAAGATGAAGTAGAAGAAGAAGAGGAATAAGGAGTAGGGGAAAGGACGAAAGAGAAAAATAGAAGGGATAGGAAGAAGAGAGTGAGAGAAGGAGATAGGGGGAGAAGGTGAGGGGGGTAACGCAGACAGGCCGAGAGACAGGGCAGAAAATCAAGTATAGAAAAGGACAATGAGAAACAAAAATCTCAGCTTACCTTGCAGCAGAGAAATTTCAGTAACCACTGAGGCTTTCGTTTGTGCTTAAGACAGAACTTTAGGCGCTGCTATTATGAGTGAGTGCGGTAATGAAGCGAGTAATATAAATACAGTATGGTAGAAGTGCGGCAAAGAGAAGCAAAAAAATAGAGTCATTAAGCCCTGTGTTATTTGACTGATGCGGCCGACGTAGAGGGGTGTGAAGTTGTTAATCTTTTCAGTGCGCATGCACTTTAAGGGCACTTCAGTACGATTCAGTCCAGGAGGTGTTACCCCCTGAACGAGGGTGCCGTGAGTCACTAGTTTAGCCGCTAAACTAGTGACGCACACACACACGCACACGCACACACACACACACACACACACACACACACACACACACACACACAC